>OZ038444.1:7157859-7190988 GCA_964036265.1 Daptonema setosum | reverse complement strand
TTTCAGAAGCCCAATGGAAAAACGAACACAAACGAAACAGCTTCAACCATGGGTTCAAAAAAAGTGAGTGTGAAACAGATACCGCCCATTGAAACCGACGAATGGCGCCCAATTATTCTTGGACACGTTATTAAAAAGCCAGTGATTAAAATTGCAGCTGTGGAACAAGCAGTGAGTAGTGAACCATACACTGAACAAGCAGTCAATGCAAAACCACACACCGAACAAGCAGTCAATGCAAAACCACACACCGAACAAGCAGTCAATGCAAAACCACACACCGAACAAGCAGTCGATGCAAAACCATACACTGAACAAGCAGTCGATGCAAAACCATACACCGAACAAGAAGTCGATGCAAAATCATTCACCGAACAAGCAGTCGAAGCAAAAACATTCACCGAACAAGCAGTCGATGCAAAACCATTCACCGAACAAGCAGTCGAAGCAAAACCATTCACCGAACAAGCAGTCGAAGCAAAACCATTCACCGAACATGCAGTCTATGCAAAGCCATACACCGAACAAGCCGTCGATGCAAAACCTTACACCGAACAAGCAGTGAATGCTGAACCATACACCGAACAAGCAGTCGATACAAAACCATACACCAAACAAGCAGTCGATGCAAAACCATACACCGAACAAGCAGCAGTGAATGCTGAACCATACACCGAACAAGCAGTCGATACAAAACCATACACCGAACAAGCAGTCGATGCAAAACCATACACCGAACAAGCAGTGAATGCTGAACCATGCACCGAACAAGCAGTCGATACAAAACCATACACCGAACAAGCAGTCGATGCAAAACCATACACCGAACAATCAGTGAATGCTAAACCATACACCGACGTAGCAGTCGATTCTGAACCAGACACCGAACAAGCAGTCGATGCAAAACCTTGCACCGAACAAGCAGTCGATGCAAAACCTTACACCGAACAAGCAGTCGATGCAAAACCTTACACCGAACAAGCTGTGAATGCTGAACCATACACCGAACAAGCAGTGAATGCTGAACCATACACTGAACAAGCAGTGAATGCAAAACCATACACCGAACAAGCAGTCGAAGCAAAACCATTCACCGAACATGCAGTCTATGCAAAGCCATACACCGAACAAGCCGTCGATGCAAAACCTTACACCGAACAAGCAGTGAATGCTGAACCATACACCGAACAAGCAGTCGATACAAAACCATACACCAAACAAGCAGTCGATGCAAAACCATACACCGAACAAGCAGCAGTGAATGCTGAACCATACACCGAACAAGCAGTCGATACAAAACCATACACCGAACAAGCAGTCGATGCAAAACCATACACCGAACAAGCAGCAGTGAATGCTGAACCATACACCGAACAAGCAGTCGATACAAAACCATACACCGAACAAGCAGTCGATGCAAAACCATACACCGAACAAGCAGTGAATGCTGAACCATGCACCGAACAAGCAGTCGATACAAAACCATACACCGAACAAGCAGTCGATGCAAAACCATACACCGAACAATCAGTGAATGCTAAACCATACACCGACGTAGCAGTCGATTCTGAACCAGACACCGAACAAGCAGTCGATGCAAAACCTTGCACCGAACAAGCAGTCGATGCAAAACCTTACACCGAACAAGCAGTCGATGCAAAACCTTACACCGAACAAGCTGTGAATGCTGAACCATACACCGAACAAGCAGTGAATGCTGAACCATACACTGAACAAGCAGTGAATGCAAAACCATTCACCGAACAAGCAGTCGATGCAAAACCATACACCGAACAATCAGTGAATGCTAAAACATACACCGACGTAGCAGTAGATTCTGAATCAGACACGGAACCAGCAATTGATGCTGAACCAGACACCGAACAAGCAATTGATGCTGAACCAGACACCGAACAAGCATTCGATGCAGAACCAGACACCGAACAAGCAATCGATGCTGAACCAGACACCGAACAAGCAATTGATGCTGAACCAGACACCGAACAAGCATTCGATGCTGAACCAGACATCGAACAAGCAATCGATGCTGAACCAGACACCGAACAAGAAATTAATGCTCAACCGGACACCGAACAAGCATTCGATGCTGAACCAGACACCAAACAAGCAATCGATGCTGAATCAGATATCGAACAAGAAGTCGATGCTGAACCAGTTGCCAAACAGGAAATCCATGCCGAATCAAACGCCAGACAAGCAGTTGACACTGAACCAGATACCGAAAAAACAATGAATACCAAGCCAGATACCAAACCAGCAGATCTTATTCAACTGGATTTCGGAAAATTATTCGATATCAAACAAGGTGCCAAACAAGAAGTCGATGCTGAACCACTTGCCGCCGAAGCAGTCAATGCTGAACCAGATACGGAACAATCAGTGAATATTGCACGATATATCGAAAATGCATTCGATTTTGAATCATTTGCCGAAGAAGAAGTCGATGCTGAATCACTTGCCGAAAAAGTGGTCAATGCCGAGCCAGATACTGAACAAGCAGTCGAAGCTGAAGCAGACAACGAACAAGCCATCGATGCTGAACCAGACTTCGAACAAGCAGTCGATGCTGAACTAGACACCGAACAAGCAATTGATGCTGAACCAGACACTGAACAAGCAATTGATGCCGAACCTGACACCGAACGAGCAGTTGATGCTGAACCAGACACCGAACAAGCAATTGATGCTGATCCATACACCAAACAAGTAATTGATGAAGACCAAGACACCCAACAAGCGGTGGAAACTGAATTACACACCGAAAAAGGAATCGATGCTGAAACAGACACCGAACAAGCAATTGATGCTGAACCAGACACCGAAAAAGCAATCGATGCTGAACCAGACACCGAACAAGCAATTGATGCTGAACCAGACACCAAACAAGCAATTGATGCCGAATCATATATCAAACAAGATGTCGATGCTGAACCAGTTGCCAAACAAGAAACTCATGCGGAATCAAACGCCAGACAAGCCGTTGATACTGAACCAGATACCAAAAAATCAATGAATACCAAGCCAGATACCAAACCAGCAGATCTTATTCAACTAGACTTCGGAAAATTATTCGATATCAAACAAGGTGCCAAACAAGAAGTCGATGCTGAACTACTTGCCGCCGAAGCACTCAATGCTGAACCAGATATCGAACAAGCAGAGAATATTGCACGAAATATCGAACATGCATTCGATTTTGAATCAATTGCCGAACAATCAGTCGACATTGAACCAGTTGCCAAACAAGAAGATGATGTTGA
Source organism: Daptonema setosum (assembly GCA_964036265.1). Lineage (NCBI taxonomy): Eukaryota > Metazoa > Nematoda > Chromadorea > Monhysterida > Xyalidae > Daptonema > Daptonema setosum. The sequence goes on along the minus strand of OZ038444.1, from coordinate 7,187,707 downwards.
ATCAAATGCCGTAGAAGCAGTCAATGCAGAACCAGATGCCGAACATGCAGTTGATAATGCTCGATATATCGAACATGCTTTCGATATTGAACCAGTTGTCGAAAAATCAGTCGATATTGAACCAGTTGCCCAACATGAAGTCTATGTTGAATCAAATGTTGCAGAAGCAGTCAATGCTGAACCAGATACCGAACAAGCAGTCGATGTTGAACCAGATACCGAACAAGCAATCGATGCCGAATCAGATACCGAACAAGCAGTCGATGCTGAACCAGACTCCCAACAAGCAGTCGATGCTGAACCACATACCGAACAAGTAGTCGATGCTGAACCAGGTACCGAACAAGCAATCGATGCCGAATCAGATACCGAGCAAGTAGTCGATGCTGAACCAGACTCCCAACAAGCGGTCGATGCTGAACCACATACCGAACAAGTAGTCGATGCTGAACCAGGTACCGAACAAGCAGTCGATGCTGAACCATATACCGAACAAGCAGTCGATGCTGAACCAGGTACCGAACAAGCAATCGATGCCGAATCAGATACCGAGCAAGTAGTCGATGCTGAACCAGACTCCCAACAAGCAGTCGATGCTGAACCACATACCGAACAAGTATTCGATGCTGAACCAGGTACCGAACAAGCAATCGATGCCGAATCAGATACCGAGCAAGTAGTCGATGCTGAACCAGACTCCCAACACGCAGTCGATGCTGAACCACATACCGAACAAGTAGTCGATGCTGAACCAGAAACTGAACAAGCAGTCGATACCAAACCAGATACCGAACAAGCAATCGATGCCGAATCAGATACCGAGCAAGTAGTCGATGCTGAACCAGACTCCCAACAAGCAGTCGATGCTGAACCACATACCCAACAAGTAGTCGATGCTGAACCAGGTACCGAACAAGCAGTCGATGCTGAACCAGATACCGAACAAGCAGTCGATGCTGAATCAGATACCGAACAAGTAGTCGATGCTGAACCAGACACCGAACAAGCAGTCGATGCTGAACCACATACCGAACAAGTAGTCGATGCTGAAACAGATACCGAACAAGCAGTCGATGCTGAAACATATACCGAACAAGCAGTCGATGCTGAACCAGATACCGAACAAGCAGTCGATGCTGAACCAGATACCGAACAAGCAGTCGATGTTGAACCAGATACTGAACAAGTAGTCGATGCTGAACCAGATACCGAACAAGCAGTCGATGTTGAACCATACACCGAACAAGCGGTCGATAACAAACCAGATCCCGAACAAGTAGTCGATGCTGAACCAGACACCGAACAAGCAGTCGATGCTGAACCAGATACCGAACAAGCAGTCGATGCTAAACCAGATACCGAACAAGCAGTCGATGTTGAACCAGATACCGAACAAGTAGGCGATGCTGAACCAGATACCGAACAAGCATTCGATGTTGAACCAGATACCGAACAAGCGGTCGATACCAAACCAGATACCGAACAAGAAGTCGATGCTGAACCAGACACCGAACAAGTAGTCGATGTTGAACCAGATACCGAACAAGTAGTCGATGCTGAACCAGATACCGAACAAGCAGTCGATGTTGAACCAGATACCGAACAAGCGGTCGATACCAAACCAGATACCGAACAAGCAGTCGATGCTGAACCAGACACCGAACAAGCAGTTGATGCTGAATCAGATACCGAACAAGCAGTCGATGTTGAACCATACACCGAACAAGCAGTCGATGCTGAACCAGATACCGAACAAGCAGTCGATGTTGAACCAGATACTGAACAAGCAGTTGATATTGCACGATATCTCGAACATGCATTTGATTTTGAACTGAATGCCGAACAAGAAGTCGATGCCCAATCAAACGCTGAACAAGCAGTTCATGTTGAACCAGATACCGAACAAGCAGTCGATGCTGAATCAGATGCCGAAGAAGATGTCGATGCTGAATCACTTACCGACGAAGCAGTCAATGCCAAGCCCGATACCGAACAAGCAGTTGAAATTGCACGATATATGGAAAATGCATTCGATTTTGAAGCAGTTGCCGAACAAGAAGTCGGTGCCCAATCAAAAGCCAAACAAACAGTCGACATCGAGTCAAATGCCGAACAAGCAGTCGATGCTGAACCAGATGCCGAAGAACTAGTCGATGCTGAATCTGTTGCCGAAGCATTAGTCGTTGCTGAACCAGATGCCGAAGCATTAGTCGTTACTGAACCAGATGCCGAAGCATTAGTCGTTACAGAACCAGATGCCGGAGAAATAGTCGATGCTGAATCTGTTGCCGAAGCATTAGTCGTTGCTGAACCATTTGCCGAAGCATTAGTCGTTACTGAACTAGATGCCGAAGCATTAGTCGTTGCTGAACCATTTGCCGAAGCATTAGTCGTTACTGAACCAGATGCCGAAGCATTAGTCGTTACTGAACCAGATGCCGAAGCATTAGTCGTTACTGAACCAGATGCCGAAGCATTAGTCGTTACTGAACCAGATGCCGAAGCATTAGTCGTTACTGAACCAGATGCCGAAGCATTAGTCGTTGCTGAATCTGTTGCCGAAGCATTAGTCGTTACTGAACCATTTGCCGAAGCATTAGTCGTTACTGAACCAGATGCCGAAGCATTAGTCGTTACTGAACCAGATGCCGAAGCATTAGTCGTTACTGAACCAGATGCCGAAGCATTAGTCGTTGCTGAACCAGATGCCGAAGCATTAGTCGTTACTGAACCAGATGCCGAAGAACTAGTCGATGCTGAATCTGTTGCCGAAGCATTAGTCGTTGCTGAACCAGATGCCGAAGCATTAGTCGTTACTGAACCAGATGCCGAAGCATTAGTCGTTACTGAACCAGATGCCGAAGCATTAGTCGTTACTGAACCAGATGCCGAAGAACTAGTCGATGCTGAATCTGTTGTCGAAGCATTAGTCGTTGCTGAACCATTTGCCGAAGCATTAGTCGTTACTGAACCAGATGCCGAAGCATTAGTCGTTGCTGAACCATTTGCCGAAGCATTAGTCGTTACTGAACCAGATGCCGAAGCATTAGTCGTTACTGAACCAGATGCCGAAGCATTAGTCGTTACTGAACCAGATGCCGAAGCATTAGTCGTTGCTGAACCAGATGCCGAAGCATTAGTCGTTACTGAACCAGATGCCGAAGCATTAGTCGTTACTGAATCATTTGCCGAAGCATTAGTCGTTACTGAACCAGATGCCGAAGAATTAGTCGATGCTGAATCTGTTGCCGAAGCATTAGTCGTTGCTGAACCATTTGCCGAAGAAGCAGTCAATGCCAAACCATTTGCCGAAGAAGCAGTCAATGCCAAACCAGATGCCAAGCAAGCAGTCGATGTTGTACCAGATGCCGAACAAGAAGTTGATATCGAACCAGATACCAAAAAATCAATCGATGCTGAATCATTTGCCGAAGAAGCAGTCGATGCTGAACCAGATACTGAACAAGCATTCGATGCTGTCTCAGATGCCGAAGAAGCATTCGGTGCCGAACCAGTCGATAATGATTCAGTCGCCGAACAAGAAGACGATGCCGAATCAAACGCCGAACAAGCAGTTCATGCTGAACCAGAGAGAAGGAAAAGAAGTCAAAGAAGACGCTGAGTGACTTTGAAACAAATATTAAACAGGGAATGATTTGAAAGTCGGTTGAAGATATGAAAGGAATTTGATTTGGAGTCCAGTGTATTTGGGAATTTTTAGATTATTGTTTGAACGACAAAAACAACCGCTTATTTATAACTCACTCACTCACTTACTTACTCACTCACTCACTCACTCACTCACTCACTCACTCACTCACTCACTCACTCACTCACTCACTCACTCACTCACTCACTCACTCACTCACTCACTCACTCACTCACTCACTCACTCACTCACTCACTCACTCACTCACTCACTCACTCACTCACTCACTCACTCACTCACTCACTCACTCACTCACTCACTCACTTCTACGTGCGTTTGACATGACGTGTTGAGCGTAATCATCTATTCTGGGTTGATTGGCGAACACCACCCATCTGGATCGGGAAGGAGATCGGCTATAGGAACTTCGATGTCTACCGACCGAGGAGGATCGGGCCGACTGACGACCTGTGTGTGAGTACGTGAGTGAGTGAGTGAGTGAGTGAGTGAGTGAGTGAGTGAGTGAGTGAGTGAGTGAGTGAGTGAGTGAGTATGAGTGAGTGAGTGAGTGAGTGAGTGAGTGAGTGAGTGAGTGAGTGAGTGAGTGAGTGAGTGAGTGAGTGAGTGAGTGAGTGAGTGAGTGAGTGAGTGAGTTAGTTAGTGAGTTAGTGTGTGAGTGAGTGAGTGAGTAAACGAGTGAGTGGAACAACCTGCTTCACTCTCATAAGCCGTGTCTGCGGGGGATTCTGATGTCATGGCTCTGCTCAGTCGAGAATTGGAGCCATACTTGTACAGGGAACTGTAATAAGAAGATTAGAAATAAGAATTAAATAGAAAGAGAGAATTAGTTGAAGAGAAATTAGAGGAGAATAAAATTAATTAGATCTTTATTGGACAGATAAAATAAAAGCTGGTTCACTGATTAGATTGTTATTGAGTGAGCAGATTAAGATAATCTGTGCCGCAGGGTTAAGCGGATCAAGACTTTTATAGATTTCATTTTAGATTAAGGATTTTATGCACTTCATCAACAAGCAAAAATTATGTGTTATGGTACGGACTGAAACTAAAAATTAGTGTTCTTCCGTCTTCGCCACATAAACCAGAATTCGTCGCCTGTCTAGTCTAGTGCGTAGGGCGCCGCCCTAGAAAACCGGTGATCCTAAGTTCAAAACCTGACTTGCGAGTCAAATCCTGACGCGTTGCTCTGGGGTTTCTGCCATTGCCCGTCAGTTTATTCAACTCTCTGGCCACTATACGAAACACACCATTCTGATATGGTATCAGTTAATGAAGAAGTTCAAATAAAAAAAGGTAAAAATAGTTTTTATATACTTGCTTATAATATTATCAAACTGATCGGTCTGAGCTCGCAACGAACGCCAAAAACTTAGATATTTTTTCGCCGTCTTTGCTTATTTTTTGCAACATTACTCGCAACGCGACTGCAGTAAAATCGCAGGCCAAAACTTTCTACGCCTCACTTAAAGCAACATAATTCAGAACAGAATCTCGTGAAGATAATGAATGTGTTGTGTAATGAGGGCACTGGCGGACGAGCTAATCTGCCAAAGGGAGGGGAATTTCGTCAAAAAGGGGGGAATTGACAGTTTTCACATAATGTGACCTACACCTCAGGGAGGAAACTATACTTTTTGAAAATGCCAAAGAGAGGGAAATTCCACTTTTCCCACCCCTTCTTGTCCGCTAGTGCCATCGGGTGCATCAGTATCTGGATGACTTCACTTGTTGTAATTTTGCGCCGAACTTTCGGCGGCAATTGTGTGCCAAAAAGTCTACGCTTTTCAGTGAAACTGATTGTCACTGTGGCACATTAAATCTATTAAAATAGGATTTTCTATGTAAAGAGGCATTTTTGGAGTACATTTATAAAGTTTGAAATCCGTTATATTGTAATCACAAAAATTTTGATATTTTAATGGTTGGGGGAATACCACGTCTTCTTCTAATTCCTCCGTTAAAATCATAAGTTGAATAGGTCTATTGTTTTCTTTTCTGCTTATTTACTTAACGTTTCACTCATCGTAGTTGATTTCTTGTTTCGAGCGTAGTTTCTCCTATAGTTTCCATAATACACTCCAAGACTTAATTTGAAAACCCGGTGTTTATGGAAAAAAACGTTCAAGTTTGTTCATGTAGTTGACTTATTCATATGAACTTTTTGTTAGATAAATTTATTTCTCCCAACATTTAGCACAGTTTAACGAGTAATTTTTGTATCGGAAGGACGAAGGAAAAGCAGAAAAGTGAAATTGTTTTTTCCTCATTTAGCAGTTCCAAAAAGTGGAACTTGGTTATGAAGGTGTGGTGTAAGTTTATTTGAAAAAACTAATTTTCTCTTTGAAAATTTCCCTCCCTCGTGCTTGCCTTCAGTAATTTCAGTAGTAAAAAACTTTAAATAAACTACACCCCAACTTGTGCTTTAACGTTTTTTCTCTTTGAAGAAATTTCCTTCCCTTTTGCTGGTCTGCTAGTGATTTCCGTAGCAAGAAACTTCAAATGAACTATAGCCCAACCTGTGCTTTGGCGTATAGGCGGCGATTGATGAAGCGCTGGGTGTCCGACTCAACCCACCGTAGTTATCCATGGTTATTAAATCAATTATATGGGATTTCGTAAAACTAACTATGCTGAAATTATGAAAAAATATATATAATAATTTAAATTAGTAAATGAAAAAACTTTCAGATTGTACACAACTGTAGTATAGTGGAGTCCAATTCTAAACAACTATTTATAATGTTAAACAATAACATGTTAATGGTATTTTTACATGTTTTAAGATCCCATACTTCGAACATTAGGTTTATAAAATGGACGACGTGAAAAATTGTCGGCGGACTGGACATTTTAGATACCGCTTCCCTAAAAAGTCCTCATAAGTCCAACGTTCCATCGGATTTCTGGAAATGGAATCTGCCCGTGCCGTGAGAAGTTCAACTCAACAACTGAAGTTTCCGCAGAGCATATTTTATGACCTGGCATTTGTAGGCAAAGCCATATGGTGCACAACACCTACATAAATTAAAAAGTTATTGTTGTCCACAATCAACTTGATGGGGCTTGTGTCTAAGCCTAAGCCTAATTCTAAGTATAAGCATAAGCCCAACCTATGCCTAAGCATTGTTGAAAAGTTCAGCTACACAACTGCTGAAGTTTCAGTTCAGCACAACATATTTTATGAGCTGGCCTTTGTAGGCAAAGTCATATGGTCCACAACACCTACATAAATTAAAAAGGAAAACCTAGCAGTTTTGTCGTTCACAATGAACTTGATGGGACATGTGCCTAAGCCTAAGCCTGAGGCTAAGCATTAGCATAAGCCTAACCTACATATGCCTGAGACTAAGCCTAGGCCAAATGGTGAAAACAACTATATAAATTGAAAGTTTTCCAACACTGGTTTTGCTGAACCTAATTGCCTTGATGGGACATGTGGTAAACAAGACCGGGAACAGAGATCTGTTTAGAGTGCCTCTGAACTGAATAAAAAATTGACATGTGCATCAACGATTCAAGGGTTCTATGGTTCAAAGGTCTAGCAATCAGCGCAGGATTGCTTTTCCAAAGAACACTCAAGCTCAAGTGGGAAAGCAATCGCATTATAGTCGATAATAAATTTTGGCAGAGTAAAATTCCCATAAATGGTTTTCTGTGCACCGATGTTTTCAATTTACTTCGGTGTCTTCAAAGTTCGAAGTTTGTTGAAATCTAGCCTGTGTTATAAAAATAAAATGCTAATTCATTATGATTTGTAGCCCTAGGACCTGGTCATAGAGCTAAAAATAGATATCCCAAGATGTTTTTGCATATGAACTAAAAAATTTAAGCCTTACTTTAGTAAAAAACGGCTCATGTAAAACAGTTTCAGTATGATAATTGAAATAACAAGACAGTTAAAATTTTACCGGTAATTTTTGATGAATTTTCCTATTTATAAAAAATATCTGTATAACGCTAAAACACGACCGAAAAAATACGAATCGGCGCAACTCCCAAATGTCATCACGTCAAAGCGGACCGAATCTACGTAACAGCTGAAACCGTGGCAAAGTTTTCCATCGTTACCTCAGCTTTACCTCTACATATTCCGGTAACGTTGACCGCGAAGTAGAAACGCTCGAATTTCAGTCGACATGGCGAAAGTTTCGTTTCGAAAACCGCAACAGCCCATCTGTCAAATATCGGTCAGCTCAGCACCATAACATCAAAAGTTACGTCGTGAGAAAAGTAGTTAAAAATGGACTGCAACAGAATGGCGGTTGAGCTGCTTTCAAGGAACAAAAACTCGGAAATGGCGTTTATTTATTTTTCAAGTTACGATTATGACATGAACAAAGTTTCGTTTTTCTTCTGATTTAGATTTCGGAAATTTTTGAATCATCACTATATAGTTGAACCAAATAACGGGGATGGTGATGCAGGACAGCCGATGTTTCGGCTCCAACAGCTGTATGCTAGAGCCCTTAGGTTGTTTCTTCCAGGATAAATCTTGCCCAAAACGTCTGATAATGAAACATCAGAAAATCAGTGTTAACACGCACATCAATCATCATCACCCCATGAATGCTATACTGTGTTAAACTATGGTGTCATCCAAGTTGAGTTGAAGCTAATGATGTTCATTATCAGACGTCTTGGGTAATATTTTGTTTGCAGACACAACATACGGGGTTTATGTCATAACGTGCGATCATCATGTTCCACTCTAACAGATGTATGCTATAACGTGCAATGATCATGTTCAGCCCGGTGCTGCTCGAGTTGGAAAAGTTAACGTGCCAACTATTCATTAGAATCACCGCAGGAAAACCAATAGATTCACAGATTTTATGATTTGAGAATATGAAATTTATGGGTAACTTGAAATTTTTGGTGAATCGAAGTAAGGAATCTTTGAATCTTTGAACACAATTTACCATTTTGCAATGCAAAACACTTCAGCTGCACAGGAAGGAAGCCACGTCTTTTTACGACCAGCTATCATTTGTATGCCATAAAGGCCAATCGATTCAGTTGGTCGCGGAAATGGAAAATCAAAAAACTTGGCAAAAATTTGGAATTTTTATATATAAATTAGAGGGAATGTCTCATTGTGATATTATATTCATTGAAATTCCCAGCTTATTTCTAGGGTTTCACCTGGGCTCCGAGGTGAGAGAACCAGCTATTCCCCCCATCTTTGCCATTAGGAATGATGATTTATCGATAAAAAGTTTTTTCCCAGAGTGAAAATTTATATCTTTCAACCACTTTGGCAACTCGCTCGTCTGCCAGTAACAGGTGAGATTAGAAATAGTCTGAAATAACCCTAATCGGCTGCGACAAGATTTTTTTACTTTTTTTATTAGAGAATAAAACGGAAATCTTGTTAAAACATTCGAAGTTTCATTGCTTTTTTTAATATATAAGAGTTTCCGGTTTATATGTAATCTAGTCGTTTTCAGTTATTATGTTTAACATAGAGAAACAATTTTTTCTCTAGGTTTTCCTCTTACTTGGCTGATACTAACTTAGACTGAAGTTGTTTGAGAAAATGTTTTAGTATGCCAAGTTAACAAACGTTCAAAGCACTGAGAGGAAAAAAGAAAAAATTAAGCTTTCCTCTTTTAGCTTTTTTAAGAACAGCTGTGAACATCGGTTGCAAATACTGACCAATTTTTCAAGTACAACACTTTAGTGGGGACAACTCAACAGTCAAATTCTCGCTTTACTCGACTGTGACACAACACAAGTATATATTCACTTTTACTTCAACGGTTCAGCGTCTCAAATAACGTGGTTCCAAATAATCTTCCCGTGAAAAAAAACTATTCTTTTTGAAAAATCACTTCCTGTGGCCGCTTCAGCAGCGAACGGGTCAGAAAACTGAAAATCCCGCTAATTAGCAAAGACTTTTGTCCGTTTCATTACTATTTTTATTCAACTTCAACGGAATTACCTTATGGAATTTTATTAAGTAAAAAAAATGTATTACTGAACGACTAAATTGCGTTTCGTTTTCTTTTCTATTTTCTGGCTGTTCCGAACGGAATGATTTATGAAAACCAGCTGTTTTTCATCATCCTATGCAACACTCGCGGACAAGAAGGGGTGGGAAAAGTGGAATTCCACCCTCTTTGGTGTTTTCAAAAAGTAAAATTTGTTTGCCTAAGGTGTATGTAAAATTCCCTCTTTGACGAAAATACCCACCCTTTGGAGGATTAGCTCATCCGCCAGTGATAATGTGCAACGTAAAACGTATAGCAGCGTCAATTAGTTATACTTTTAAAAGGTTGGAAAACTTAGAGCAACGTCTAATGAACTCTTCTTGAGTAGCTGACCGCATGAAAGAGGACACAACAAAATTAAAAGACAAATAAATTAATACAAAAATCATTTCAAAGCTCAATGCTGATTGATCAGTTTATTTGTGAGCATGTTCTTTTCTACTCCCTGCTTTTGTAAGTTTTTATAATTTATACTTTGCCATGCTTTATCATTTATTGCTAAATTTTACACGCATATATTTATGAAATTAAGGATAAGCTGATACAAAATCCCATCCAAACCGTGTTTTTTTCATACAATTTTCATTACATTTTTCATCTTTCACCATACACAAGCACAGAACACAGCAGAAAGCCTGGCACAATATTATTTACAAACAATATGAGCTGAACCAAAAGAGATTAATCAAAAAGAAACTAAAATTGAAAATTAAAAAGATAACATGCTTCGGTTTCCGACTTCATTGCATTTTTAAATCAAAATTACATTTACAACAACACGGAAGCTAAAAAATCTGTCTAATATTACTGAAATTATATGACATATATTATTAACACACTGATAGTTACGACTGGAAGTCAACTACAAGGTGCAAAGATACTGGAATGAAAACGTTGATTGAAAGATGTAGCAAGGTGAAACATCAGGAGACTGATTTTAAATGTGCGCCGTTTGCACTGAAAATTTTTCACTTTCCCAACTTCAATTTTCTGAAGACGCAGATTGGGAGGGAAATCTCGATCGGTGCCAATTCCAATTCAGTCTCATATTAAATTGTGCACGCTGATTGAGTGCGAAACATCAGTGACAGCACTGGCGGGGAGGGGAATTTCATCAAAAAGGGGGAATCGGCGTTATTCAGGCAGTTTATCTACCTTATATGACAAATTTCACTTTTTGAAAAGGGCAAAAAAGGGGAATTCCACGTTTCCCACCCTTCTCATCCGCTAGTGTGTGACTGGACCAGGTTGAAATATAATTTTATCTAGAAAATCTATGATTAGAAAATATAGTTCTGCACGTAATAGGAAGTAAATGAAACAATGTGAAAAGTACGAGTGGAAATTCTGACTAGTAGGCAGATTTTGACGGACAGAATATAACGTTATTAGTTGACTACATGGAAATGGCCATAAGAAATCAGTATTTTAAATAAACTTCCCCTGCTATGCCGCAAATTTTTCATGTGAAAATCATTTTTATGTGATTTTCTGACAAACCTTTAATTAATTGTATCTTTCATGGGCTGCAAATTTCAAAATTTCATCATGAATCAGATGTTTCAGCGGATGAGCAGAAGTTGCTTTTCTCTCAAGTTTCTTTCAACTGAGTGAATTTCGAATTTTAATGAGCTTGGAAATAACGCATTGCATGCAAAGTAATCATAAGTGTTGTTAGTAATGACAAATTAAAGTATTACTATTTCATCATTATTGAATTTTAATACAAGACACACAGAGGCACAGTAACTCGAATATAATTATTCGCGAATCGCGATTAAATGCAAAACATTACCCCATAGTATTTCGGAGAAAAACCATTTTTTACGAAAGCTTTAGATTAACGTTTGCAAGTTTCACATGAATCAAAACGATTATTGAATAAGCTGTACAACTAGCAAAACACACAATTAACACAACAGGCAATACCAAGCTGTACAGAAAAGCCCAATTAAAACGAAATACTTTACTATGCAAAGTGGCACATAACGTGATCAAGTCTGCAGTTTATCATTGAGTCTGCAGATTATCATGGAGTCTGCAGTTCATCATGAGTCTGCAGTTTATCATTGAGTCTGCGCTTTATCATTGAGTCTGCAGTTTATCATCGAATCTGCAGTTTATCATTGAGTCTGCAGTTTATCATTGAGTCTGCAGATTATCATAGAGTCTGCAGTTTATCATCAAGTCTGCACTTTCTCATCAAGTCTGCACTTTATCGATAATAGCCACGCCGGCATAACTACGACCGGTCGGCATGCAATGAGGCAGCATCGTCCAGTTCCTCGTCGATGTACTGTACGTCTCCACCGATACCAGATTCGATGTACCGTCATCTCCACCAACGGCGTACATGGCACCACCCAGACATACCACGCCTGAAACAGACATTCTTATCAGAAATTATGTTGCCTGTCTAGTCTAGTGCGTAGAGCGCCAGCCTCGAAAACTAGTGGTAGTGGTTCGAAACCTGGCCTGAGACACTGAACCTGACGCGTTGCTTTGGAGTTCAATCACTAAGTCTACACTCAACCAATCCTTGGCTCACATTTCAGCTGACCCATCCACTCACTCACTATTCCACTCGCTCACTCACTCACTCACTCACCGGCATTACGTCGGCACAGATTCATGTCATTGATTCGATGCCACGAGTTCAGCTCCGGATCGAAGTACTCGGCCGATTTCTTTACCACCGGGCCATCGTGTCCACCGACCACGTACATAACACCATCCATTATTGTTACACCGGCGCCACCTGCAGCGATTCGGTAAATTACCATGTTTCACGATAACGGTTAGGCATTTCCTACGTTCTACTTCTTCTACGTCTAATTCTGTCTATAACTGGTCGTCTTATTTGAAAACCTTATCAATTTCTAAACTAGAAAAATTAAAACAATAAGAAAATAATCCAACTTCGTCTGGTGGTCATCTCCGACGCAGTGGTCCAAGTGTCCATTCTCGGCTCGTATACCTCTACCGTACTCAGACACTGACGACTGTGACCGTCATAACCGCCGACAGCGTACAGTTGACCTGTAAATTAAGATTTTCGTATTGAGCACAAACTATCTCACATAATGTTGGGTTGGTTTCGACTTGCAGTGAGCGGACGAACAACAAATCAGTAAGTTCCACTAGACTGGCTAGCACCGGCGGACCAGCTAATCCTCCAAACAGAGGGGAATTTCATCAAAGAGAGGGGAATCTGCAGTAAAAAGACCATTTTTCCTACACCTCAGGGAATCAATTCTACTTATTGAAAACATCAAAGAGGGGGAATTCCACTTTTCCCACCCGTTCTCGTCCGCTGGTGCAGGCTAGTACAAAAAGAATTATGCTCCAAGCAGTTGACCGGTGAAACGGAATGTATCACCAGCCAATTCTAATATTTCAGTTCACGTTTCAAAGGTTACTGAAGCGTTTGGCGCCACCTGGATTTACTGATTGCTCCTCCAGTTCCCGCTCTATCCTAACAAAACGACAACAAATCCAAATACTATGAAATACAAAACAAATATTTAATAAAGAAACATACAAGAAGTTTTCAACCTGTGGTCAACGAAAATTCATTTCCTATTTTACTTCGTTTGTGGTCAACAACAAATAAGCCACTTGTGAACGAGCCAATCATCAAAAAGGAAGGTAATTTACTCAACGAGAAGGATGTACGAAAGTTGAGTTTCTTTCTTGTCCTAATTTTCGCCGTCTCCCCCCTCTTGGGTAAAATTCCCCTCCCTTCGGAGGTTTGGCTAGTCTGCCCGTGGATGTCGCGCATGTCACTTTCAATCAATAGAACAATGTTAAAATGAAAAAAAATTAAGGAGCAAAAAATACCAACCATCCAAAACGGCCACACCCACCGATGACCTCCTCGTTGACATGTTGGCAATCATACGCCATTCACCCACGCGCGGGTCGTAGGATTCCGATGAAAATAGACCTGGAAATATTGCAGGTTCTAGTGGATGAAAAATAATAATACTCAATAATTTAAGACATAGAGCACAAACCAAAAAAATTTATAGTTTGAACTGAATCAATCAATCAATTCAATCATTTTATTCGATAATAATTTATACATGGATTCACAGTAATATTGAGTTATTTTTCTCGCAAAATAGCGCTACCATTGCTATGAAAACTGAGCCTCATAGTCTTCCATTTTCGTAACGTTCTCCTATATTCCGTTTCGATGTTCAATCGTAACGAAACAATTCGGGACGTCACGAAAAGTTCCAAAAAAATATTTCAATTCAAATATGAAGGCATTCAGAAAAAACTCGAACCAGCGCTGCCATCGAATCCGCCCACGGCATAGATTCGACCATTGAGTACGGCGACACCGAGGGTACTGCGACGAGCCTCCATTGAACCCGTGGCCGTCCATGTATCTCTGAAACTTTCAATTAAACATTAAAAATTAAAACATTAACATAAACAATTAAACATTAACAACTGAAACATTGAATTTTTTTATTGATATTTAATTTAATTCCGTTGTTGTGCCAGAAATAGCAAAGTTGGACATCAATAAGTTGGACTAAATTGACAAAACCATTCTGATACTTTCACGGACGAGTGGGTGAAGAATGAAAAAGTGGAATTTCCCCCTCTTTGGCTGTTCCAATAAGTAGAATTTTTCTGTAAGATGTTGGTAAAATGGCCCTCAAAACTGCGAATTCCCCTTCTTTGAAGAAATTCCCCTCTTTTTGAAAGATTGGCTCGTCCGCCAGTGTTCGGATATGGTTTTACTGTGCCTGGATGAGTTCAGTAATGAAGTAAATCCAATGATATTTTTTTTCCCAACCTTATCGGATCATAACAGTCAACGGTCCTGACCCGGAGACTACCGTTGAAGCCACCGACCGCGTAGACGAGCCCGTTGAGTACGGCGATACCTAAAATACCAACAACACACAGTAATAACAACAACATTAACTGAAACAACAACAAAACAACAACAAGAACAACAACATCAACCACAAGAACATTTACAATTACAACAACAACTGGCCAATTGTCCATCCATACAACAACAACATCAACCGCAACAACAACAACAACAACAACATTAACAACAACAACAACCAACAACAACCATCACTCACCACATCGACAACGACGTTGAGGTAGTTCAGCAGCACTGGTCCACTGTTCCGATTGTCCATCCATACAACAACAACCTCAACCACAACAACAACAAAGCAACAGCTGAAGGTCGTGGGTTCGAGTCCCACCAGCAGGAAGCTGATTTTTTTAGCTATTCTGGTGATGAACTGTCTATCAACCACAACAATAACAACAACAGCAACAACAACAACCATCACTCACCACATCGACAACGTCGTTGAGGTAGTTCAGCAGCACTGGTCCACTGTTCCGTTTGTAGATCATAGACGTCCACATTGCGAATAGCCTTCGGCGCCTGACCACCGATAACGAGCATTAACTGAAATTAATTAAACATTTTAATAGAAACAAAAAATTAAATTATACATTTTAATTCCGAACAATTTAATAATAAAATTACAAAAGTGCAATATTTGTTGTATTACAGTTAGTGTAGGTTGATCCGTGAAGGCGATCAGAAACGGTTCATGTTTCACGTTTCATATATTGCAAAGTGAGTCGCAACGCGGATCAGTAAGTCCATACAAAACCTTACAGCATTCTAGAAACAAAAAAACAACAACCAACAACACGAAAAGTTGAAAATCAGTTCACGTTTCACTCTCCATACATGAATTTGTTCATGGGTATTCGCTTCAATAAATCGACACAAAACCTCCAAAAAGCTAAGCATCAACCGAAAATAAAAACATCATAAATTTAGAAAACCAGTTCACGTTTCACTCTCAGTATAGATCCGTCTGTTCGTGCCACTTATTTCAATTAGTCTACGCAAAAACGCCAAACAAAATAAAATTTCTCGAAATGACGATGTCGTGTGTGTTACTACAAAAATCCGTTACTTCAACCCATATGTCGATAATTCAACCCATATTTCGGTACTTCGACCCATATGTCGGTATTTTAACCCACATTTCGGTACTTCAACCTATACTTCGGTACTTCAACCCTCAACCTATATGTCGATAATTCAACCCATATTTCGGTACTTCGACCCATATGTCGGTATTTTAACCCATATTTCGGTACTTCAACCCTCAACCCATATGTCGGTCACATAATCTAATGGGTAGAGTGCCAGCTTCAAACATTGGCGGTCCTCTTAGTATACAACCTATCACCTGAATCGTTGCTGTGGGGTTCCTGCCATTGCCCGTCAGTTAATTCAACCTTTCTGGCCACTACGAAAACAACATTCTGATATGGTATTAGCGTGCCTTGATGGCTTCAGTAAATGAAGAAACTCCAGTGAAAAACCCCCAACCTTGGGCAATTTCATCGGCTGTCGCGGCTTCACCCTCGGCGATCGAAACTCGACTTTCTGTCCGGTTTTGAGCAGATGGTACTTGAGGGCTTCGATCAGGTAATCCTTGCATTCGGGCGAATCCCGAATCAATGGCTCTGTATCCACCTGAAAATTAATGGAGTGAAAAGGGAAGACAGTAGGGCGGGCTTCCCTTCGTTCTTCCATTATTTATAATTCTTTTTTTCTGCATAAATAACAAAAAAAAACATAATACACTACCACTGGCCTGGCGGACCAGCTAATCCTCCAAAGGCAGGGGAATTTTGCCAAAGAGGGAGAATGAACAGTCTTCAGGTCAATATACCTTGAAGAGAACCAAATTATGCTTTTTGGAAACGTCAGAGAGGAGGAATTCCAGTTTGTTGTACCCCTTTCCGTCCGCTAGTGTACACTACCTACGCCTGGTTGTTATTCATTTCGTGTGCCCTACTCCTTTAACCTAATTAAACCGTTGAACTCTTGAACATTCGATCTTTAATCAATGGCTGACAATATTTGAACTAAATACAATTACGAACTAAATCTTTTTTACTGTTAACATGGAATCACGATAGGCGAAAAACGATTTGTTTAAAAAAATTTGGCAATCAGTTCACGTTTCACTTATAATTCATTTATTTCAATAATGTATTACCTGCTGTTCTCCAACTCCACTCATTTTTTTAATTTCAAACCCCATAATGTTGGAACAATTAAACGAGACAATTCCGAACCTTGGTGATCAGATATTCCTGTGACAGTAACGGCAGTCGCACATGTTCCATGAGTTCTGGCAGCAGCGCGTTGCGCGTATCCGAGCTGTGTCGCACCCATTGCATGACTGCTTCGAACACCTGATAAAAAATTATCCATTAAAAATATGATACGATTCAGAAACATGATCTTATCACAGCAACAGATAACATTTTTCTATTTGAACAAGATCTGATACAGCTCTAACCCATAAATCCACATTGAATCGAACTTGAAACTGAGCATCTGTTTCGGTAATTCGGTATAAAAAAGTGGAATAAAGACAGGCCGAAACAACATTTGAAAACATGTGTCAGCTGAATCAGTTCAACCGATACAAACGCTCCGAGCAGTTTATCAGCAAATAAAAATAATCAAAGATAAGAAGGAAGGTGTTGAAAATCAGTTCAGGTTTCACATTCAATAGATGAGTTTGTCGTGGCTGTTCACATCAATAAGTCTACGCAAAGACGCCATCATATCGTTACGCAAATTTTTCTCGTTCATTATTTTTCGTATCAGCCATAGCTTACAATCTACTACCACAAAACATTATTGAGTTAAGTAAACGTGCTTTCAAAACTGCCATATCTAAAACTGAATTTATTACCAACTTTCTCAAACAGCTTTCTGTACGTGCCATTCCAGAATCATCACATAATGTAAAAATTTTGAATTTGTGAAAATTTATTATTATTGTAGCTTTATCTTAACTATCACGTTCTATTTCAGATTTCTTTGGTTTTTTGCTCCCTTGTTGTCAATCTTTTTATACTTGCTTGAAACCAGTGTCTGTCTGTTTATACATACATACAATTTAGCATCAGCCAAGAACAATGGCAGCATGAATGCAAACCAAAAACACCAGATCACGTTTCACTTTAGACTAGAAACAACCTGCTTCAAATAAATATAAAGAACTAAAATAGGAGATTATCCGTGATAAAAAAGCTCAATAACCTTTTCCTCACCGGTCGTGGTCAGTCTGTCACTGGCAATCAGCTCTTTGAGTTGCTCGCAGGTCAGCGATAGAAACTCATCGCATTGAATCAGATCGCTGCAAATATTAATTTATCATAATATAAAATAAATATTAATAAAAACATATTGTTATTTATTATAGAATACAATAAACAACAGTTTAGCCTTTTAGGCCAAGAGCATGATTTCTCAAATTGCTACAGTTGAGTAGACAACTACCAGACCAAAATGATATATCACCACTACCACTCACTTTTCATCTAATCCATATGGGAATTTTCAGTAGCTTATTGTGTCGTAAACGATGAGTTCCGATTCCGACCAATACAAACACTAAACATAATTCAAAAAATCTATACGTATTCTAGCGCAGCGCAATATCACATTAAGATGTGAATTCATAAAACTGTAACTTATTCAATAGCACAGAGTTTCAAAAGAGATATTTATGAGTTATGAGCTACGATGATGTTCCTAAAAGCGGTCCGTCATTCACTGCATTCCGTTCCCATAGGGCTTCAAATACTATCAATTCTTTGTACACTGTTTTGAAGTGAGAATAAATAAATAAAAATAATAAATAAAAATCAATCATATAAATAATGAAATTATAAAAGCTACCTATAATAATGATGAAAACCCTAATCATCCATGTTTTTATCTGAAATTTTTATATGTAATATTCCAACCCACCTGAAGTGATGTTCGGTGTACGTGTTGGCCGCCTGTAATAAATCGGCACACAAATGCAAATCGGCAAACTGACGAATGCCGAGACAGTTGCTCGGATGCAGTTGCGACTTGAGGAACTCACTGCACGCATCACGAACGTCGGTTAATTGCAGCTGGGCGGCGGCTGGTAGCAGGGCCTGCAGTAGACAATTGAATAAATTGCTCAAACATTAATTATAATAATAAATTTGTATATAACAATAAATTTAAAAATAACCATAACTGATATTTAATAAAAAATATGAAATTGTTAAGTTAGGTATTAAATTCTCAACTTGTATGATTTATAAAATTTCATGTTTCATGGAATGGAGTGAAAATTAGATGGAAAATTCGGTAAAAAAACATTCAAAAGCGTACCTGAACATTGGCCTCATTAATGAGTATCTCCGACGTGTACATGTACTCGAGTAAAACGTGGAGTGCATCACCCGATATACCTTGCAGATATACGGCTCGCTGGCTAGATTCCTGCAAAAAAGTCATTATATTTTGAATGAAAGACAATTTCAATGTGCTTCATTGAGTGTAGTTCTTTTTATAAAAGATGAAAAAACTGATTTATCAGTATCAAGACTCAAATCATCGATGAAAACTTGAAATCAATAACGCACAGAATTTTGTTCGTTCATATCACTTCAAAAGTATAAAAAAGACAAGATCATAAACTATAACGTAAGTAGACTAATCAGTTTAACATTTTAATCAACACAAAAACTGACCTTCCTATCGAAATAATTGTGAGTGTCAGCGGGGTACTTGATTTTTCGTTTCATCTTTTGACGGCCCATTTTTTCTTTTGATTTGACACTACGAATGCATTAAGTTTTCAAGAGACCGTTGTTTTATAAAACACTGGTAACAGTAATTGTTATGTCATCCTATGCCACGTTGACTTAAACTTAAGCAAACATGAACATATTGAACTGTTCACATCACAACCTCAGAACCTCTAATTATCATCACTCGTTAAAAGAGAAAATCTCATTTTTTTATATGACTAGTGACTACTAAACGTATAATTACACTACTAGTCACTACACTTTATCAACGTTATGATAACACGAACTTTGACCGTTTGAATTTTGCGCCCCCCCCCCCCCTTAATAAGCATGCGTTTGCGCTGTAAACTATGCAGTTGTGTGAAGTGAAGCATTTTTAAAGCACGTGCACTGTACTTGACGGGCGAATGTTATTATAAAATGACGCACTTCTTCCGATGGGGTGGTGTTTTGCTAATGAAAAAAATGGGAGATGCTTGACTGGTAAATCACTAGAGAAGGGAAAAGTGAAATTCCCTCTCTTTGGCAGTAAAAAAAGTGGAGTTCATTCTTCAAGGTGTGCGAATAACGCTACGTTCTCACAAAAAATTACTGTTTTCGTATGGCAAAATAAAAAAAGTAAATTTTATGGTGAAGTAATTTGATCTCAAAACTACCAATGCCCAATTATTGAACACTGAAGAACTTTTCAAATCGGACCTTGAATTACAGGATCGATCCAACTCTTTAAGGGAGGATTTTTCCAAAGAGTTGAGAGGCTGGGAGTTCACTTTTCTATCCAGTCTTCGTCCGGTAGTGTTTTGAACAAAGATTACCTGATTGTTTTCGATTAGAACCCTGAATAACCTGCATTTGTGCGGTGAACATGGCACTGAAGTAGGGCGATGCCGCGGCCAGTACGACCCGGTGGGCATCGAGTTTGATGAGCTCCTCGGCGTTGATCTGTTCGGCCTCGGCACGATCCTCCATCGTGCACATGCCCGCCACCAGCGTTACGTCGCACAATGCGCCCGCCCTGAAACATCAGGTTATCCCAAATAGATCATGCTACGCAAATATGCAATGAAATCCGGACTATGTTCGTATGTGGTCCGAATTACATGTGTCATTGAAAGCGCGCGCCCAGAACAGATTTGAATTCAAACTGGGTGGCAAAAACTTTATGTTATACTTATATGTTTATAAACTTTATGTTATACTTAATACTTATTATATGTTTATAAACTTTATGTTATAATGTTTATAAACTTTATGTTATACTTATATGTTTATAAACTTTATGTTATACTTATGTTTATAAACTTTATGCGATGCAATCAGTGACGCACGGGCGGACGAGCCAAACCTCCAAAAGAATGGGGAATCTTTCCAAAGACGGGGATGAATCGACAGAAAGAAGCCATTTTCACATACACCGTAGTGAGCAAACCCTACTTTTGGAAATCGTCAGACGGGGGAAATTCCACCTTTCCCTACCCTTCTAGTCCGTTAGTGCAGAGACCTCCTGGCGGACGAGTCGATCCTCCTAAAGGAGGGGAATTGTACCAAAGAGGGGTATTGGCAGGGCCAGGGGTGGGCCGGGTTTTTTGGCGTTTTGCAGGGGGTGAGGGGTAGCCGACCGAAAACCCCGTCCTACCCGCCCTGTCCGAAAAGTGGGGGGGGGGTAAGGTCGGGTAGGGGAGGGGGGTAGGAAAATATTTTTCGCAAAAAAGCTTAGTTTTTTGTTCGTTTTTGCTAAAAAAAATCTTCTATTATAGGGTATAAACATCACATGTACCGGTTTTTTCAGGTTTTAACCAATAAAATTGACCCAGAAAACGTGTTTGTTCAAAAAAAAATTCTCACAGCCAAAATTTTTTGAAAATGAGCCTCAAAATCGAGGTTTTGAGGCCGATTTTCTCAAAAATTTCGAGTAGGGGGGAGGGGGAAGGCGACCTAAATTTTTGTCTAGGGGGAGGGGTAGGCTACCCGCCGACCCTGAAAAGTGGGGGGAAACCCCCCCCAGCGGCCCACCCCTGGGCAGGGCAGAAAGACGCCATTTTACATACACCTTAGTGAGCAAACCCTATTTTTGAAAACCGTCAAAGAGGGGGAATTCTCCTTTCTCATCCGAAAGTGCAGATACCAACCGTCGCATCTCATCGAGCGCCCCAAAGCTGTTGACCAGCAATGTGGAATTCCGGAACGTGGTGAAACACTGACGTCGCGCCGGGAGATGATGTGGAGGCATTCGAAGTGACGTACCGGGTGATGATGAACCCACGGCACCAGTCGAAGTACTTGATTGTTGACGCAGGTGTTGTGATGATAGTGAATCTGAAAATAAAAAAACCTGAACATATATACAGTGGCAGTCAAAAGTTTAGGGACACCCTC
Source organism: Daptonema setosum (assembly GCA_964036265.1). Classification (NCBI taxonomy): domain Eukaryota; kingdom Metazoa; phylum Nematoda; class Chromadorea; order Monhysterida; family Xyalidae; genus Daptonema; species Daptonema setosum. Next base: position 7,166,002 of record OZ038444.1, on the reverse strand, counting down.
ATTTTGAGTGTTTTCTCCCTGTAAAGCACGGTTGGATGTATCAATTGGACTGAAAACTTCAGGAGATGTGCAAAACATGTGTTAGAGTCTTTTTAGGTCACACAATTGAGTATTAGCAAAAAGCATTCAAATTTCCAAGAAGTTTATTATCGGATTCTGTATAGCACACGCTTGTACGTGGCTCATCTGTACCGACGGTGTTTGGAGGTCCGTTAGATAAATATTAAGTATTCAATCGCGTTTTAATCATGAGAAATAACTAAATGATAGTTACGGTATCTATTGCTGTCATTTAACAGGAATGAATCAACCTTAAGTTGCCTTGTGTCGCCCTATTAAGAGAGAATCCTTACCTGAAAAACAATGCTGTTGAAATTTTTACCATTCGAAGATTGATTTGTTGGTTAATCAAACTAAGGAACCACTGAAAACGACGTGTTTGCTTCAGAATATGCCAGGTAGAGTCATGGATAAACTTTCTTGCAGCGAATCACAATTTTAGAAGATCTTCAAGAAGTGGTTTTTAATAGTCACTTTACGGCTTTCAATGCATTTTGCAAGATTCCCTCTCAGTGGCTTTAGGAGGTGTTAAACGCAATAAAAAATATGTATGTATGTGTGATTAATACCAATAACTATCATCAGGCAGCTTTCAGTCTCAATGTAAAGATCATAATCGTGTAACTGCCCTCAAACCACCGTCGGTGCGTATCACCCAGGAACAAACGCGTGCTTTTAATTATCACATTTTTACCACCTAAAAACCAACTCTAATGAATTAAACGCAACTATACTAATAAAACAGGCCCTAACACATGTTTTAACACCTCCTGTTAATTTCAGTTCGATATAGTCATCCAAATCCGTTTTATAGGGAGAAAACAGCCAAATTGAGGGTGTCCCTAACTTTTGACTGCCACTGTACATACGTGAAAATTATCAATTTTTGACTCAACAACAATTACTAGAACTAAAAGATCTTTCAAATTAAATCTTAATTTAAAAATTCTCATTCAAATTCTATCATTCTACATTCCTTTATTTATTTCTTACTTTCTCTCTTAGCCTACTATGCTACGGTTGAGTTGTTAGCCATAGCCATTTTGTGTGTCCTCTTCATTTCGTCTATTACGGAACAAAATAACAAATTACATACAGAAATACTTCTTACCTAACACTGAATCAATGGAGAACTAAATAGCGATAAACAAACTTGGCAACGACGCCGAGTAATGGAGCATTGTTGATGGATTGGCTCCGGCGGAGGAGTGAGCTCCGCCCAGATGACCGCTCCGAAGCACAGACGCTCCGGAAGGCGGGCGGCCGAGAAGATTATCTGTGCCACCGAAAGTTGGAGCGAAACTCGACGGACTTGTCACTGGTCGGGCTGAAATAACAGAGAATATAATTTGTAATTCTAATGATAAAATTCAAAGGCAAGCAGTATTATATCAACAACATCCTGGCCCTACTGACATACACATAATTTTTATGATTGATAATGAATTCTTCGTCTGTCTAGCATAGTCTAGCCTAGAAGTTAGGGCCCGGACTCGCGATATGAAGGTCCTAGGATCAAAACTCCCTTGACACAAAACTTGTCCCTGATGTGTTGCTCTGGCGCTTCTGCCATTGCCCGTTCCTTTATTCAACCTCACTGAATAAAGAAATCCCAGGAAAAAACATAATTTTCATGATTTATTATAGCAAACAAAATGGCTAACATTTGACGTAGTCATGACGTAACGTAGTATGCACTAGGCAGAGAAAGAATAGAATAAACGAAGATATAATTAGAGTGATAAGAAATTGAATGAGATTTTTTAATTCAATTTAAGAAAGATAAAGAGTAAAAATAAGAATTTCGTGTGTTTTTTTCAAATATTGTGTACAAAAGATGAAAAAGACCCTAAACTAACATTCGCCGAAATCGAGTCCACCGGCCTCATCCTCACCATACAGCAAAGCATGATTCGACCGCGGGTACTCATCGGCGAAACTGCGCGCCAGCGCCTCAATCGATTCAGATTCAGTCTTATTCTTCGCGGAACTCCCGTCTCCGGAGCTACTGCCGCTCCTTGACGACTCCACTTGACTGCTGTTTAGTGCTCCGCCACTTCTACTCCCACTCGCTCCAGACGCGGAGCGAAAAGGATCACGGGCAATGGCGGATGATGAGGCACTGCTGGAGTTGAGCGGGGGCGGATCGTTGCTCACGTCGGCAATGTCGATCGTGTCCTCTTCGGTATCTGAAGGAATTTGAGCTTTTTTAGTTGTGGTCTATCTAGCGAACGAGAAGAGAAAGTGGAATTCCCCCCTCTTAGGCGTTTTCAACGTACGTATCAGACGTTGTTTTTTTCCAAATTACATATATGTATAGGTCTAGTTTAGTTTTTAAAACCAGAAATGTTGCAGTTTTTATATCAGTGTTAAGTAGATCGACGGAACGGTTGGACGTTGGATGGTTTTTATAGAGTTGATCAAATACCGGATGAAAGGACCCGTTCCATTCAAAGTTCTACTGCTCGTTAACCCCTGATAACCGGTAATCTGACTCTGCACATCCGCACATCCATCCAAAAACTGCACATCCGTCATAAAATACAACAACTTAAGCCCAAGCCTATGCCTACAGATTACGGGACATTTTTGGATATGCAGTTCTTATGCGGATGTGCAGAATCAGTTTGCCGCTGATAACTTATCGTGGTGACTTGATCCGTACAGCAACGGCATTCGCGTTATTCCAGGCCAAATGAAAAAAATTATTAACTGAATAACCTTCATTCTGACTGACTCCCAGCTGGTCCGACTCTGATTTGCTGTCTTCGTCCATTTGTGTTACCGATTGATTTATTGTAATTTTTACAACTTCCTGCCTGCAATGGAGTCGAGCTGGGGGTGGGTGGCTGGCAGAAAACTCGAGGTTGAAACCTGGAATTGACGCTTTCATGAAGAGTTTAGACTGAATTCTTGCAGAGATTGTATAACTGGAACGTTGCTTGCTCGTCGGGTTGAACAAAAAGCTCTTTTGTTGAATGAAAATTATACAATCTCAATTTATATATTTTCACGAAAAAAAAACAATTTGCGTGACTGAATTTTTGCCAATTTTTTTGTAACCCTTTTCTGCTGTACGAAACTGAATCCGATTGTCAATCACTCACTCACTCACTCATTCACTCACTCACTCACTCACTCACTCACTCACTCACTCACTCACTCACTCACTCATTCACTCACTCACTCACTCACTCACTCACTCACTCACTCACTCACTCACTCACTCACTCACTCACTCACTCACTCACTCACTCACTCATTCACTCACTCACTCACTCACTCACTCACTCACTCACTCACTCACTCACTCACTCACTCACTCACTCACTCACTCACTCACTCACTCACTCACTCACTCACTCACTCACTCACTCACTCAGTACCATCCGGAACTTTTTCCACGGTGGATCTTCAAAACTAGGAGCTTTGAATTCTCTATGTGCCCTTTGTCTCACCATTATTAAACTGAAAACGCCCTATCGAATTGATAAAAACATTGGGTTTCTTCTCTTGAGACTCAGTCATCATGTTTTTTCTCGTTTTTCCAACCCATAGGTAGCGGATTCCCCATTGGTGAGTGGTCGGTGGATTTGACAGACTTGGATTTTAATTTAACACAGTGAACTGAAGACTAATTGGTTTCATCGAGTAGTGTGTTGGTTGTGGTTTTAAAATAGACATGCATGCAAATTGTGTCGCACCACTTTTGTCCTGCTTTTTCAACAAGCTTTGAACTCACGACAGCAGAAAGAATGAAAGTTTTGCACTGTTTAACGATAACCACTATCAGCTGCCGTGGAATCCTTTTCTCAAATACACATTGGATGCAATACAATTGACTGTATGACAAACGATCACTGTACATTATAGCGTATTCGAAAGTGGTCACTGCTGAAACATTACTTGTCGCGTTCGATTAATAGAAACCAACAAAACTCTGATATACACAGTATTGTTTTGAGAGCGCCACCTTTTTGTTTCCTGCGCCGAACGCTATACATTTCGAACAAATATAATGACCCTCAAGCCGTTCTTTGTATTGGAATAATTTTCAGCGGAATTTTTAATTTTTCTGTTTTTTAGTAGAAAAAGGTATTTCCACTCTATTGATGATTTTTTGTACAAAGCTTGCATTTTTCTGCGTTTTCAAAAAGAATCGAGTTTGAGGGTCTATACACAGAGCCAGTATTTCCATAAAATCACCGACCAGTTCTAAACATACGTATTTTGTAGAAAAAAAACTACCGTGTCAAAAATAACAGGTCAGTGTGTTATGGAAAACGACTTTAGTAAAAAAAATAACAAAACCAAAAATACTCCTTACAGCAAAATCACAAAAAAAATTTATAAAAGCCTATCAAAAAAATTGAGCTTCTTATACAAACGAGAAGAATTCCTGGTGGCATTGGCAATCTCGGGTAGAAAAATTATATTTACATTACAATGCAGTTTGAAAATTGTCATTTATTTGGCATTCTGAATCTGTAGAAACATTTCCGGTGTGCTTTTAAATTTTTTTTGTCAGGTCTGTCGGAAAATCTTAGCACAGTGTTCCTCCATTATAAATAAACGGTGGAGATTTCATCAATTTAGGAAAGCTTCACACTGGGAAATTTCTAGAATAGAATAACTGTGGAAAACGCCGCAGTGAAACTTCTACAGATTCAAAATCCCACCTAAACGACAACGGTATGGAGAAAAAAAATGATGAAATCGGCATTGTAATCTGAATCAGGACAGGATCGCAGGAGTAAATCAACTTTATAATTATGACTGAGAAATTAGCCAACACCGACTTCAAATAGGATGATAGAAACTCTTCAATAAATGTATGGAATAATATTCCATGTATGTCACAAAGAACGATAACCACAACACACACACTACTCAATGATAACCAAATTTATATTTTCCTAGAACAGAAATATAAAAAAAATAATCTTAGTTTTCCTTATTAATTTTAAAAGTTCAGGGAAATTCTCATAAGTCGTAACCCCATTATGTTAGTTACAATTTCACGCTCAAGCCTGTGAAACAACGTAGAAAACTCCTTGATTCATTCATTCATTCATTCATTTTTTTTCATTCATTCATTCATTCATTCATTCATTCATTTATTGATTCATCAAAGAGCGAAAATAAATTTTCCAATACCTGTCATTGAGGCGACCCAATGAAACATCTGTTTGAAGAAATGATTATTATACTTGAAGAATTGATTAATGTTAGTGAACTTTTTAGAATAAGCAGCATTTTAGCGGATGAAAACTGTAGGGAATGTTAATTTAACTCTCTTTTTTGAAGACCTAAAAGTATTGTTCTCCGTTGAACCCAATTAATTACCCTTTGTGGGAAACCCCTCAAGTCTTTCACTCATATGCTAATATTGTAGGTTACAACTAGCGAACCGGAAGGGGTGGGAAAAGTGAAATACCCCCTCTTTGGCGAATAAAAATCGTTTATTTTGTTCCTTCTAAAGTGCAGGTAAACCGACCAAATTTCTGTCCCCCTCTTTGAAGAAATTCCTCTCCCTTTGGAGGTTTGACTCGTCCGCCAATATACGTTACTAAATTCAAGTATACAATGATACCAACAGTAAAATAAATAATACACAATAAAATACGGCTGCTGTTTTACAAGCTGCCAGGAAACCCAGTACAACAATGAACTCCAATGACTCCTAGTGGGGTTTTTTATAATTTTTATTGATTTTTTCTTCTTTTTTCAATGTAACAACATTGTGGTAATAATGTGACCCCCCTTCGACATGTCAAACAAATAACGAACAACAAAGGCACAACATAATTCAACAACAACAATGACAAAAAATTACAACCTATAGCAACAACAATAACATAGCACACAAACAATGATTAAAGTACCGTCGGTTCGCTAACTCGTGGTCGCGTCGCTAATTAAAAAAACTATAAAAAGAAAAAAAGAAAAATAAAAATACAAAAAACTACTTAGAATGACACTAGTTAAGCGAATCAAAGGTACCTCCGAGATGCCAAAAAGCCACCACCAACCTAATAAAAAATCCTCAAATTAAAAGAATCGTCTATAGCTGATGCGTTGACCGGAGGACTGTGAACGAGTGGCACGTCCAAACGGCTTGTCCTCATCCACGTAAACCTGCTCCTTCAGGCCATCAAAGAAGCGCAGGATGCCTTTCAATAGCACCTGCTCACCCACCGCGTACCGACCCTGGAAGTGAGTGAGTGAGTGAGTGAGTGAGTGAGTGAGTGAGTGAGTGAGTGAGTGAGTGAGTGAGTGAGTGAGTGAGTGAGTGAGTGAGTGAGTGAGTGAGTGAGTGAGTGAGTGAGTGAGTGAGTGAGTGAGTGAGTGAGTGAGTGAGTGAGTGAGTGAGTGAGTGAGTGAGTGAGTGAGTGAGTGAGTGAGTGAGTGAGTGAGTGAGTGAGTGAGTGAGTGAGTGAGTGAGTGAGTGAGTGAGTGAGTGAGTGAGTGAGTGAGTGAGTGAGTGAGTGAGTGAGTGAGTGAGTGAGTGAGTGAGTGAGTGAGTGAGTGAGTGAGTGAGTGAGTGAGTGAGTGAGTGGAGTGAGTGAGTGAGTATGAAACGCAACAAACTGGTGCAAGCGTGATCGGCTGCTGCACGTCCTCAACTTCCTCTTCGGCACCATCTTCATGCTCCTCAACAACATCATCATCATCATCATCGGCTGTCTGCTCCAGCTCGCCGTTAAAGGGCACAGCTGGGTGGAAAGCCGCCTGCGAAATCATCATATTAATGTTGTTGATAATAATGATCATGATGTTGAATTAAATAAAACATGGAGGTCAAAAATGAACTTTAACGGGCAAATCGTAAAAGTTTTCTGCGTGTGAACTGACTGATGAGTTGAGATAACACTACAACTGCTACAATACTGCTACTGCTGTATACATATCTGCCACAATAAATGGGTAGATTGGCGTGACTTCAAATTCACGAACACAGATCGTAACAACAAACACTGTATATTAAGTTAAAGTTGATAAAAGATGAACAGTATATTTGTGAGAAACCGGAAGCAGAAATGATTTCAAAAACAATTGAGTTTTAGCTAACCATTTCGGGCTGACCGACCTCCACAACTTCATCTTCCTCATCACCATCAGACTCCTCCTCGCCTTCTTCCTCCTCCTCAAACTCCTCATCACTCTCCTCTTCATTCTCATCCTCCGCACTCTTCTGCTCCTCACTTTGCTCCTCCGGACCATCATCAATGTCCTGAAACGAAGAAATTCAAAATCGCGGTTTTCATAGTTGGTACATTTTAGTCAGTCAGTCAGTCAGTCAGTCAGTCAGTCTGTCAGTCACCAACCATATCCTCCTCCTCCTCCGCCTCCTCTTCGCTGCTGCTGCCCTGTTCCATGGCCGCCTTCGACATCAGCTCGTTCAGCCGATGCGTGCTCATCGGCATGTCCTAAAACATAACTCGACTGACTGACTGACTGACTGACTGACTGACTGACTGACTGACTGACTGACTGACTGACTGACTGACTGACTGACTGAATGACTGAATGACTGACTGACTGACTGACTGACTGACTGACTGACTGACTGACTGACTGACTGACTGACTGACTGACTGACTGACTGACTGACTGACTGACTGACTGACTGACTGACTGACTGACTGACTGACTGACTGACTGACTGACTGACTGACTGACTGACTGACTGACTGACTGACTGACTGACTGACTGACTGACTGACTGACTGACTGACTGACTGACTGACTGACTGACTGACTGACTGACTGACTGACTGACTGACTGACTGACTGACTGACTGACTGACTGACTGACTGACTGACTGACTGACTGACTGACTGACTGACTGACTGACTGACTGACTGACTGACTGACTGACTGACTGACTGACTGACTGACTGACTGACTGACTGACTGACTGACTGACTGACTGACTAACCATGGCGGTGGACAGCCGTCGAGCCCGCTGGGCAGTGGAAGGGCGATCCCCTTTCCACTGCCCGATGCCACTGGGACTCGGCATTCGTGGGCGAGTCAAGTCGGCCTCATCCAAAGGCGAAATGGCCAACGTCCGGTTCA
>OZ038444.1:7121182-7151182 GCA_964036265.1 Daptonema setosum | reverse complement strand
GCCTTTGATTTCATACTCAGATTCAAAGATTTCTTGTCGCAGTTTGGTAAGACTACCTGTTTTGAACAAAGTCGTATTAGAGTAACCAGTTTCACAAGTTCCACAAGTTTTAGTTTCACAAGTTTCACCTGTTTCACCTGTTTCATTCCAATAAATTGCATACACTGCCGCACCAAAAGCCTGAACGCTGATGATAACAAAGATGCCGTTTAAGCAGAATGAAAACACAGAATCGGCGTTTATCAATCTTGTTACCGCCTTCCAAGCACTGCCGTACAGTGCCATGGTGAATAGGAAAAGTTTTACAATGGTCCATAAATGACGAAAATACGTATATGGGGTGCGTGATGTTGTCTTTGAGCGTCTGAAAGTTTCACTCACTCACTCACTCACTCACTCACTCACTCACTCACTCACTCACTCACTCACTCAATCACTCACTCACTCACTCACTCACTCACTCACTCACTCACTCACTCACTCTCTCACTTGGGGAAAATCCAACTCAATGTAACCAAATGAATCCAGCCAGCAAACTGGGTTAGACCAAACTCCAGGTTCATTATCACGTTTATTGAAGCGTTAATTATATTCAATAGAATCTTCGAGTGTCTCTTTTTCTGACTGACTGACTGACTGACTGACTGAGTGACTACTGACTGACAGTATGATTGAATAACTATCGCCTACCGGACAGACTGGATAAAACTGAACATACAGTAACTCCATCACCTCCTCGCCAGAAACTAAACAAACATCCAACAAAATTTCGGATATCAAATGACGCATACCAACATTATCCAAAATGAAAATGATGGATAGAACAGGAAACGAATATCAGTTCATTTATAGTCGGTCACTCACGATAAACTTTCACCAAAAAGGTGTACATGATTTTATGTACATGCACTTTGAGAAATAATACTTTAGCTCTGTTTCGTCGTATTTATGTTTCCCAGACAGACTATGTGAGTTCAAAGTTTCTATTAAAAAATTCTTTTTTTCCTCCTGAATTGTTTTTGTAAATCTTTATGCCGCATAAATTAAACACGACGAAAATTCTATTTTTAGGTTTTTGTGTGGTTGGTAAATTATTCCATGACAAATTTTGACCGGTTTTTCATAACGCACTATAAAGACATAGATTGATGTTTTTTGAATTTTTCTCTGCAAGTCTTATCAATTTGTCGTTGCTGAAGTGAAAAAAATATACACTAAAATCATATCAGATCGGGGTGTGTTCGTTCGTAGTGGCCAGAGAAAAAACGGGATATACAGACATACTGTATTCTCTAAACCAATAAAACACAAACATCCTGACTAACATCGTGAAGAACAACAGTGTATCACTGAAGCCACTGGCGGACGAGCCAAACCTTCAAAGGGAGGGGAATTTTCCCAAAGAGGGGGAATTTTCAGAAATCAGGCCATTTTACCTACACATCAGGGAACAAAGTCAACTTTTTGAAACCGCCAAAGAGGGGGGAATTCCACTTTTCCCTCCCCTTCTCGTCCGCTAGTGACTGAAGCAGTATAAAGAAATCACATTTATCATCTTGTCATAATCTTCAACGGCAATTCAAGTCTTAGAAATCACCCTTTCTACACACTATCAAGAATTACTGATGACCAAAAGTGTTGCTTTTTTATCCAGATTTCACATTAGTCACGCGTTGTTCGTGAGCCCTGCGCCCAAGCCCTAGCCACTGAACAATGAAAGCTACGAAATAATCCAAATACGAAAAAAATCATTTTAAGGCATCGGCCAATTTTATGAATTTCGATTTCTTTCCATAAAATCGGGTTGGGTTAATAAAAGCTTTGAAATCATGGTATTTTCATAGGTAGGTCAAGGTAATTTTGTAGGAAGGTAGTTTTATCAAATGGTAATGAAAAAAACTCCACGAACTCACCACCATGATTAAATAAAAATCCTGAATCACGAATCACGGTGCACCAGGTAAAGAATCAAATGGTAAATCCTTCACATGGGCAGCTTTCTTGTTGTTGTTGACGAAACCTTGAACGATGGTGGGGGCCACCGAAGTTTGGATGCTTTGAGGAATCAGCTGGAGACGAATGTCCGTTTGAAGGATATACGTTACCAGACACTCGTCGGTGTTGCTGCAACACCACTCTGAACAACAACAACAACAACAACAACAACAACAACAACAACAACAACAACAACAACAACAACAACAACAACAACAACAACAACAACAACAACAACAACAACAACAACAACAACAACAACAACAACAACAACAACAACAACAACAACAACAACAACAACAACAACAACAACAACAACAACAACAACAACAACAACAACAACAACAACAACAACAAACACCAACAACAACAACAACAACAACAACAACAACAACAACAACAACAACAACAACAACAACAACAACAACAACAACAACAACAACAACAAAAACAACAACAACAACAGCAATAACAACAACAACAACAAAAACAACAACAACAACAACAACAACAACAACAACAACAACAACAACAACAACAACAACAACAACAACAACAACAACAACAACAAAAACAACAACAACAACATTAAAAACAACAAAAACAACAACAACAACAACAACAACAACAACAACAACAACAACAACAACAACAACAACAACAACAACAACAACAACAACAACAACAACAACAACAACAACAAAAACAACAACAACAACATTAAAAACAACAAAAACAACAACAACAACAACAACAACAACAACAACAACAACAACAACAACAACAACAACAACAACAACAACTAGATCTGAACCTGCTTGGTCGCATGTATAGCTTGGTCACGGTTTGTCGTTATTGTTTTTATGAGAATTTTGCTTATTGTAAAACTATTGCTTACAAATGTGAAAGGCGCCAAATTCAAATATGAGCATTCTTGAAAAATTTATTTCTGAAAAAAATAAAGCGTTTATTAATTTCACTGAATCTTGCATTCGTTTTGTCATTCGAATCGGTGAAAGTAATATTGACTACGGGGAAAAAAAATAATGAAACATCAGGGGTTATTCATCAAAAAAATTGAAGTATGGCAAACACATTCGGCAAACATTGTCTAGGAAACGAAAAGGGGTCACAAGACTGAACTAATGAAACGAGTTTATAAATCGAAATCAGCACACAAAATATTACTGTGTAAGGCATAAAAAGTATTACATTTGTACCACAACACGACTGACTGAAATTTGGAAATTTTATTTCTAATTTATTGAAAGGTATTAGTAAGTAAAAGTAGCTTACCTGTTCGGCGTTGGTAGCGGCAATTGAGACACATCGACCTTGCTTGTCGACCAGTCAATGAAGACCACGAGGCCGATTACTTTCTGAAAAACGAATTCATTATTGCAGAATGGCAGTTCATTTGTTAATCGCGTCTAAGCAGAGTAGATTGCTTGGTGTCCGTCAGATTGGCATACTCGGACGCAGTGTTTCTAAATAAATCAAGTTAGTTTCTTGCATGGGTTAGTTACGATGGGTACATAACGGCAGCCCACCCGTATTTTGTTCCGTGTTCTATCAAAGTTGTATGTTTATGCAATCGATTAGAATAGCACATTTAGTTTTTACTTAAGGGAGGGGATGAGTTGTGTTGCATAAGTGGGGGCGGGAGGGGGTAAATAGGAATAATCGAAACTAGGTACATAGTTTGCGACGTAGCTTATTAACTACCACCGGCGGACAAGCTAATCCTCAAAAGGAGGGGGAAATTCGTTAAAGAGGAGGGAATTGGCAGTTTTAAGACTAAGTTACCTACACGTTAGGGAACAAACTGCACTTTATGAAACCACCAAAGAGGAGGAATTCCACTTTTTCCTTCTTCCCTCGTTCGCTAGTGCCTACTAAAAATACTATCATCTCCCAATTAACGTCAAAAGATGCCTTCTTGGACTCTAGTCACTGGCGGACGAGCTAATCCTTCAAAGGAAGAGGGGGAATTTACAGTTTTGATGCCATTTTACCTACACCTTAGAGAACAAATTACGATTTTTGCAAATTCATATATAACGATACCTAAATATGGCTCCTACCATTGCTTGGCTGCAGGAGCGGGCCGCGGGGGGGGGGGGGGGTAGGGGGTTACCCCCACTTTTCAGGGTCAGCGGGTAGCCTACCCCCTCCCCCCTAGACAAAAATTAGGTCGCCTACCCCCTCCCCCGCTACTCGAAATTTTTGAGAAAATCGGCTTCAAAACCTCGATTTTGAGGCTCATTTTTCAAAAATTTTTGGCTGTGAGAATTTTTTTTCGAACAAACACGTTCTCTGGGTCAATTTTATTGGTTAAAACCTGAAAAAACCGGTACATGTGATGTTTATACCCTATAATAGAAGATTTTTTTAGCAAAAACGAACAAAAACGAAGCTTTTTTGCGAAATTTTTTTCCTACCCCCCCTTACCCGACCTAACCTCCCCCCCCACTTTTCGGACAGGGCGGGTAGGACGGGGTTTTCGGTCGGCTACCCCCCCCCCCCACCCCCTGCAAAACGCCAAAAAACCCGGCCCACCCCTGCTTGGCTGCAAAAAAGGGTGTTGATGTTTGTTGGTCTCGGTCTCACGCAATTTTCGAGTGAAAAGTTGAATTGAATTTGTTTATTCGTTGAGTATCTAAGTGCACGTGCCAGTGGTTTCCACTAGCGGACGAGAAGGGTAAGAACAGTGGTGAGCAGCGCCCCCCCCCCCCTCCCCCCCCAAAAAAAACAGGGCGGTAGGGTAGGCTTGATCGATCGACCGTAAGAGAGATTTTCAGAATTGATCCATTGACCGTAACGGTCAGAACTTAAGAAAATATAGTGTCAAAATGACCTAAAATTGCACGAAATCGTCTAAAAATCGACCAAAAATTGCTCGAAAACGTTTCAAGTTTTAAATTCAGTGTTCGTTGGATCAATTCAATGCACGATACGCTGATTGATGTATGCTGCTGGATGAAATACTACTGTATTATCAACCAACACTGTGCGCCAATAGAAACGTTTCTGATACAAATCAGTGGGCTAAATGCTAAAGTTTTGACGCTGTGCGCCACTCAACTTGTCAGTTTTCAGACGTTTCTAAAACAAATCTGCGGGTCTCAAAATGCTAAAATTTCGGCGCTCTGCGCCACACAGCCTGTCACTTTTCAGATAAGTTTCTAATACACATCAGCGGGCTTCAGATGCCAAAATTTCGGAGCTGCGTCAGCGCGCTTCAAATGCTAAAATTTCGGTGCTGCGCGCCAGTCAGCCTGTCAGTTTTCAGATGTTTTTAATACAAATTGGCGGGCTTCAAAATGCTTAAGTTTCGACGCAATGCGCCACTCAGTCTGTCAATTTTCTGTTATGTTCTTATACAAATCAGCGGCTTTCAAAATGTGTAAAAGTGTATGACCGTAATGCCATTTTGGCTAAATTTGCTGCCAACCACTGGGTGGAAATAGTAGAATTCTCCCTTCTTTGGAGGTAACAATAAGTACATTTCGTTCCATAAGGTGTAGGTAATATTAGCTTTTACCAATTCCCTCTCTTTGGAAAGATTTCCCTCCATTTGGACGTTTGGCTCATGCGGATTCCCTCACCCGGACTGGATTTTTTAAGTGAGAAATAAGTGACCTTCAAGTAAGTTGAGTTGCTCAGTCTCCAAGCACGCGGAACAGTGGGTTCCATGGGTAACTTATTCTCGTGGAGTTTTCGATTAACCTTTTCCTGATTTTTTTGAGTGCAGACCTCTGCGCATTTGCCAAAAAAATGCCCGTGACGAGTTCTGTTACTGTTAGGGGTCACCCGCAAGATTTTTGAGTCTTGGAAAGGCTGAACTAACTAGAAATTAGAATCGATTCCATGCACACAGTCTGCCCTATCTGCCAGTAATTACTTGCCAGTAATTTACTTGAAAAATGAGCCTCAAAATCGAGGGTTTTGAGGCCGATTTTCTCAAAAATTTCGAGTAGGGGGGGAGGGGGTAGGCGACCTAAATTTTTGTCTAGGGGGAAGGGGTAGGCTACCCGCCGACCCTGAAAAGTGGGGGGTAACCCCCTACCCCCCCCCCCCCCCCCCCCACCCTGCGGCCCACCTCTGCTTGTGTGTAAGTTTGACAAATATGTGAAACGTCAATTACTGAATTTACTAACAAGCTGAAACGTTAAAGATGGCTCACTGACGCGGGTACTGATATCCATGCACTGATACATTCACTCACTCACTCTCTCACTCACTCACTCACTCACTCACTCACTCACTCACTCACTCACTCACTCACTCACTCACTCACTTACTTACTAAATCATCATCACTCACTCACTCACTCGCTCACTCACTCACTCACTCACCCATTCACTCGTTACTAACTCATCATCACTCACTCATTCACTCACGTATTTCAGTCTCAACGATGAATCGCACGACTCGTGTATGTCTCTGATCCAACACTGTATTGACGCTGGTGCTAATATTAATGGCGTGTTTGTTGATACGGTTAGCTGTTGTTGATGCTGTTAATGTTATTTTTGTTGCTGTTGTTGTTGTTGCTGTTAATGTTGTTGTTGTTTTTGTTATTGATGTTCTTTCTGCTGTTTTTCTGCAGATATTTACGAACCCAGGATTATTAACAAGTAATTGCTCACACTCGGATAGAGTAGAAGATGACAATACATCTTCTCTGCTATACATACAGTGATTGAGTGATAACATACATACAGTGAGTGAGTGTGTTAGTTCTAGTTGTAAAACACTTCCTATTTAGAAAGTTTGTATTGAAATGGTTTGTTACGGTATTGCTCCTTCCTAGATTTTCCTGATTTTATTTTCATTCAGAGATTTCCTTTGTCGGTTCTGTTGCTCGTCTCTCATTCTATACAGTTTTGTCGTCTAAATAATAAAATACTTAACTCTGACAACGATGGTCGGCCCTTTCCTTGTAAGGTAACAGTCGAATTGCAATCTAACCTGCGCATACATAGCAAACTCAATATTTCATCTGGCGCTCCTGGGTGGGCCTGAACCACCAACCTTTCGGTTAACAGCCCCTTAACAGCCCCTTATGACCGTGCTCTCAAGGCCGAGAACGACCGACTCAAGAAAGAGCTCGAAATAATGGTGAGTCAACGTAATAGTGATAACTTAATAATTGATGACTCTGAGTTGACTGACAAAGCGATGCTCAGTCATAATAGTCCGACTAGTCATACAGTCGAAGGTAAATCAAAATCTCCTGCAGTTAAAAACTCATTTCTCTCACCGACCGAACTTTTGGAAAAAATGCTGAACACTGAAACCGATGTTGAATTGGAATACGATGAGTTATAGCCGGAAAAATTATTTGTGTCGCATGTGTCGAAGTTTTACACATGCGCTTGTCATATAAAATTCTACGGGTCTATGCATTCTTGAACCCAACGACTGCTCAATCGACGATCCTATTAACGTGTATGTACGGGTACTAAAGTATGGGTAGCGGATGATCAAACGGGTCGGAAAAACTCGAATTTGAAGTTTCATCCTGCATGAAAGTTGTTCTCTAGGTTCAATTCTTTACTGTTTAATCATTTAAAAAATCGCAGGGCTCATTTATAATTATATTTTTGAGGTTTCCCGTTGGTCATGCGCTAAGCTACCCAAACTTTCTTTAGATGACTCTGACTGAACCCGCCCTGGTTCAACTGAACCACTATGTAATTATTGTAAGAAAAAAATTATTAATTGAGACTAAAAGATTTTAAACAGTAAATAATTGAACCTAGGGAACAACTTTCATGCAGGATGAAACTTTAAATTCAAGTTTTCCCGATCTGACTGCTCATCCGCTACCCATACTTTAGTGCTTTACATACACGTTAATAGGGTCGTCGATTGAGCAGTCGTTGGGTTCAAGAATGCATAGACCCGTAGAATTTTATATGACAAGTAGAGTTCACTAACGAAACTGACCTAAACGAAACTGTCGAAACGAAACTTCGTACCGAAATACGCTGTTTCGTTTCGGAGTATTCGAAACGAATTTTTTAATATTCGTTTCGTTAGCTATCGAATCGAAAAGTTTCGGTTGGGTTTTCGTTTCGGTTCGCACTAACGAAATTTGAACGTTTCGTTAAGCGTTTCGTTAAGGTCTCCAATGATTTAATTTAATAATATCGACAAATAAAATTTCAAAATAAATTCAAATAAATTAAGGTATGAGTAAACTTGTTAGAAAAAATCTCACTCACTAACTTACCTACTTGCTCAATCATTGAATCACTAACTCACTCACTCACTCATTGAAATATTTACTCACTCACTCATTGAAATATTTACTCACTCACTCCATCAGTCACTCACTCACTCCTTCACTTATTCAGATAATCACAAACTCACAGCTCCCGATAAATGAAAAATAAGTGAGATTTTTTCCTACCAGGTTTACTCATACACTCATTTATTTGAATTTTGAGTTTGAATTTATTTTGAAATTTTCTTCGTCGATATTATTAAATTAAATCATTCGTGGCCTTAACGAAACCCTTAACGAAATTTTTTCGTTTCGGTAGCTAACGAAACGAAACACGGAATTTTCGTTTCGGTTCAATCGAAACGAAACTCAAAAGTTTCGTTTCGTTTCGTTTCGTTCGTTAGTGATCACTAATGACAAGCGCATGTGTAAAACTTCGACACATGCGACACAAATAATTTTTCCGGCTATAACATTGTCAACCAACCCGTTGCAGAAATCGAGTGAGAAACCGACGGCCAAGGCAAAAAAACCGATCCGAAGAAGTGAAGAGCCCACGCCACCGGTGCCGTCAACCTCCAACCGTCGCCCATAAATTCTGATACCTATTTGTTTTTATCTACCTTTTTGTGATAACGCTTATTGCTTACTTTTGAAACTTTGTTCAGGTTTACTTTGAATTTTTTTTTCTCAGGTTTACATCATCAAGTCACTTATACCTATGCGATTTATTATATTATATTACCTATATGATTTATAACTTACGTATAATTCTCCATTACACCTTTGCTCAATCATTTACATAGGCATATCGATTCGAATATATATTAAAATCACTTACCTTTTTTTTTTCTCTTTGTTCCCATGCCGTCGTCTCGTCTGTTACTGTTGTTGTGGAAGGGGAGAAGTAGAAGATGACAATACATCTTCTCTGCTATACATACAGTGATTGAGTGATAACATACATACAGTGAGTGAGTGTGTTAGTTCTAGTTGTAAAACACTTCCTATTTAGAAAGTTTGTATTGAAATGGTTTGTTACGGTATTGCTCCTTCCTAGATTTTCCTGATTTTATTTTCATTCAGAGATTTCCTTTGTCGGTTCTGTTGCTCGTCTCTCATTCTATACAGTTTTGTCGTCTAAATAATAAAATACTTAACTCTGACAACGATGGTCGGCCCTTTCCTTGTAAGGTAACAGTCGAATTGCAATCTAACCTGCGCATACATAGCAAACTCAATATTTCATCTATAGTCAACTTGAAACGTGAAAAAAATGCAGCTTTTTTTAATTTTGATGGTGAAGTTTGTTGCTCAGCTTGTGAATCTGGCATTTGTTCGATCATCAATTAATAACTGTGCACTCTGCTAAATTGAATTTGAAACCTGAATGAAAGCGCATACTTTTGCGTAGCTTCCACATGTTTGGTATTTTTATAGTTGATATTGTTTTTGTTGTTGTAATTGTTGATATTTAATACTGTTGTTGTTGTTGATTCTTACTGTTGTTATTTTTGTGTAACTGTTGATATTTAATACTGTTGTTGTTGTTGATTTTTACTGTTGTTATTTTTGTTGTTGTTACTATTTGTCGTTAAGGTCGGCCCACCCGAGACCTATCAAGCCAAATTGGAGCGTCGTTTCCCCGCCCTGACTATCACAGTGTCCAAAAAGGCGGATTCCATTTATACTGTTGTTGGTGCCGCCAGTATTGCTGCCAAGGTTAGAAATACTGAACTTAAACTCACAGGTCCAAACAAAAAAAATCATGATTTTTTCACCAGTTAGTCAGAAAAAACAATATACCCTATTCTTTTTTTTATTCGACATACCCTGATCATCAGTGCATTGGTAGATCGAAAAAAATCGTGAACTAACAAAGGTAATAAAGCTCACTAGCACGATTGCAAACCTTGTTATTGTACGGAGCACTAATGTTCGTATTAAACCCTTTCATTTATTTTTTATTGCCAGCAGGTGGCTACAAAAACGCGGTGCTCAGCTGTGGGACGTGCACTCACGCGGACGTTCGGTGCTGCGGTGGGCCGTGATCAAGGATTCGAGGAGCTGCTTCAAGTACCTGCTGTCAAGTCAAGCACGACGACATTCCACAACCAAGGTTAGGTTTTAATCAGGGGTGGGCCGGGTTTTTTCGCGTTTTGGGAGGGGGCGGGGGGGGGGGGGGGTGTAGCCGACAGAAAATCCCATCCTACCCAACCTTTCCGGAAAGGTGGGGGGGGGGGGTAGAAAAAATTCCGCAAAAAAGCCCTGTTTTTTGCAAAAAATCTCCTATTATAAGGTATAAACATCACATGAACCGGTTTATTCAGGTTTCAACCAAGAAAATTGACCCAGAAAACGTGTTTGCTCGGAAAAAAAATTTTACAACCAAAACTTTTTGAAAAATGAGCCTCAAAATCGAGGTTTTAGGGCAGATTTTCTCAAAAATTTCGAGTCGGGGGGGAGGGGGTAGGCGACCTAAATTTTTGTCTAGGGGAAGGGGGTAGGCTACCCGCCGACCCTGAAAAGTGGGGGGTAAACCCCTCCCCCCAGCGGCCCACCCCTGGTTTCAATTATCACCCTCAATTTCAGTCATCACTGTACGGCGCACATGATGTATATGTAGACGTAAAAAATAAGAAAAAAGAAAAAAAGTAAAGTATTTTATTTTATTATTGTAAAAGAATCGAAGTAAGTATCCAGGCACAAATGAGCTGCGTAATCAATTTATGCCTTACTTGGCTGCTGGAACATTTTTACAATTGGTATTATGGTGAACAACGTTATTTTATTTTATGTACGTTTTGAAATTGTGACTTGTGACTATGGGCACCGGGTTGAATGTTTAATCAACTAGCTTCAGGTTTACAAGTATGACTTTTGGGGTATACTATTAACAATTTTCCTTGTTTCAGGCATGGAACCACCACCGACCATGGCCGCTATCGTCAGACGTCAGCTGTGCACGGATATTTCAATGCGACCACCCGTGGTTGGCATAACTTTAATCTTTTTACAATTTGCATAAAATTATCGGTAAAAGTTAATTAATTCTGCTGAAGGCTAGGTGTTACGCTGTATTATTTCATCTTGTATCATTCATATGATCATATAAAGCTGTATTCCTTGTAAATATTTAATTAAACATTCAGAGGTTCCACGGCATCGATACAGAAACGGAGCACGCACTCGAGTTTGCCTTCGCATTATCATACTTCAAACTACGCCCGGCGAATTCAACCCGAAAGAGTATTCAGATCACGTGCAGACAATTGCCATATACTGAAATCGGTTTGTTTGATTACAATGAATGAATATTTGAGTGAACTATTTATTATTTATCTGTTATATATGCGTATATTTGCTGTCTTGGGTGCACATACATACAAGTGTAAAATATGTTGGATACATTATCGTACTTAGCAAATATTGTTGTATAGTATTTTCTTCCATTGACTCCCTTCATCGATGGATAGAATTTCGTTTTTATAGGCGGAGCAGTTTAGGCGAGATTACAGCCACTTGAAACGACTTCATCCGTCAACGATAAAGTCGACTTTCACATATTCAAAGAGGGCATTAAGCCCGTTTGGGAGGTTAATTTTTTTTTATTTCAAAGATTTTTGTGTTGATGACGAATAAATTGTTATTTTAAAATAGAAAAGTAGAAGAGTTGTATTGATTGATTTACTGACATACAGACATGATGGGATAGTTCAGTGTTCTTGATTTTGTACGGAATTTAGTTATCCGGAAGTGAAGCTTATTTTTTCATAATGTCAATGGGATAACTTATGGCTCTTTCTTTATAAGAAAATCTAATAACACATTTATGTTTTTAAGAGAGATTTTTTGCAGGACGAAGCGAACTGCACGGGCAGCATGTGGATTATCCGACTGAAAAAGGGTCTGGCGTCGCCTATCTGGGAAAATCTGGTGCTGACCATGATTGGCGAACAGTGCATGGTCGGTGGCAAGATTTGTGATACCGTGTGCTCGGTCAGAAATCAGGTTGGTTACGTTAGAAATTTCCATTTTAATTTTGGAAAGTTTCCTAATCGACAATGCCAATTGATCCGACAATTTTCCGTTCTAAGTATTTGTCCGTTGTAGGGGTGTTCCGCTGGGGAAGGGGGGGGGGGGGAAGTAACCCCCACTATTCAGGGCGGGCGGTAGCTTACCCCGCTCCTTCCCCAAACCAAAATTAAGGTGGCCTACCACCAACCCCCACCCCCCCCCTGGCCGAAAATTTTCGAGAAAATCAGCTTCAAAACCCGTTTTTGTTATCCCCTTTTAAAACACTTTCAAGTCTTAAATAAATAACTAATTTCAGGGATACAAGGTTCGGAAGAAGTTCATCGCCACCCAAGGCCCCCTCAATGATACGCTGGTCGACTCCTGGCACATGTTCTGGGAATAACAAGTACAGATTATAGTCATGGTCACTAATTTACAGGAGAAATACATGGTGAGTAAATTTTATCACTTTTTGCCTTGCACTATTAAACATATTTGGGCGCTGTTGTTTGTTTTCAAGCTAGGATCAGTTTCAGAAAAGAATCACAACATGTGATTCAATGGCGGATGAGCCAGTCTTCTAAATTAATGTCCTCCGGTGTTTTATATTTCACGTCCTTTCCTTTACAGAATCAGTCACCGGCCGGGTGGAGACAGCGCTGGCTACGTTCAGACCACGACCAGGCTGCTCGATTCAACTGATTACGCCGATTTCGCCGTCAGAAGATTAGAAGGTACTTCGGTTTGTTTGGACACGGGTGTTTACATAGCTCACTCACGCACTATTTATTGAATCACTCAGTCATTTACTAACTACATAACTCACCAACAGACTGACTTACTGATTTTTTCAACCACTCACGAACCCGGTCACTCACTCACAGCACACATTCACTCTCACTCACTCACTCACCACTCACTGACAGACGGCACCCTCTTCGTCACCGGTCAGTGCGTCATCCGCGTCACCGGCCACGGATATGCCGATGCTGTTGAGTGCGACCGCTGCCGATTCGTCCTTCTATGATACCGTGGCATCGATGTCGGGCAGTGTTCATGGTCAACAGGTGAGTGAGTGAGTGAGTGAGTGAGTGTCGTTGTTATGAACTATTCTGGATCAGTCCAGTGTTTTTCTTGGGGAGGGGGGGTGGGGTTGAATCTAGAAATCTCAGATTACCCACCCGCTCCAAAAAGATGGGGGGGGGGGGTAAAGTCGAAAATGGGGGGGGGGTAAAGTGGGGCGGGGGTAGAAAAAAATTCCGCAAAAACACGTTTTTGCTTGTTTTTGTTTAAAAATTCCTATATAAGGTATAAACGTTACATGAACCTGTTATTTCAGGTTTTAACCATGAAAATTGACCCTGAAAAGTGATGAAAACTATTTTTAAAAGAAAAAATGTCAAATTTTTTTGAAACAAATGGGCCAAGTTTTTGAGTGTCAAAACCGGGTTTTTAAGCTGATTTTCTCGAAAATTTCGAGTCTGGGGGGTTGGCGACCTAAATTTTTGTCTCGTAGGGTAGGCTACCCAACCGCCCTGAAAAGTAGGGACCCCCCCCCCCCCCCCAAGCGGCCCTCCCCTGTGGATCACCATCATAATTTGGTAAAAAAATGGACCAAATTTTTTTTAATCTTTTTTTATTAATTTTTTAGGAAAGGCTTTTTTCTCCAAAACGCACTCCCAACTCAAAATTTTTTTTTTATGTTTTTTCATGTTAAACTATGTTCCATGTTATTCGCCCCAAAACCAAATCACACAGCTCATGTGTGCTTGAAAATGTCCATGATTTTAACAAAAAATTGAAAATAATAAAAACAATGGAAGCGCCCGTTTTTTTTTTATCAAATCCTGGTGCTGGTTTGAAACATGACGGGTTGCTTAGAGATTTTATGGCCACTACGAAAACCCCATTCTGATATAATTTAAGTGCTTGCCTAGTGTGTAGGGCGCCAGCCTCGGAAACTGATGTTCCTAAGTTCGGAACATCACCAGAGCCACAGACCCTCACGTGTTTCTCTGGGGTTGCCCTTCAGTTTATTCGACGTCTTCGTCTACGATGAAAACATCATTCTGACGTGGCAGTAATCGAAAAGTCCCAATTTAATTTTTTTATTTTACTCCACTGATTGTAATTTTTTTGTATTTTATAATATTTCTCATGCATCTTCATATGTACATTTTCTTTTAGTGACCACCTTCGTATGATGCTGACCGCATTCGCTCGCGGCAAGTTGGCCGGACCCGGACTGCCGGAGTGTCTCAACGCCATGGGCTCGTCACGTCAGACGGATGGTAACTCGGACTCAGTCTGCTCCATCTGGCCGCCATAACCAATGCCCGTGATACATTGCCGCTCCTTCTTAGGTTGGTTTGTGGTCTTCTCGGTGCTTCTTATTACTTATTACTGTGAAATTTATAGGATTTCATTTTTTCACGGACTGATTTTTTTCACTCGCATGTAAGCTTTGAGAAAATCATTCGTACATGCATACAACATACATACAGGCATGTATACATACATACACACATACATATTGTACATACATACACACATACTTACATACATACACTCATACTCATACATACATACATACATACATACATACACTCATACATGCATACATACACACATACATACATACATACATACATACATACATACATACATACATACATACCTACATACATACACTCATACATCCATGCATACAAACACATACACATACACACATACATACATACATACATACATACATACATACATACATACATACATACATACATACATACATACATACATACATACATACACTCATATATCCATACCTACACACACATACACATACACACATACACACATACATACACACATACATACATACATACATACATACACTCATACATGCATACATACACACATACATACATGCATACATACACATACACATACATACATACATACATACATACATACATACATACATACATACATACATACATACATACACTCATACATTCATACCTACACACACATACACATACACACATACATACATACACACATACATACATACATACATTTACATACATACATACATACACTCATACATCCATACATACAGGGTGTCCCATTTAAAAGTCCGGATTTACATTTTGAATAACAATCGCAATTTTCTTTCGATTTCAAAAAATTTTGCGCCAGGTTATAGACAATTTCTGGCTATTTTGTTTAATTTTTAATTTTTTCAAATCGAGTTTGCAAATCGATTTTCATGAAAAAATTCCCAACATACTCGTTTTTCCCATTTTTATACTCAAGTCGGCGGTTTTTAGACGATAGCGTGACCTTGATTGAAATAAAGATTCATAGTTTAAATCATAATTTCAGTTCAATAATGTTTTAAACTTGTTATAATACGGAATACTGATGAATTGTTAGCACTCATCAAAACTAACAAGCTGCTTACTGACAGTAACCACAAAGCACTCAAACTCCGCATCGGCAAGCATGCACTTGCGCAGGGAGCGTGGTTTTTGTCCTTCCTGTGAGAGATTAACTTACCCAGCTTGAAAAAATTGCCAAATAACGGTAAAACACAATGAATTACAATATTATGTTTTGGAAACCACCACATCATGTCGGTGTTGAGTATGGATAAACCTGATGTGCAAACTTTCACAAAAGGAAACCCAAAGCTCCCCGCGCTAGCGCATGCTTGTGGATGCGGAGTTTTAGCAGCCTGTTGGTTAGATGATTGTTACCAATTGAATTGTTATCCGTCTCATAACATGTTTTTATCATATTATTCAAGTGAAATGATTTCTTAAATTATCAAAATTGCATTTGTAACGCTCACGCTATCGTTTAAGAAGCCACCTACTACAGTGCAAAAACATGAAAAAGGGGGGTGTCGGGAATTTTGTCATAAAAATCAATTCGTTGAGTTGATTTCGGAAAATAAAAAAATAAACAAAATAGCCAAAAATTGTCCATAACTTGGCGCAATTTTTTTTGAAATCGACAGAAAATTACGATTGTTATTCAAAATAAAAATCCGGACTTTTAAATGGGACACCCTGTACATACACATACACATACATACATACATTATACATACATACATACATACATACATACATACATACTTACATACATACATACATACATACATACATACATACATACATACGTACATGCATACACGCATAAATACATGCATACACACATACTTACACTCATACATCCATACATACATACATACATACATACATACGTACGTACATACATACATACATACATACATACATACATACTTTCACATATTTTCATGCACATAATTTTTACATGCTTACATGTGTAGTACATTAAGGTACTTTTCATTTGCATACATACAAATTAACACGCATATTTGCATATCTTTCTTACATGAAGTTACTTGCACTTGCATAAATGTACATCCAGTTGTTTCTCATGAACAAATCTCTGGGTGTCTGTCAGTTGCAATATAATTCACGAAGTCTGGTTTTTCCGCAATTTTATTTATCATGTCATGACGGAGTTTATAGTACAATTAGGTTGATAATTTTGTACAATCAAGGAACCGGTTGTCTGCAATTCAACATATAAAAGTAGTAGCATTAAATATGTCAAAAATTATGTTTTTATAATGTATCAGATCTGATTGAATACGTATCATCACTACATTGTTAGGTTTAAAAACATCACAAAATAACAAGAAAACGATCACAAACTAATCAACATAACCAAACAAAAGCAATCACAAATAAATGCATGATAAGCACCCAGTAAATGAATAGTATGTATATTACAAAAACCACCCATAAATGCACGAAAAGCACCAAATGAACGAATAATATATGAAATACCACGAGCACCGATATATGCACGAACATTAGTTAATAAATGAAAAATACGTGTAATACCACGATTAGTTTAGTATATGGAATAGAATGTTCTAATTATTAATCAGCAGTAAGTGACCAGCTCACATAGACTACTCTTTCAATGTTATCTATGTTCAATAAACTCCCTCAAAGTAGGTATAGTCGTAATGGTGATTAATATTGCAGACTAATTTGTTGATTATGCATTCAAGCCAGAATAAGCTTGTCAACTACTTCGGATTCATACAGCAATTATGCGTAGGAGATATACATCTTTAAACCCAAAACTCATCTTCACGGGCGTCTGCCAACGTAACGAAAATGTTGGCGTCAGCGTCACCCTCACCGGGTACGTCGACCACGGTTGTTGTTGGCACTGGCACGATCAGCTTCTGACAGCGTTCCTGCAGGAATTCAGTCAGGACGATACCGTCGGACACGACGAACTTCTGCTCGACCTTAAACATGAATAGGAATCAGATTCATCTTTGACTCTTAGATGAAGTTCTTCTCAAACTCTAACTATGACGTGAGTACATTACAACTGTGGTCAGACTTCTATGATGTTATTGAGAGTAAACATCAAGGCAGGATTTTTTGATCTGTAGTTCTCCCGAACATAATCTGACCTCCTCGATGTGCTTGAAGATGTTGGCAATCTTCTCCTGCTGATTTTCCGAAATGTCCACGAGGACGGCTTCAGCATTGACTGTCATTTCTTCGGTGCCCCAGTCCATAGCACCCTGACGCTTGTCCAACTGATCCTTGAACATGCTCCACACGTGCTCAATGCCATTCAGTATCGAGTGATATGGCACCATCCAGATGATCTTGTGGCCGTATCTGCGGGCGATCTCTTCAGTCTGCAAGTGTCAGCACTGATTCATATCAAATGTTGTAGAAAAGTAACCATACGCTCGTGACTCCAATTAAACTAGTCTAAATATATGTTTATTTGTTTATATGCACGCACATTTCCTAAAATTTCGCTGAATCCCAACGTTCCTTGCCCTCTATTTGACTTGGGTGAAAACTGGTCTTCCACTCATTCCAGTATTTAAAGTTAGCAAAAAATGTTTTGGTCAATTTTTACTTTTGTAAATTAGTATTAGATAAACATGAAGTCTATATTTTCTTAATATGAACTAACAGCTATTTTTGCATTGTCCCTTCGCCATGCAGATACTTCTTTCTTCAGGCTGGCCACAGTAACCGTCTTGGGATCGTAGTTCTTGTTGGCGTAGGTGGACAGGAACTCGATAAGCTGAGGCTTATTGGGAGGCGACGGCATGGGCGGGATCTGTAAGTTTATTACATTATCAAGTTAAAAACTTGTGTAAGTTTTTCCTAAACTATTAAATGATGATCAAAACAATTAGTTAATCTTGTTGAACAGAGCCTACAGTACATGGCACTATCTTAGAGGTCTGCATGTGAATGTTTCATATAAGTATGATGATAAATTCTTTTGAAAAAAACTAGCCTTTCTACGGTGATAACTGGCGTTATCACTAATGAATGTCATCGGTTCATGCTCGTGCTGTGCGCAGAACCCCTCGAACCACGTTTCGAAACGGACCGAAGTCATGTTTTTGTGGTAGTCGTTGTGTTCTACCTCGGATTTGCCCACGGGCCGCACCATAATGGAGTCGATCGGTAGTTGTCCGTCAACGATGACGGCGACCACCATCTGTCGCCTACCATTGTCTGCAGAAAAGTAATTTTTATGCAGTCCCTTTTGTGATCCGATTAGCTTACTACTCGTTAATTACTAAGATTTACAAGTTAATTATCTCAACAGCTCATAAAAAACATTGACTCACACTTGCCGATCTTAAGGCCGGGCATTATGTCTGTTCCCGGTCGACGTAGTTCCGCAGCAGTTGTGTTCTTGTCATGCCAGGTCTTCGGATTTCTCGGCTTCCCATCCTTCCATGTTTCGTCCAAGAAGGCGATTCGTTCTCCGTTTGCTCTTGCGGTGGTGATCTGCTTGATGTACCGTGCTCGTTCAGCCACGGTCTGTTGACTTCTTAAAGCGTGCAAAGTATTCTACTTTCATACGCAGTAAATAAAAGTATTGTACATAACTATAACAGTCAAACTCAAGCAATAGTTACTCTTCTTACTTAGATGGGTGTTTGTGGAACTGGCACACATTGCAAACCTGTACAACTTAGCCAGTATGCCATACTCCTTGCGAAATGTGAATCCCTCTTCTCTGGCCAGTTTCATCAGCAGGGTCGTACCGATCTGATCGAATGACTCTATGTCGGCCTGTTTTAACAAAGCTTATAGTACATTGAAGTTAAACGTAATTAATTCCATTATAAGAAATATATTCTTTTCACTTAAATCTTCTACATACGGATTAAACTCTCTCACTTGGTAATAGATTGGGTGATGGTTTATTTTGAATTAACTTACCCGCAGACTTTCCAACACCTTGTACTTGTTAGGTCGATTGCCGGGCTTGAAGTACATGCGGTGCACGTGCAGACGAAATGCTTTCCTGTCGAAGTCATCGATCTTTGTCAGCTTGGATTCAGGACCTCTGATTTGGTGCAGTTTCGTGTCAGGTCCACCCAGTTGCAGTCTTCTCGAGTAGCGGCCTAAATGTATTCGGTTAGTCGTTTAATATTTGTATTTGCTGACATAGAAGTTTCACTACATGTCCACATTGCACAATTTAGTTATGTTTGAACTCTATTAGGATGTTTTGATGTTATTTTCACCCTTTAATATTTAATGTATATAAGAAGTTAAATCGAAAGAGACTTACGTTCAGCCCTGTACACGGCCATTTTCGAACACCCAAGTCGTTCGGCAGTTCGGTGGACAGCTAGCTTCGGATTCTGATGTGTCTGGTAACATAGCTCGCGTACAATTTGATAATCCAGTTGAGGATTTTCAATGCTGGTGGGCTTCGGTTTTGGCTGAAACGAATAGATGGTACCTGTAGAAATTGTTTTACAGTAACTATAACTATAATCTAGAATTAATTTAAAAAATTGACTTTAATCGGTCATTTAAAATTATTCATAACGAACCAGGTTTATGGTGATGCTCGTAGAAGAGTTGGGATGGCTGTCCATGATGGTGCCCCACATTCGGCCGTTTCGGTTTTCTTCGAATCGGGGTGCATACTGGAATGGAATTAGCTAATATGAACCATGGCCTTCAACTTGAGTGAAATTTGAGTGTGAACCTTTTTCACAGTACGGTACCGTTTAGAGCGAGGGCCAACAGCATGCTGGTCGTTCACGTGCCGTTTCTGTTAATATAGATTATGTTTTAGTTATGATGTTTGTTACAAAATTAGGCTTGCTATACATTTGCAGCAATGTTTATTATTCTAAAAGTGGCTAATCGACGTTCTTCTAATTAATCGACTACTATATGATAACATCGGGATTAACTCTCCTCAATTTATCAGATGTTTCAGCACAAGTATGCTAACTTTCGAATTGACCAGCTTCTGTCCAGTTGGTGCTCGAATTGGGTGCTTTTGATTACGTTGTACCAGTGTGCCATTGAAGTCCGATAAATGTCGTGCCTGTAGTAATGGAAATGTAGTTTACTAATTATGAAGAACTCGAATGCTTGATAAGCTGTCGAATAAAGTTTGATAATGTGCTACTCTCAGTTATCACTGAATTAGCTCATGGTTAATGACGAATTATTCAATTTGCCTGTTAACATGCAAGATTACCAACAAGTCCCTGCTGTCCTTCTTTATCTTGACCACTTGGTTCTCGAAATGGTTGCTGCTGACCACGGGTTACCAGTGTGCCGTTGAAGTCTGATAAATGTCGTGCCTGTAGTAATGGAAACGTAGTTTACTAATTATGAAGAAATCGAATGATTGATAAGCGGTCGAATAATGTTTGATAACGTGCTACTCTCAGTTATCACTAAATTGGCTCATGGTTAATGACGAATTATTCAATTTGCCTGTTAACATGCAAGATTACCAACAAGTCCCTGCTGTCCTTCCTTATCTTGACCACTCGGTTCTCGAAATGGTTGCTGCTGATCACGTTGTACCAGTGTGCCGTTGAAGTCCGATAAATGTCGTGCCTGTAGTAATGGAAACGTAGTTTACTAATTATGAAGAAATCGAATGATTGATAAGCGGTCGAATAATGTTTGATAACGTGCTACTCTCAGTTATCACTAAATTGGCTCAGGGTTGATGACCAATTAATTAATTTGCATGTTAACATGCAAGATTACCAACAAGTCCCTGCTGTCCTTCTTTATCTTGACCACTCGGTTCTCGAAATGGTTGCTGCTGACCACGGGTTACCAGTGTGCCGTTGAAGTCTGATAAATGTCGTGCCTGTAGTAATGGAAACGTAGTTTACTAATTATGAAGAAATCGAATGATTGATAAGCGGTCGAATAATGTTTGATAACGTGCTACTCTCAGTTATCACTAAATTAGCTCAGGGTTGATGACCAATTATTTAATTTGCATGTTAACATGCAAGATTACCAACAAGTCCCTGCTGTCCTTCTTTATCTTGACCACTTGGTTCTCGAAATGGTTGCTGCTGACCACGGGTTACCAGTGTGCCGTTGAAGTCTGATAAATGTCGTGCCTGTAGTAATGGAAACGTAGTTTACTAATTATGAAGAAATCGAATGATTGATAAGCGGTCGAATAATGTTTGATAACGTGCTACTCTCAGTTATCACTAAATTAGCTCAGGGTTGATGACCAATTATTTAATTTGCATGTTAACATGCAAGATTACCAACAAGTCCCTGCTGTCCTTCTTTATCTTGACCACTTGGTTCTCGAAATGGTTGCTGCTGACCACGGGTTACCAGTGTGCCGTTGAAGTCTGATAAATGTCGTGCCTGTAGTAATGGAAACGTAGTTTACTAATTATGAAGAAATCGAATGATTGATAAGCGGTCGAATAATGTTTGATAACGTGCTACTCTCAGTTATCACTAAATTAGCTCAGGGTTGATGACCAATTATTTAATTTGCATGTTAACATGCAAGATTACCAACAAGTCCCTGCTGTCCTTCTTTATCTTGACCACTTGGTTCTCGAAATGGTTGCTGCTGACCACGGGTTACCAGTGTGCCGTTGAAGTCTGATAAATGTCGTGCCTGTAGTAATGGAAACGTAGTTTACTAATTATGAAGAAATCGAATGATTGATAAGCGGTCGAATAATGTTTGATAACGTGCTACTCTCAGTTATCACTAAATTGGCTCAGGGTTGATGACCAATTATTTAATTTGCATGTTAACATGCAAGATTACCAACAAGTCCCTGCTGTCCTTCTTTATCTTGACCACTCGGTTCTCGAAATGGTTGCTGCTGACCACGGGTTACCAGTGTGCCGTTGAAGTCTGATAAATGTCGTGCCTGTAGTAATGGAAACGTAGTTTACTAATTATGAAGAAATCGAATGATTGATAAGCGGTCGAATAATGTTTGATAACGTGCTACTCTCAGTTATCACTAAATTAGCTCAGGGTTGATGACCAATTATTTAATTTGCATGTTAACATGCAAGATTACCAACAAGTCCCTGCTGTCCTTCTTTATCTTGACCACTTGGTTCTCGAAATGGTTGCTGCTGACCACGGGTTACCAGTGTGCCGTTGAAGTCTGATAAATGTCGTGCCTGTAGTAATGGAAACGTAGTTTACTAATTATGAAGAAATCGAATGATTGATAAGCGGTCGAATAATGTTTGATAACGTGCTACTCTCAGTTATCACTAAATTGGCTCAGGGTTGATGACCAATTATTTAATTTGCATGTTAACATGCAAGATTACCAACAAGTCCCTGCTGTCCTTCTTTATCTTGACCACTCGGTTCTCGAAATGGTTGCTGCTGACCACGGGTTACCAGTGTGCCGTTGAAGTCTGATAAATGTCGTGCCTGTAGTAATGGAAACGTAGTTTACTAATTATGAAGAAATCGAATGATTGATAAGCGGTCGAATAATGTTTGATAACGTGCTACTCTCAGTTATCACTAAATTAGCTCAGGGTTGATGACCAATTATTTAATTTGCATGTTAACATGCAAGATTACCAACAAGTCCCTGCTGTCCTTCTTTATCTTGACCACTTGGTTCTCGAAATGGTTGCTGCTGACCACGGGTTACCAGTGTGCCGTTGAAGTCTGATAAATGTCGTGCCTGTAGTAATGGAAACGTAGTTTACTAATTATGAAGAAATCGAATGATTGATAAGCGGTCGAATAATGTTTGATAACGTGCTACTCTCAGTTATCACTAAATTAGCTCAGGGTTGATGACCAATTATTTAATTTGCATGTTAACATGCAAGATTACCAACAAGTCCCTGCTGTCCTTCATTTATCTTGACCACTTGGTTCTCGAAATGGTTGCTGCTGACCACGGGTTACCAGTGTGCCGTTGAAGTCTGATAAATGTCGTGCCTGTAGTAATGGAAACGTAGTTTACTAATTATGAAGAAATCGAATGATTGATAAGCGGTCGAATAATGTTTGATAACGTGCTACTCTCAGTTATCACTAAATTAGCTCAGGGTTGATGACCAATTATTTAATTTGCATGTTAACATGCAAGATTACCAACAAGTCCCTGCTGTCCTTCTTTATCTTGACCACTTGGTTCTCGAAATGGTTGCTGCTGACCACGGGTTACCAGTGTGCCGTTGAAGTCTGATAAATGTCGTGCCTGTAGTAATGGAAACGTAGTTTACTAATTATGAAGAAATCGAATGATTGATAAGCGGTCGAATAATGTTTGATAACGTGCTACTCTCAGTTATCACTAAATTAGCTCAGGGTTGATGACCAATTATTTAATTTGCATGTTAACATGCAAGATTACCAACAAGTCCCTGCTGTCCTTCTTTATCTTGACCACTTGGTTCTCGAAATGGTTGCTGCTGACCACGGGTTACCAGTGGGCCGTTGAAGTCCGATACATGCGGTGCCTGTAGTAATGGAAATGTAGTTTACTCATTCCGACGAAATCGAATGATTATTAAGCGCTCGAATAACGTTTGATAACGTGCTACAGTAATCATTGAATAAGCTCAAGGTTGATGACGAATTATTTAATTTGCATATTAACACGTGCTACGTTATCACTTAATTTATTCAATGTTAATGGTGAATTATGTAATTTGCAATTTAAATTACAAGATTACCAACGTTATTCTCCTGTATCTCTTTATTTTGGTCATTTGGTGCTCGAAAAGGGTGCTGTTGTGTAAGTTGTGCCATTGACACATTGATGCCAGATGTACATGGTGCCTGTAGTAACCGAAATGTAGTTTACCAATTTTCATAATAATAATATACGGAATAAACAAGCAATTGAGATTATCCCCGATCATGACACGGCGTTTTTCACATGTCAGTTATGTTCTCTAAATAAAAAAAATTCAAGTTTTGGTTTCCAAGCTTCTATAAACCAACGTCTGAAGCCTGCCATTTTTTCAGTACTGAACGAGTGACAGCATCATGCTGTTTGGGTTCCGGCACCTTCACTACCTGGACGTCGATTGACATCGGTCTTTCACCTCCAAGGAAGTGCTTGACCTGTGATATACTCCAATTAGTGGTTGCCTGTACTTGTAAATTGTTTGGTGAAGAACTATTTTCATGTAGTTACTGAAATTATCGATTATTCATTACTACATTCATTATCGAAACCCCCGGAGATTTCACTTTCAATTGGAGGCAGACAAGAGCATACATTTTCCCATGTGAGATAAATGTATAAAAAATTTGATAGTGTGACAAAACGACCAGTATAAAGAAATTTTGTTCATGCTTACCCGGTGACCGTTATTCGTGAAGGATTGTGAGCCGGTGGTTGGAAGTGGTTTAGTGATGGCATCGAGGTGCTTTCGGTAAAGCTCCGTTGGTGGTACATGGCCGAACCGCGTGGAAACTAAAAAGTCTCCATCAACGATTCGTCGCTTTTTGGTGTCATCGGATGGGACTATCTCCAGACAACGTTTAGGCAGGCATGGCTTCTGAAGTTTTTAGATCGTCTGTTCACCTCAAATTAAAGCGTCAATACATTACATAAATATACATTTATTTAAGTATTTTTATCTTGCATATCTGCTAGAGAAGGACTACTGCAGATTAGAAGATAATTTTAATTATGAAATTATCACAGAATTTCCCATTTATGTTAGACTGCTTTATAATAGCATGAATGCATATTTAATAGTTTATAACTGACTTATATTTTTAGTTGCGGTTGCTAGTGGACTGGCCCCTGCTTCAACGTATGTTAAATACGACAATGTTGGTTTTATTACAATCCTATTTCAGTTCTCGTATTATTGCAATTTTTTTGTGGTATGATCATTGAATTTTTGGCTAGTGGTGGCACGCAAAGAAAAAAAAGTTTTAACAACAGGTAGTTTTTTTATTACGGTAGTTTGAGTTACAATTGTCCTGCATCCCATTGTGTCCATTAATTTGTGACCTTCAATCAATAAACGTTACCGTAAATCCATCCCCTTGTTCGGTCAAAATCATTACCAACAGTTAGAAGCACAAAACATAAAGATTGAGGGAATCAAAGATTATGTTTAAAATTGTTATTATTATGACTAATGTGCTTGGCGCGCATTGAAATTTGAAACCAGTAACTTCTATGTATATTAATTTATTCGGACTTATTATTTAACTTTTTCGTGAAACGAACGACAGATGAAGCTTTCGCATGACACCCCTATGAGACAAACCATAAATAAAAACTCGTCCACCGCTGTGTATATATTTTTTGTACATTTCTGTATATACATGCATGTGTATTTATATACATGTGGTTTATTGTTCTCATCGTTAATATGTAATCAAATGATGAACTTGTTATCAGAAATACTGTTGACCTTTGTGCTGATAGGCTAAGTTTATTAGAACTGTTGAGCCGTGAGTTAACTGACCTGACCATGACATGTGAGTTTAGTGGACTGAAATAAAATGTAAGTGAGTTCAGAGGAACATGAAACTGTTGTTATTATCCTGCCTGATACACATTCATGGTTCATGTTATAGCAGTGACTCAAATATTTCAACATTGAAAATCGCAATGACTCACTGACTGGCGAAATCACTCACTCATTCAAACAGTTTTCTTAGGAAAAATTAAACTGAAACTAATAATGATTTTTTGTTATTTCTATGTTTTTTCAGGTCTGCAACATCCGTTTCTTGTGGTGCCAATTTCTCTATTCCCGTATGATGATTAACCTGAAGAAAACCTGGAGGAGCCGCATGTGATATGCTATTTTCAGGGTTTCTTGTTGCGTATTCTTAAGTGGTTTATTTCTTAAAAAAACCAGACAAAATATCAGAGCACTAGGTATATGACTTAAAGAGTGTTTATTTTTTATAATAAGAAACCCTGATCGAGCTATGTTTTCGCGCCAACTTCGTTTTTCGATTATCAGGCATTCGGTAACAACCCGGTCTCGTCGGCATCTGTGACAGTCGGTATGCATGTTTTTTTAGTAATTCGCGAGTAATCGACTATTAGCAAGACGTTTTCTGATAACTTGAGTTGCTGTGTTTAATGTTTGTCCCATTATATGAAAATCGGAAACTTTTGTTTGAACCTGGCAGTTAAAACCGTGAGCTTCTGAGTATTAAGTGCTCCTGTGAAGCGTCGAACGTCGTGCACGATCCTGTGAAGCGTCGAGCGGCGCTCGTAAATTCTCTTGAAGTTAGGTTCTTTTCAAATTTAATAATTGTGAAATTTGCTCTCAAAAGCCAATCCCATATGTTAATTGTCAAGTTTGAAAGAAAATTATTTATTCTGCATTTTCTCTTCTAAGAAGTTATGGTTAGCGAGTATGACTCTGTCGGAAATTTTTCTTTGTTAATTTTTTTAAAAATTTTCCACGTGACATATCATCAAAGCAATTTAATTTTATCTTATTTGATGATCTAACGTTGAATTTGAGTTTTGGTTTGGAATTGGTTCGAAATAATTATGTCAGTTTCATGAACCCTCCCAAGGGTTTCTTGTTACAAAATTTAATTTTGTGACCGGTTACTCACGTATGCAATGAATCATGTGCAAATTTTGTATGTTATTTTATTATATTTTTGGAAATAATTTATTATTCGAAATTTTGAAAGCGGGCCAAAACCAGATTTGTAATCCTAACTGCTCGCCAAAAAGATTTTCAGTAACAAGAAAACCTGGGTAAGCTATATTAACCTCATTCATGCGCTGTTCATGCATTTTAAACTCACCACAATTATGACTCTTATTTCCTATAGATTTTCGATTCGATTGATAATTGTTTCTTTTAAAAGCATTGAGCGGATAGAAAATTGGCCGGCCAGTGACAGAATATTATAAAAATCTATTTAATGATGATACATTCATTTCTGCTGTGATACAAAACCGTGATCCTATTTATTTTGTATGTTACTGACTGCGTTCAGAGTCGTTTTGAGATTTTCTCAAGGAAACTTGAGTAGCGGATGATCAACCGGAAAACTCAATTGAAGTTTCATCCTGCATGAAAGTTGTTCTTTACTCTAACTTCTTTAAAAAGTTGATAGAACCATTTTACAATTCAAGTTTTTGAGGTTTCCCAATGGTCATCCGCCAACCAAACTTTATGGAAAATATTTTAAGACGACTCTGAACGCGCCCTCAATTAGTTCAAGTTTTTATTGGTGTGTGAAATTATTTCTTGCTAACGTCATTAAGTGAATGAAAGTTTTG
This sequence comes from Daptonema setosum, assembly GCA_964036265.1. NCBI lineage: Eukaryota > Metazoa > Nematoda > Chromadorea > Monhysterida > Xyalidae > Daptonema > Daptonema setosum. The sequence goes on along the minus strand of OZ038444.1, from coordinate 7,123,298 downwards.
AAGCCATTATTCAAAAAAAATATAATAGTATCTTCATTTACAAATAAACCTCTATGGTTAGAACGTTGTTATTGATTAGTGTTACTCAAAACTACCGTACCCGCCTCTACAAAATTAATCAACTATCCACATCGTGTCCCAACAATCGCATAGTTTATACCCAACCCAGCATTTATTTTACGATCACTAAGTGATGGAAAAATTTCTGAATATCACTTCTCAACCATATCAAATCCGTAATATAAAGATTAGCGTCATGTTTCCTACAATACATCCCCCTCCAACAAATCAATCTCTTCTGAATCTTATTATTTTCATCTAACATGTGACAGCAACTTCGTCACCCAATACAGTGACCCATAACCTTTTCGTCATCTGTGCTGCTCCCGGACACAGAGGTCCACACTTTCCGGAGTATACTGGGAGGTCGACGACTCATGACCTGAGTAAGTAACATAAATTAAATTATAGTCATGCAGATGTTGGTATTATGGTGCAAAAAAGTGAAACAAAAGTTCATGCATGTGCGAAGCTGGTTAGCGTGCTGGAAACAAAACAACTATGAACAAAATAATAGCCGACTGATAACCGATAATAAGATAAATATTTATTCTGAAAGGGCTCCAAAATAAAGTATTATGATGAAAAAAATATGCCAAATATCAAAAAATACATTTGAATAAGATCAATTGTATAAAATCACATTATTATCATTTTTCGAATATGGTTTCAGCTGGCGGGTGATAAATGTCGTGCCTGAAATTAAAAATGGTATTGATATATTGTTATGGGACTATTCATACTTTGTAAGATCCCGCGAAAACATACAGGCCATATAGCGACTGATTGAATAATTCCTTAGCTGTAATTTGAAAATTCTCATTTAACATACGATATAATTTATAGTCATAAAATTTGTGCGTTCTGTGCTCGTTCTTTTGATAATCAACGAACAATAAAATTTAGAAATATTGAACCAACAAGTCTCAGGTCACCCGCCCTTCTCATTTAGAGGTTTTTCGACGAATTCGGCCCTTCGTGGTCAGCAGCTTTCGACTTCTGAAAAAAGAAAACGGCAAACTGATTGATTCAAAATTATGTCACTAAAGAAGTAAAAAAATTTAGAAAATTTCAAATGTAAACAAGAAGAAAAATTCGGTAAAATTCCAGCAGAATATTTTTGATTTTCACCACTCGTAAAAAGAACTGACTAATAATCAACAAATTTAATTTGTTTACGTTACATCAACAACAGCAATGATTTTTATGGTCGAAAGCTTTAAGTTATAACTATAGTCTATAACAAAGAAAGTCTTGGTGATCCTGGTAAGGTCGATAATGACAATTATTTCCGATTTGGTGGAGTGAAAGAAAAAAACCATCTCAAAAAAGCATTTATGCAACTCAAATGTTTTTTCGATCTTATGGGGAGACGATGAACTGAACGTAGTCATGATACTTTGATTTATCGTGAACTAATTAATTTTATCGTGTCGAAGAAATATTCGATTTCGTATTGTGTTTTTATCGTATCAATTCGAAAAGTTTCGTCATTATCGACTATAAAACATGAAAATAAAATGAACTAACGTGTTGGATCAAATCCACCCTAGTCGAGACCGGGCCGCAATTCATATTGTTCCTGCTGCTGTGCGCGCGGCGGCGACGCACTCTAATTGACAGGTTAGAACCCCTGAAATTCATAACGCGAATATTACAGGAATAAAGAGCAGTTTTAAATAAGTATACATCGCTGATAATGATACTAAGGTGTGTACCAAAACTATGCTAGTTGCTACACATTGTTGTGCTAGGAAATTAAGCGTACGGCGGCCAACTTTGCTTGGAATTTAGGGGTTTTGAAAATTTCGCGAGAAGTTAAAACGGGTCACGATACTAGGAAAGCCGTTTATGGCCAATTAATTATACCGCTACATCGGTGTAGTAATACCTATCTCCGCGAGCGCCGAATTCAATAAACTATGCAACATGCCTGTATGATAACATAACCAACCACAAGCGGACGAAAAGATGTTAAAACACTCAAACCCTACAGAAGACCGAATTTCGTTACGGAAAACTGTCGTTTTGCCTAATTCCTTCCTTCTTAAGTAAA
>OZ038444.1:7113682-7116182 GCA_964036265.1 Daptonema setosum | reverse complement strand
ATTATTGGGGTAATTTGAGACATGTGAATTGTCTCAAAAGACCCCAATAAGGGACATTCCAATTGACCCCAAGCGACATCGTAGGTTTTTGACGCTGACTGAGGGTCAAATCATAGATCCTAGTAATAAAGGAACAACAAAACAAGTGCTGTTTTTACTGCGATTCCTTAATGATGGTTTCGTAATAGCCATAGAGGTGTTTGCAGTATTTCATAAAATTTTGCTGTCCATTCGGTGTGAACATGAAGTGGGTGCATATTGTAGCCGAGTGTTCATTCTATCATCGGTGTGAATCTGAAGTGGATCCGACTACCGTATCTCGAGAAAAAGTCAACTTTACTTAAAAAGTTCAAACCACCAAAACTAAATGAAATACTGCAAACTAAAAATACTGCAAACTAAGTTTTGTTAGTGGGTGCATATTGTAGCCGAATGTCCATTCTATCGACGGTGTGATTCTGAAGTGGATCCGACTACCGTATCTCGAGAAAAAGCCAACTTTATTTAAAAACTTCAAACCACCAAAAATGTATTAAATACTGCAAACTAAGTTTTGTAAGTGTGTGCATATTGTAGCCGAGTGTTCAGTCTATCATCAGTATGAACATGAAGTGGATCCGACTACCGTATCTCGAGAAAAAGCCAACTTTATTTAAAAACTTCAAACCATCGAAACTGTATGAAATACCGCAAACTAAGTTTCGTAAGTGGGTGCATATTGTAGCCGAGTGTCCATTCTATCATCGGTGTGAATCTGAAGTGGCTCAGACTACCATAACTCGAGAAAAGCCAACTTTATTTAAAAACTTCAAACCATCAAAAATGTATTAAATACTGCAAACTAAGTTTTGTAAGTGGGTGCATATTGTAGCCGAGTGTCCATTCTATCGTCGGTGTGAATCTGAAGTGGATCCGACTACCGTAACTCGAGAAAAAGCCAACTTTATTTAAAAACTTCAAACCACGAAAACTGTATGATATACTGCAAACTAAGTTTTGTAAGTGGGTGCATATTGTAGCCGAGTGTCCATTCTATCGTCGCTGTGAATCTGAAGTGGATCTGACTACCGTATCTCGAGAAAAAGCCAACTTTACTTAAAAAGTTCAAACCACCAAAAATGTATTAAATACTGCAAACTAAGTTTTGTAAGTGTGTGCATATTGTAGCCGAGTGTTCAGTCTATCATCAGTATGAACATGAAGTGGATCTGACTACCGTATCTCGAGAAAAGCCAACTTTATTTAAAAACTTCAAACCATCAAAAATGTATTAAATACTGCAAACTAAGTTTTGTAAGTGGGTGCATATTGTAGCCGAGTGTTCAGTCTATCATCAGTATGAACATGACGTGGATCCGACTACCGTATCTCGAGAAAAAGCCAATTTTATTTAAAAACTTCAAACCATCGAAACTGTATGAAATACCGCAAACTAAGTTTTGTAAGTGGGTGCATATTGTAGCCTAGTGTCCATTCTATCATCGGTGTGAATCTGAAGTGGCTCAGACTACCGTAACTCGAGAAAAAGCCAACTTTACTTAAAAAGTTCAAACCACGAAAACTGTATGATATACTGCAAACTAAGTTTTGTAAGTGGGTGCATATTGTAGCCGAGTGTTCAGTCTATCATCGGTGTGAATCTGAAGTGGCTCGGACTACCATAACTCGAGAAAAGCCAACTTTATTTAAAAACTTCAAACCATCAAAAATGTATTAATACTGCAAACTAAGTTTTGTAAGTGGGTGCATATTGTAGCCGAGTGTTCAGTCTATCATCAGTATGAACATGACGTGGATTCGACTACGGTATCTCGAGAAAAAGCCAATTTTATTTAAAAACTTCAAACCATCGAAACTGTATGAAATACCGCAAACTAAGTTTTGTAAGTGGGTGCATATTGTAGCCGAGTGTCCATTCTATCATCGGTGTGAATCTGAAGTGGCTCAGACTACCGTAACTCGAGAAAAGCCAACTTTATTTAAAAACTTCAAACCACTGAAAATGTATTAAATACTGCAAATTAAGTTTTGTAAGTGGGTGCATATTGTAGCCGAGTGTTCAGTCTATCATCGGTATGAACCTGAAGTGGATCCGACTACCGTATCTCGAGAAAAAGCCAACTTTATTTAAAAACTTCAAACCACCAAAACTGTTTTAAATACTGTAAACTAAGTTTTGTAAGTGGGTGCATATTGTAGCCGAGTTTTCATTCTATCATCGGTATGAACATAAAGTGGATCCGACAACCGCATCTCGAAAAAAAAGCTAAGTTTATTTAAAAACTTCAAACCACCAAAACTGTATTAAATACCGCAAACTAAGTTTTGTAAGTGGGTGCATATTGTAGCCGAGTGTTCATTCTATCATCGGTATGAACATGAAGAGGATCCGACTACCGTATCTCAAGAAAAATCCAACTTTATTTAAAACTTCAAACCACCAAAACTGTAAGGAAGAGGGTGCATATTGGAGCCGAATGTCCATTCTGTCATCGGTGTG
>OZ038444.1:7110045-7113482 GCA_964036265.1 Daptonema setosum | reverse complement strand
ACCCCGCTCGTTGGCTAAATTTGCTTTGGTGTATTAAGTAAAAGTAAAGTCGGTGCAGCAAGTTATGTCTTGTAAAACTGTTGCCATACACATCCTAAATTTGAGTTTTTCTCTGAATATAACGGGAATATGATGATAAATTGTTAAGGATATTGATTAGTCCGCAATTATAAAAAAATCGTTCCTACCCATGAAACATCACCTTCATTACGTGTTTATAGTCGGCGTACGTTCTCGTAATTTTTCTGCGATATGAATTCTTAGTGAATGTGGTATGTAAAATTGAAGGAAGTAAATTACAAGTACTACAAACAGTATTCAGTTAATCACTAAAGCGCTCATCTAGTAAATTACCACAAAACAGCATAAATTTTGCGAGCCAGGACATATGTGAGTGAGTAGTAAAACATTCCAGCAAAAATTTTAAACACATTGAGTAGGAACGATGAATTTTCGACGTATTACTTACCAAGCAACAGCAAAATTATTATTGTAGGAGTCACCGTTGAGAGCTAATCACTAATAAGCTCGTCTGATTTGAAACTCCAAAAGAGTGCTCACCTACAACGTGAAATTTCGATAATTTCTTCTTTTTCAGTATGTTTGTGAACTTTTAACAGCTGACTATCAGAAAGTATATCATCGTTATTTTCTTTATCAAATGAAGGTATTATCTTGCATGATTCACCGATAAACGATCGGTCATGAACGGAAAACCAGAAAAGGAGAACCATCATTTGTGGCATAAAATTGGCACGTAGCTTGAAAACGCTTGATTACATGGGCCATGTAAGGAGGGATATTCATATGAACTTTTTGAAGCTGCATTATGAAGGCATAATCCGTTAAACATGGTTTGTCTAGATAAATATGACTTTAATTTTGACTTTCGTCTTCAAATCCTATTTTCAAAAAAACAGTTAATTTGAAGAAATTTCCAGGGTTGCTTTACATACTGAATAATTGATCAAATAAGGTCAAATAAGGCTTAAAACACGTAGAATTAGATCTACTTTCATATGCTGTGATTGATTTATTGATAGGAGGCTTCTGTCGCTGACGGCCGCCGTTTAAAGTGGCCAGATCGGTTGGTGACGCGTGCCTTCCAGCCGAAATCGAAAAATCCGGATATTTCCTGTTCTAAGAAACTTTGAACCAAACTGACATAAAGTATTAATACAATATCCTGGAAGGTTACAAAACACTTTGGAACTCAATTTTGATAAGACAGACCACATTTACTTCCCAAACGTATTTTCTTCGGTTAGGCGTTACAATGGTACCAGCAAAATGCCGATCTCGAATAGTGGTATGACCCTTTTAATGGTTCCAAAATGGATCAAATTATTTCCTGTTAGGCTCAAAATGTAGCTAATAAACCTGTCTCTCATAAGACGAACCTACTAAGGTGAGATACGTCGTCAGAAAGTTTTATGTGCCCTTTATTTTGACAAAAAAGCAAAATTTGAGTGAAATTCGCAAAAATTTTCAGAAAATCAAATTTTTCACTGATCTACAGGTCGATGCGGGGGGGGGGGTGCATTCATAGGGTGACGATGACCGACCAATGACCCATCCATTGCCGCAAACGGCAACTTCCTCCCACGTTGGCCATTTCGAGAATTTTGAGTCAAAGTTGACACCTTGTTGATGTGAGTTGACGCTATGGTCGAATGAATTATTAAAAACAAAATTCTTCCAATTTAGCTCAATTATAGCTCAAAATGACCGCAGTGAAACGTAGAACATGCATGTAAATTTTTATTTTGATAGCACGTTTCTTTAAATTGTTATGATCCGAAAATCGATCAAAATTGGACAAAAAAATTTTTTCAGAAAAAGTGAGTTTTTCGAACTTTGAACATCAATTTTTTTATCGAAAGCGTGCTTCTAGGCCCGAAATATTTTGGCTCCATAACTACCATTATTAGGGGTATCAAAAACCCCAATAAACCAGAAGATCGTTATTTGGGCCGCTACCTGTAGATTTTCTCAGGCAAAGCGTTTTAAACAGTAACCAAACTGTTTCGGCGTGGTACACCGGTACCCTTATAAGAGTCGACTTAACCTATTCAACAACCCACAAACTATGTTGGTCATGAAAATTTTTATTGGCACAAAATATCACAAAAAACATATGAAGAGGGGCGGCCGAAGAGATGACGGGCTACGTCAGGCTAACGTTGTAGTCGGTCTAACTCGGCTCGGATCTCGCCACCTGAAATTATGGTACATGTAAATACGCATATCAACCATCCTAAATACATATTATCCCATGTAAATGATTTCAAATTTCTACCACATAAACTAATACATACTCAGTTTTGATTAAAAAAAGCACCTACATATTTCTTGAAACTCCTACATACGTATATCAACCATCCTACATACATATCATCTCATGTAAATGATTTCAAATTTCTACCACATAAACTAATACATACTCAGTTTTGATAAAAAAAGTACCTACATATTTCTTGAAAGTCCTACATACGCATATCAACCATCCTACATTTATGTTTTCAATTCAAATTTGGCGCGCTTTCAAATTTCTACCACATAAACTAGTACATAATTTCTTCTATACCTTTTAAACACTCCGTGAATTTAAATAGTAAAGCATACGATTCATAAAACTAATACATACGTATGTGTAAAAACATAAATATAAATTCTTTCTCTAAAAGTTTCAAAACCAACCTAGTACCCCGGGTAAAAGGTGATCAGCGGGTGATGGCCCTTCCTCAAGTCCACCACCATCGTGGCGATGGTGGATGGCTGACCGGTCCGGGTCCAGCCCACCACTCGGCCCATATCGTACGAGAGACGATGGGCTCCCACCACCTGAAAAGTAATACTTTTGTTCACTCACGCACTCACTCACTGACTCACTCGCTCACTCAGTCATTCACTCACTCACTCACTCACTTCACCAACCTTCACTTGATTCACCGGCAGACCGGCACATTCCTTGAGCAGTTGCAATAGCTCATTACCATTATTCACACCGACGAAGCGGCTCTTGCCGGCCACCAGTTTTACATGCCTTTCATAGGCATGCTTGAGCCCAAGGGTAGGGCTCAACAAATCTACCGTCTTCACATGCTTGTCATAAGAATGCCTTTGTCCCATAGTGGGTGTGGGACTACTTAAGTCCGGATGTGTTTGTGTACCACATGAACAAATACATATATTCCGCGTCGGGAAAATTCAGCAAGACGATTTCAAACCTGGTGAAGCATTAGACGCATGGCCCCGACGATGTACCTGATTAAACGAGTGATAAAAAAAGAACACAGTGAATAAATACTGCATGTTAATAGTAAAGAAAAAAGATAAATACTGCATGTTAATAGTAAAGAAAAAAGATAACGCCTAAGAAAAAACTACAGTCGAACTATTTAGGGCTACATAATGTATATACAAGCTGAACATTC
>OZ038444.1:7084391-7086891 GCA_964036265.1 Daptonema setosum | reverse complement strand
TGAGTGAGTGAGTGAGTGAGTGAGTGAGTGAGTGAGTGAGTGAGTGAGTGAGTGAGTGAGTGAGTGAGTGAGTGAGTGAGTGAAGGAGTGAGTGAGTGAGTGAGTGAGTGAGTGAGTAAGTGAGTGAGTGAGTGAGTGAGTGAGTGAGTGAGTGAGTGAGAGAGTGAGTGAGTGAGTGAGTGAGTGAGTGAGTGAGTGAGTGAGTGAGTGAGTGAGTGAGTGAGTGAGTGAGTGAGTGAGTGAGTGAGTGAGTGAGTGAGTGAGTGAGTGAGTGAGTGAGTGAGTGAGTGAGTGAGTGAGTGAGTGAGTGAGTGAGTGAGTGAGTGAGTGAGTCGCTTCCCTTGTCAAGTGGTTAAGGCACCGGCCTCGCATGCCGATGGTCCTGGTTCGAGCCCCGGGTTGGGACACAGCGAATTCAAGAACGTTGTTGATGATCAGTGATTGTCATACGTAAATACGGATGACCGTTATTTCACTTTATTTGTGACTTGGTATCCAACTTTGCTATTATGGCATAACAACTGAATATAACTGAGTGAGTGAGTAAGTGAGTGAGTGAGTGAGTGAGTGAGTGAGTGAGTGAGTGAGTGAGTGAGTGAGTGAGTGAGTGAGTGAGTGAGTGAGTGAGTGAGTGAGTGAGTGAGTGAGTGAGTGAGTGAGTGAGTGAGTGAGTGAGTGAGTGAGTGAGTGAGTGAGTGAGGCAGTTTTCCATAAGCTACTCTTTTTTCATCTTCAAGTTTTTCAAATTGGTCATATGCCTAAGCCTAAGCCTAATACGGAGCCAAAGTTCATTCCTAAGCCTAAAAGTTGAACAGCAAAATAAGAAAAAAGGTAGGGTATGGAGATTCTGCTAGGTAATTTCCTTTTCCTACCCCACAGTTTACCATGGGGTGATGATGATTGATGTGCGTGTTAACACTGATTGTCAGATGTTTCATTATCAGACGTTTTGGGCAATATTTTTGCTGGCAGAAACAACATTCATATGTTATTGGAATCTAATTCTGTAAGATTATTTCCGATGCGACTTTCATATAAATTTTTCTCAACCCGATTCTGTAAATCCAATTTTCGTATCCTTTCTCATTTGTTTTATCAAAATAGAACAGTAAAAATTTTCAGCGAAAAAAAACTAATCGAACCAAAAGAGCATCGGAGATAATTTTACTTAAACAGAGTACTAAATGCCGATGATGTGAAACATTATTTCATTTAAGGGGCATGACATTAAATACGGGCCATTTTTTCAGATGTTTCCCTTCATAGTTGTTAAATTTTGTAAGTTTGCAGTCTATAATAGTTGACCACGAAACTCATTGTTTCATTCGTTCGTGTTTCAGAAACGACCTTAAACGTTGCAAGTTTCAATTTGTACAAGTGCAGGAATTTTTTTTCGATAAAAATGTTTTCGTACAAATATATTTTTTAAATTTTTTTCTTCTTGTTATATGTATTTGTGTACAACATGTTTTTCTGCTGAACATAATTATTTTTGCGGTTTATTTTATTGAAAAAATAAATGAATCCACATTTTTTACACTACTTTCATTATACAGGGTGTCCCAGCGAGGGGTTCACGATTTGTTTTTCGAATAACTTGTGTATGCATTAAGCAATAATCTTAAAAATTTATGCTGTAAATACCAATACCTTAAGCATTTTTTGCTTTTTAGAAATTCTGAAATTCGTTGATTACAGCTTGAATTATAGTCGAGTGAAAAAAACTCAATTTTTTCACGAATTTTCAGAAGAATTTTCATTTTGAAACATATTCAAAGCTAATTCAATGGTGTTATACTACAAATATAATCACAGATTATGCTATAAACGATGCAAAAGAAATATTTTATTCAATATTTCCACCATATCCTGAAATCACTCAACCCAGGCACGCACCCAAATCAACGTATGGTGTGCCAATTTGTACGGCGGTTCGATCAGACCGTTTTTCTTTGAAGTTTGATTGAGTTGTAACTTGTGACAAGTACCTGAACAGGCTCAATCATTTTTTAATTCAACATCTCGAAAATATAAGAAAATCGTTCATGAACCGATGATCATGCAAGCTGACGGTGCCCCACCACAGTTCCTGCGGTTCCTGCGTGCACGATCACTTCACTGAATGGGTCGAACGTGGAGGAACTCCCGATTTAACAGCTACTAATTACTGGTTTTGAAGACATTTCAAGAAATAGTTTATTCCCACAAAATGATCACAGTGGAAGAACACATAGAAATGATCTTATTGGAAACGGCGAACATCACTGAAGAATCGCGACCAAACGCATTACTCGATCTCAAAACTCGTAAAGATAGTTGTATCGATGAAATACGGTGGTCAAATTAAATGAAGCTTTTCTTTTCTATTGTTTCCCGCATAATTTGCTAATATATATGTCGTATAATCACCTTTGAATTCGTTTTGAATATGTTTCAAAATGAAATTCTTCTGAAAATTCGTTAAAAATTGAGTTTTGTTTTCACTCGACTATAATTCGAG
>OZ038444.1:7063372-7076691 GCA_964036265.1 Daptonema setosum | reverse complement strand
ATACTCATGACCACACCTGTCCCGCTCGTGCGTGCACGTCCACAGTCTGGGGGGGAGACTGTGGACGTGCGTGCTTGTGGGCGTGCAGAGGTCGGACTGTGCACGTATGGTATTGTGGACGGACGGACTGTGGGCGTGCAGACATCGGACTGTGCACGTGCGGACTCTGCGCGTGCAGGAATCAGATCAGAACGTGCGCGTACGGTTGTAGAGCGTACGGATTGTGCGCATGCGGGTTCGGTTTTTTTTGTAGGCATCAGACTGTGCACGTGCGGGTTCGGTGAGTGTTTGTACGCCACCAGACTGTGCACGTGCAGGAATAAGACCGTGCGCGTACGGTTGTAGAGCGTACGGATTGTGCGCGTGTGGGTCCGGTTAATTTTTTGTAGGCATCAGACTGTGCACGTGCGGGTTCGGTAACTGTTTGTAAGTCATCAGACTGTGCACGTGTGGGTTCAGTTAGTGTTTGTACGTCATCGGACTGTGCGCGTGCGAGTTCGGTAACTGTTTGTAAGTCATCAGACTGTGCACGTGTGGGTTCGTTGGGTGTTTGTAAGTCATCAGACTGTGCACGTGTGGGTTCGTTGGGTGTTTGTAAGTCATCAGACTGTGCACGTGTGGGTTCGTTGGGTGTTTGTAAGTCATCAGACTGTGCACGTGTGGGTTCGGTTAGTGTTTGAACGTCATCGGACTGTGCGCGTGTGGGTTCGGTAAGTGTTTGTACGTCATCAGACTGTGCACGTGTGGGTTCGGTAAGTGTTTGTAAGTCATCAGACTGTGCACGTGTGGGTTCGGTAAGTGTTTGTACGTCATCGGACTGTGCGCGTGCGGGTTCGGTAACTGTTTGTAAGTCATCAGACTGTGCACGTGTGGGTTCGGTAAGTATTTGTACGTCATCGGACCGTGCACGTGTGGGTTCGGTAAGTGTTTGAACGTCATCAGACTGTGCACGTGCGGGTTCGGTGAGTGTTTGTACGTCATCAGAGTGTGCACGTGTGGGTTCGGTAACTGTTTGTACGCCACCAGACTGTGCACGTGCAGGAATAAGACCGTGCGCGTACGGTTGTAGAGCGTACGGATTGTGCACGTGCGGGTTCGGTAAGTGATTGAACCCACACGTGCACAGTCTGATGACTTACAAACACTCACCGAACCCACACGTGCACAGTCTGATGACGTTCAAACACTTTCCGAACCCACACGTGTCCAGTCTGATGACGTACAAACACTTAGCGAACCCACACGTGCACAGTCTGATGACGTAAAAAACTTACCCAAACCGCACCTGCACAATCTGGTGGCTCACAAACACTCACCGAACCCGCACGTGCACAGTCTGATGACGTACAAACACTCACCGAACCCACACGTGCACAGTCTGATGACGTATAAACATTCACCGAACCCACACGTGCGCAGTCTGATGACGTTCAAACACTCACCGAACCCACACGTGCACAGTCTGATGACGTTCAAACACTTACCGAACCCGCACGTGAACAGTCCGATGACTTTCAAACACTTACCGAACCCACACGTGCACAGTCTGATGACGTACAAACCCTCCCCGAACCCACACGTGCACAGTCTAACAAGCTGCAAACACTTACCGAACCCACACGATCACAGTCTGATGACTTACAAACACTCACCGAACCCGCACGTGCAAAGTCTGAATACGAACAAACACTCATCGAACCCGACCCGCACGCGCACAATCCGTACGTCCTACAACCGTACGCGCACGTTCTTATTCTTGCACGTGCACAGTCTGATGACGTACAAACATTCACCGAACCCGTACGTGCACAGTCTGATGACGTACAAATAGTCACCGAACCCGCACGTGCACAGTCTGATGTCGTACAAAAACTCATCGAACCCGTACGCGCACGGTCTTATTCTTGTACGTGCACAGTCTGATGACGTACAAACACTCACCGAAACCGTACGTGCACAGTCTGATGACTTACAAACACTCACCGAACCCACACGTGCACAGACTGATGACGTTCAAACACTTTCCGAACCCACACGTGTCCAGTCTGATGACGTACAAACACTTAGCGAACCCACACGTGCACAGTCTGATGACGTAAAAAACTTACCCAAACCGCACGTGCACAATCTGGTGGCTCACAAACACTCACCGAACCCGCACGTGCACAGTCTGATGACGTACAAACACTCACCGAACCCACACGTGCACAGTCTGATGACGTATAAACACTCACCGAACCCACACGTGCACAGTCTGATGACGTTCAAACACTTACCGAACCCGCACGTGAACAGTCCGATGACTTTCAAACACTTACCGAACCCACACGTGCACAGTCTGATGACGTACAAACCCTCCCCGAACCCACACGTGCACAGTCTGATAACCTGCAAACACTCACCGAACCCACACGTGCACAGTCTGATGACGTACAAACACTTACCGAACCCACACGTGCACAGTCTGATGACGTACAAACACTCAACGAACACACACGTGCACAGTCTGATGACTTACAAACACTTACCGAACCCACACGTGCACAGTCTATTAACCTGCAAACACTTACCGAACCCACACGTGCACAGTCTAACAACCTGCACACACTTACCGAACCCACACGATCACAGTCTGATGACTTACAAACACTCACCGAACCCGCACGTGCAAAGTCTGAATACGAACAAACACTCATCGAACCCGACCCGCACGCGCACGGTCTTATTCTTGTACGTGCACAGTCTGATGACGTACAAACACTCACCGAAACCGTACGTGCACAGTCTGATGACGTACAAACACTCACCGAACCAGCACATGCACATTCTGATGTCGTACAAACACTCACCGAACCCGCACGCGCACAATCCGTACGTCTACAACCGTACGCGCACGGTCTTATTCTTGTACGTGCACAGTCTGATGACGTACAAACACTCACCGAAACCGTACGTGCACAGTCTGATGACGTACAAACACTCACCGAACCAGCACATGCACATTCTGATGTCGTACAAACACTCACCGAACCCGCACGCGCACAATCCGTACGTCTACAAACGTACGCGCACGGTCTTATTCTTGTACGTGCACAGTCTGATGACGTACAAACACTCACCGAACCCGTACGTGCACAGTCTGATGACGTACAAACACTCACCGAACCAGCACATGCACATTCTGATGTCGTACAAACACTCACCGAACCCGCACGCGCACAATCCGTACGTCTACAAACGTACGCGCACGGTCTTATTCTTGTACGTGCACAGTCTGATGACGTACAAACACTCACCGAACCCGTACGTGCACAGTCTGATGACGTACAAACACTCACCGAACCCGCACGTGCACAGTCTGATATCGTACAAACACTCACCGAACCCGTACGCGCACGCTCCGTACGTCTTACAACTGCACGCGCACGGTACTATTCCTGCACGTGCACAGTCCGTCTGTCCACAGTACCGCACGTGCACAGTCCGACTTCTGCACGCCCACAGTCCGTCCGTCTACAATACCGTACGTGCACAGTCCTATCCGTCCACAGTCCCCCCCCCAGACTGTGGACGTGCACGCACGAGCGGGACAGGTGTGCTCATGACTGTTGCATATGGTACAGAAGAAGGTACAATTGAAAAAGATACTGAACTTGAATGCGCGCCAACGTATCCTACATTTTGGTCTTACGTTTTTCCGATCTGATGATTGATATAAAGCGAAGATAAGGATAAGCCGTGTTCTGTGTGTTTCAGACCTTCATAGACCCGTAATAAGACTTGTACAAATATCCTGTTCTTATACGTAATCAAGTTCAGACATATATATAATATGTGTTGCATTCTCAGATGATTTGAAGACTGAATTTGAATTGGCGCCATTTTCCTCAATAATGTTTTCAGTTTATTCCACGAGGGATTTTCTCTCACACTGACACACGGGACAAAGTTTTCCCTGATCTCATTGTATGAATATCAAAAAGCTAAAATAAGAACTGAGTAACGCTTCGTGAAGAAACAGAATGTACAGGGAAACCACGGAGGTATAATTAGAGTCTTATTCTAACTTGGAAAATGAAGAGAGAAAATAACCTATCGATGCTCCTGCCCTGCCGTGAAGCATCGATAAAAAACGAATGTAAATGCATACAAAAGTCTTTCAAAGATACTGAAATGGCTAGTCACCAGATTTTTTCTCCTGACCAAAAGAAACTGCTGTTTTGTTCAGACTGCCAAAGAAAGAGAGAAAAGTAACAATCCAGAAAGTATTTGTTATTCTATATTGAATACAGAACCAATTATCTTGTTCTAGTCGCATCGCAACTGATTGTAATATTCAAAGAATCACACATGATTAGTGTCGGACAGTATGGGAAAAGTCACACAACGAGGGAAACTGACGATTTTTCCCCCTCTGAATTAAAAAATAATATTGCCTGTGAACCAATAAGGATTTCAAATCGAATTATTGATTTTCATTTCTCTTTCCTGAAAAAAATAGGAGAAAAAAGGAGAAGAGACAGAAAAAATATTATCTTAACACCGGGGTATTTTACCTTTTCTCTTTCCCTCCCAAGCAAAACTAAGAGCTTTTTACTAATGCTCATCCAGGGTTTTCTTGTTACTCATAAAAAAATTTGGCGCGCAGTTTGAAATTAAAATTCTTAAATTAATCTTTTTTTCACATAACACTCCGACAGCGTATGAACATAAGGCTTAATTAGCTCTTTTTATATGTGCGGTTGCGGATATGTAGCAATTATTTTTATAACAAAATACCCTGTAAACAGTATATAAGGCTATGAATGACGAATTCCAACAAAGAAAGTGAAAAATTTCAAGTTCCCGGTAGACTTCGAACCCACGACCTTCCGTTCCGTACACGGACGTGCTAACCATAACCACAAGCTACATCTTGGATACAATGAATTTCATTTTGTATACGGATCACGGTAGAGGGGCAAACACGTTAAAATTCACTTAGACTTCAGTCTGAAAGTACGTAAACAGTTTGAACTTGCGTCAACGATGCTAATGAAATTCTGAAAACCTATTTAACATTGGGTTTCAATAGTAGAATTGAATTCAAATTCCAACCTAATTTGTGTCTCATGCCAGAGTACAGGGTGTCTCATCCCGGAGTACGGGGTGTCTCATCGCGGAGTACAGGGTGACTCATCCCGGAGTACGGGGTGTCTCATCCCGGAGTACGGAGTGTCTCATCCCGGAGTACAAGGTGTCTCATCCCGGAGTACAGGGTGTCTCATCCCGAAGTACGGGGTGTCTCATCCCGGAGTACAGAGTGTCTCATCCTGAAGTACGGGGTGTCTCATCCTAAAGTACGGGGTGTCTCATCCCGGAGTACAGGGTGTCTCATTCCGGAGTACAGAGTGTCTCATCCCGGAGTACGGGGTGTCTCATCCCGGAGTACAGGGTGTCTCATTCCGGAGTACGGGGTGTCTCATCCCGAAGTACGGGGTGTCTCATCCCGGAGTTCAGGGTGTTACATTCTGGAGTACAGGGTGTCTCATCCCGAAGTACGGGGTGTCTCATCCCGAAGTACGGGGCGTCTCATTCCGGAGTACAGAGTGTCTCATCCCGGAGTACAGGGTGTCTCATTCCGGAGTACGGGGTGTCTCATCCCGGAGTACAGGGTGTATCATACCGGAGTACAGGGTGTCTCATCCCGGAGTACAAGGTGTCTCATCCCGAAGTACGGGGTGTCTCATCCCGGAGTACAGGGTGTCTCATCCCGAAGTACGGGGTGTCTCATCCCGGAGTACGGGGGTCTCATCCGGAGTACAGGGTGTCTCATCCCGAAGTACGGGGTGTCTCATCCCGGAGTACGGGGTGTCTCATCCCGGAGTACAGGGTGTCTCATCCCGAATTACGGGGTGTCTCCTGAGGTAAAACCTCCGGGTTAGTGTAGAGGAATTTTGTCAAAGGGGAGGGGGGGATTTATAGGTTTCAGGCCATTTTACCTACACCTCAAGGAACAAACTCTACTATATAAACCGCCAAAGGAAGGGGGGAATTCCACTTTTCCCTCCCATTCTCGTCCGCTAGTGGTTTCATGTGAAATCCTGAACGTGCGCCACCAGCGGAGGAGAAGGGGTGGGTAAAATGGAATTCCATCCTCTTTGGCGCTTTCAAAAAGCAGAATTTTTTCCCTATGGTGTAGGCATACATGTAATTCCCGCCGTCAGCGGGCCGCGTTCAGTTCCCAGGGGGGGCGATGAGGTCGCGACCTCATCCCAGGTAGAGTGATGAGGGCGCGGCCTCATCCACATACCTGGGATGAGGGCGCGTCCTCATCCCCATACCTGGGAACAGGTCGCGTCTTCATCACAATACCTGGGATGAGGTCGCGTTCTCATCCCCATACCTGGGATGAGGTCGCGATCTCATCATTTCACCTGGGATGAGGTCGCGACCTCATCATCTCACCTGGGAACAGGACGCGATCTCAGAAAATGGTCACATTATGTATGTGCTGGGAAGAACAGTAGTATAGCTTGGTCACGGTATCTTGTTACCAAGTATTTTCCTGAAAACCTTATACTGATTAAATCAATACGTTGAGCAATAAGTAATATGTTATACAAATGTAGTGTGAACAGTTGAAACTTTTTAATAAATTTGAACGCATGTGAAATTTGAATGCGCGCCATAACGATTAATATAAAAATATCGGAGTAACGAGAAACTGTGACCAGACTACAACTATGCACTTGTTGACGCAGAATTTTTTCAATAAATTTCATGATATCAATTTAATTAAATAAGCGAGCTATATATATGCTAAAACACCTGAAATGCTCGATTCTGCTATTTATGTCATTGCATATAGTTTTCTCCTAGAGTTATGAATATTTTTATTTAAAAGCTTGATCCATATTTCGTGTTAATTTCAGTGTTTTTTTTACAAACTTGTCCAAAACAACTGTTATTCTTTGAAAAAATCTATAGATGTGGATAAAAAAGCGTTAACAATATCTAAAAAGCTTTTGATGAACTTCAGTTGTCATTAATGCGCAATATTTTTTTTTTAGTAAACAAAATCCAGTTTATAATCAAAAATCATTTAACATATGGACAAAAATACATCCTAATCGAAATTATTAGGTATTACTGCGTTTATACTTTGTCTTGCATTGTGTTATTTGAGAAAAAACCTCGTCAATAAGTGTTTAGTTACTTCTGGCCCACCCTGTACCTGTACTATCGTTTATCGCTTGAGCGTAGTTTGTGCAATGTTCCGCTGTAAAACTTTTGAAACCGATAAAATTATTGATAACCAAAATGGATTCTTTAGTTTCAGTTTATAGGAAAGTGAATTCGAGTACAGACCATGATATTCATGGCTTTGCGTTTACGTTAAAGTTATAATACGATTCGGCTGCCTAAATGACGATGCGACCTAAATTTTTGTCAAGGGGGGGGAGGGGTAGGCTACCCGCCGACCCTGAACGATGAGTTTATATTATTTGACGATGAAAATTCATCGTGATTTAAAAGCTTTTTACATCAGTTGCATACTTTACATGTTCCTTACGAATTTTTTATGTTGAAGTTACGTTTACATAAGTAAAACAAAATCTTCAGTCATAAACGGATGAAACAGTTGAGTCTCCGCAGTTTTCATTGGAAAAGTTGTTTAGTGCGCTTTGGAGTGAAAAGCCCGGCGCCCGATAAACACCTTCCGCCGTCCAATTGATACGACCACTGAACATCAGGTCACGTGACCATAAAGGAATAACATGTCATTCATAGTATTCAGTATCTTATTATACATCTTTTCGTGTAATCAAATCTGCAGTCTTTAGAATGGTGTGTACTTCATACCTAGAATATTGTACATTGTTTTTTTCGTTCACTATAATAATGCATTATGGTGATGTTTACATGTAGAATTTTCGTTCAATTTGTGCTACGTTTGATGAAAAGGTACATGTATGCACGTTAAAATTCTATATTGATAATGCTAAACTGCTTAATCCTAGTGTTATTTTGAAAATGAATTAATTGGCACACTTGGATATATGTAGTTATTTTTCTTAAACATACATGTATTGCTTACTTGAAAAATGTACATAGGCAAGATAATACAAGTTTTACGCCACGGAAGTTTTGATACTCTGAAACAAATTATGTGGTAACAAAACTTAGAGATGATCCACATTCTTAAACATATTAAAATAAACTTTGGATTTCATCAAACAATAGGTATTTCACGTACGGTTCGGATGTAAAGTTATTACTTTTGTCCCGGAAATTACCTGACGAAACTGTTAAAACGCAATATTCACTGCAACTGTTACAAGTACCATGACATTTTATCGCGGTCAAACTTTGTAGAAACTGTTGCGTGGACACGAAATTAACTGACGCCTTGTTATCCAAAGATAGTTTTGCTGACTGATACCCCATAAACAGTGCAATACGTAGGCGTACCGCACGTATGTTAACCAGATGTCATGTGAAAAAAATCTTTTTTCTCGGTAACTTGAAAGTACGCAAGAAGCTTTAAGAAGATTTAAAATCAAACTGCGCCCAAAATACTTTTTGAGTAACAAAAAATTTGGCCAAGCCACGCGCAACAATTATTTTGGTTCTTATTCAAATTGTTTGAAAGTTTCTTTTTTTTCACATCACTTTCATACGACATGAGTATATAACTGATTTAAGGAAAAGCACGCGTTTGAACTGCGACTGGCACATTCATAGCTAATGATTCACATTCGATTCGCCGGTTTTAGTAATAAATCGCGTGAAAAAAATCAGTTTGCTACAAAACTCAACGTTTATACATAGAGCAAAACATTAGGTGCAAATTAGACTGGGCGAAACATCAGGTGCAAAGTAGAGACTTTAGGGCCTTCCAGTATAAAGAGTCAATATAAATAATATCCAACAAAAAGTTCCCTAGACGGCTGATAATTTCCAATGAGTAAGTCTCACGAATTGGCGAAAAAAATTTATATGGAACGAAATTTAGAACAACAGATAAAAGGAAATATTTGAAATGAGCATTATAAATGTTGTCTAATATAGAAATAGTTCACACTCACAGTAATAAAAATGCATACCCTGCCCTGATTTTACATTCAAAACACAAATATTATTTGCCCCATCATATTTCTTTCGAACGAGTTATAGTAAACTTTGTTGGAAAACGATCAAACTGTATCATTATTCAATTAACAAGAATTTTTCAACATATTTTGTCGATTGATAACTATAAATAGAGAAAATATAAACTTTCAAATTCAAAACTCGCAGATATGTATTATGAAATTGAAAGCTGGGATGAGATCGCGTCCTGTTCCCAGGTGAGATGACGAGGTCGCGACCTCATCCCAGGTGAAATGATGAGATCGCGACCTCATCCCAGGTAATGGGATGAGGACGCGACCTCATCCCAGGTATTGTGATGAAGACGCGACCTGTTCCCAGGTATGGGGATGAGGACGCGCCCTCATCCCAGGTATGTGGATGAGGCCGCGCCCTCATCACTCTACCTGGGATGAGGTCGCGACCTCATCGCCCCCCCTGGGAACTGAACGCGGCCCGCTGACGGCGGGAGTTACATGTATGGGTGTAGGTAAAACGGCCTGAAAACTGTAGATTCCCCCTCTTTGATGAAATTCCCCACCCTTTGGGATTGGCTCTTTTACAAATTGTGCGCCACAAACTTTTCTTGTCAACAAGAAACTCTGGACGGACTGCAATTTGTTCGTATTTGTTTGGAAGAACTTGCTTTGAGCCTTAATCTAAGCATAAGCATGAGCTTAATTTAAGTCTAAGCCCAAGTCTGAGCCTAAGCCTAAGCTTAAGTCTAAGCCTAAGAGTGAGGCTAAGCCTAAGCCTAAGCTAAAGCTGAAAAGCCTAAGCCCAAGTCTAAGCTTAATCCTAATCCCAAGTCTAAGCCTAACTTTGAGTCTCCAGATGATCACACTGGATCTTATTCATATTGACCCCGGATAAAGACTGGTTATGTCACATGGAAAATACATGTGTACCGTAATTCACAGCTTGCCGTATGAACAACTGTTTAATTAGAGAAAATTTAGAGGTATAGTCAAAACCAGATGAAACGTATACAATTATGTACATATTCTTAGGCAAGGTTATAGGAAAACAAAAAAAAATATAATGTGTTTGTCCTTTTGATGATGAATAAGCATAATCAGTATGAACGAAACGCGTATTGCAGGATTATTGAAATTGCAGTAACTTTATCATGAGAAAACAAACAAAAATTAACCTTGCAAGTATCGTTGGTAAGTACTTCAATAACTTTCTTATTTCGAAGCCACAAATTAGGCTATTATAGGTACAGGTTTAGCATTATTGCTTGCTGGTAACTTACGTAAACACAATGATGAAGAAAAAATGGTAGTAATAAACAATGGTGTTAGACCTGAAACCACATGGCCGCACACGGGTTTGAATCCCGGAGCCGTCACCAAAAACCAAATGGCTGTCAAATAATTGTGACCTACTGGCTGATGGTCGTTAAAGAATATGCATTGAACATCCGATGGAGTGACTTGAAATTTGATTACATGATATGCCTTATGCAAGCCCCATTCGTGATTGGGACCCGGCGAAGTCTTAAAATCTGAGTGAGACAACCCAACAATAAAAAGATAATAATAGCATGTATCGAGGATTTTTGCGGCGATTTGATTTGAAGTTCACGTGTCAGGAAACAGCTGGTACAAATCTGAATCCATTTTTCAATTGCTAGGAAACGCCTATTAGTAGTGCATTGAACCGAGTATATAGCCAATCCAGCCAGGGTTTCTCGTTGCTCCGATAAGCTTTTGGCGCCCATTTTGGATTCAAACTGGTTTTGACACGCGTTCAAACTTTTGAGAAAAAAACCGTTTTCACACATGAAACTTGACAACATTTGTAAAATAAACCTGGCACCTATTTGATTATATATAACCGTAACGGGGTTTACAACTAAATTTCGATTTCAAGAAACCTTACCCGAGCTTTAGGTACAGTATGTACTCGTTGCATAATGTTTTCCGCCCACCCTGTATGGACTTCCAATAAGTCGGACAGGTCGTACGATCGTAAAGTTAACGATCCATTCAGTCTGGTGGACTTGAGACACGTGCTCCGAAGTTACCGGTTCACGGTCAATGAAGCGACTTGTGGCGCAGTTGGTTAACGCGTACCGCAACGAAGCGTGCGTCGATGGGTTCAATTCTGACTAACAAGACTCGCTTAGGTTACACAGTCTGGCCTACATATATTTAGCTTGGTCAAGGTATCTGGTTACCAAAAAATATTTCTTCGGACCCGTTACCACTTCTTCGTTTAACTAAGCGCATTTTTTTATTGTTCACGTCATTTAAAATAAAAAAAATAATTTCAGAAAATTTTAAACGTGCGCCAGAAGCAGGCAGATCTGAATTCAAACTGCGCGCCAAAACCTTTTTGAGTAACAAGAAACCCTGGATGGGCTTTACATACATATACATACAGTGTATACATGTACGTTGATGTCAGCGTGAAATGTCATTATCTGGAAAAAGTCAGTACGAATAAAATTTATTTACAAATTGTTTATAACGAAGTTGAAGGAGTCGTATCAACATCAGTATATGTACGTACCACTAGCGCACGAGAAGGGGTGGGAAAAGTGGAATTTTTCGCCCTCTTTGGCGTTTCCAGAAAAGGTTGAATTTGTTCCATAAGGTGTAGGTAAAACTGCTGATTCCCCCCTGTTTGGCGAATTTCCCCTCCCTTTGGATGTTTGGCTCGTCCGCCAGTGATATATACGTGCATAGCAACCTCATTTAATTAGCATAGAACCTGGAAACCGTAATCACTGGATTTGAAAACGTGCCACTGCTCGGGTTTCTTGATTTCAGATCTACTTTTTAGGAAAGAACGTATTTCTAAGTACATTTAACTTCGATGACATGCGAACGATCAAACTCATGGCCAAAATCAGTTCGGATTAAAATATGCTTTTTGTGCGCGTTCGATTTTTGAATTTTAGTTTTTTTTTTCACATGACCCATTGACAAAATATAAGCGGGTCCATGAGTATTTTTAAGGTTGTTTTTGACAACAAGAACAACAGACATGTTTATTCTGATTTCAAAAAAATTCATCTCAACATCTTAAGAAAACTGTGATCCGGCACAGTCTTCCGTCATGTTCACGGGCAACACTTTCATACTTACATGCCTGGCCAAGAAGACGATGTCTATTGTCCGCATGCACTGGCGGACGAGCTAACCCCCCAAAGGGAGGGGAATCTGTTCAAAGAGGGGGGAATTGACCGAATTTGAGCCATTTTACCACAAGAAAAAAATTCAACTTTTTGAAACTACCAAAGAGGGGGAATTCCACTTTTCCCACCCCGTCTTGTCCCATTTTCTTATAACGCTGCCCACTCGCAACAATTTAATCACTACCTCATTCTGGAATTCTCTCGTGTCTGGACGTTGACAGTGATTACAGTAATGATCACAATGATGCGAGACTGACTGACTGTCTGACTGACTGACTGACTGACTGACTGACTGTCTGACTGACTGACTGACTGACTGACTGACTGACTAACTGACTGACTGACTGTCTGACTGACTGACTGAATGACTGACTGACTGACTGACTGACTACAGTGACTACAGTACTTTAATGCATGACACAATAGAACAAAATAAGCAAATTGTGCCGACTTGTTGCCACAAAATTGGTGTGACAATTGAGCCACTCTTTCACTGACTGACTGACTGACTGACTGAGTGACTGACTGACTGACTGACTGACTGACTGACTAACTGACTGACTGACTGACTGACTGACTGACTGACTGACTGACTGACTGACTGACTGATTGACTGACTGGCTGACTGACTCGTTGACTGACTGACAGACAGACTGACTGACTGACTAACTGACTGACGACTAAATGACCGGGGATAAATTGTGCTATAGCATAATTGCGGTTTAGGCCCATTCATTTTTTTCATGTCATTCTGAGAAAGACTCGATTTTTTGTTGTTTAACTTTCCGAATAAGTGAAAATAATGAGTGTTTTCTTTCGAAAATTTCAAAAAATTCTAACAACTAAATTTTTCAAAAGTGTCAAAAGTTATACAAAAAAAGCATGCGACTTTCTCTAGTCGGATTTACAGTCGTCGTCAATTGCTGGACCATAATTGAAGAAAATCTAGAAATGAAAGAAAGAAGCTTAATTGCAGCTTGGAGCTTTCTTTCTTCCTTCTGTCTACTGAGTGTGCTTTTTATTCTGTTCGAAAAATGAAAAAGCAACAGAAAATTCT
>OZ038444.1:7040872-7058372 GCA_964036265.1 Daptonema setosum | reverse complement strand
TTTTGAGCTGAAAGACCAAAAAATTGACAGACAAGTTTTTTTCTGACTGACTGTATGATTTGTGTCAAAACAAGCATTTTGAATGTCGGGAAACGTTGAGATGTATACCCACCGTTGTTGCTGACAAGATACATACACAAATAATTGATGAAATAAGCGTCGTGTAAAAACGAATGGCGTTTCGTCCCTTGAT
Source organism: Daptonema setosum (assembly GCA_964036265.1). Lineage (NCBI taxonomy): Eukaryota > Metazoa > Nematoda > Chromadorea > Monhysterida > Xyalidae > Daptonema > Daptonema setosum. The sequence goes on along the minus strand of OZ038444.1, from coordinate 7,058,179 downwards.
CCAAATGCCTTTGTTCTCTGGGATCTCTTGGATACCTGAGATTATCTATGTAATTTATGAGATTGGTCGGCTCGGCACCATCACTCATAGTTTTTAATAACTGAAAAGTATTAAAAAATTTGTTCTTTACTATTTTTTTACAAAAAAAAACAGTATCATCATTTTTGATATCAACACAGCACTTCCAAGGAATTAATTATCTATTAAACTTTTAGAGATTGCGTTACACATAATGCGTCAAGGTTGGATAATTTTTTTTATATTCAAGATTCAATTCATCCCACATTTACCACCGATACTTGGATTCAACAACGTAAGTTTGAACTTTTCATCCACTAATTTGGCCTGTCAGCAGTTTCCGTGTCAATGTCAAGATGGGGGGTGGGGGTCAGCTACATATGTGATGACCCAGTGGGTTTTTTGTTGATGAACTTAATTAGAGTGGTATTCTTAGCCAGGTAATTTGACTCCAAGCGGAAAAAGAAGATCAATCTTCGTTATTCTGTCTGTCAGTCAGTCAATCAGTCTGTCACTCCGTGTTAAGCTTTATGCGTTCAACAGCTCCATTTGGTTTAAAAGAACAGTCAGTCATTCAATCAATCAGTCACTCAGTCAGACGCTTAGTTGGTCGATTTGTTAGTAAGCCCAGAAGTCAATTGGTCAGTTAGTAGGTCGGTAGTTAAACGGTCAATCAGACAATCAAAGAGCAATAAATAGTCAGTCAGTCAGTCAGTCAGTCAGTCAGTCCGTCGGTCAGTCAGTCAACCATTTGGTTAGACAGACGTTCATTCACTCACATTAACAGATACGCAGTGTAAAACTCCAGTGTAACAGCCGGGGAGTTTGACAAGTTGTTATTAGGCACGTAACCCGAGTTTGCCGCCGGAAAATACAAGTATAAGTTCAAACCCAAATGGGACCAACAATGAGTACATATGTATACGTACATACTTCAAATGTACATTAGTACATAGTTGCCGTTGAACTGAGATTCGGAGCTTCCATTCAGTCGTTCACTCAGATACTATTGCTAACATGTATCAATTGATGCAACGCCCCGATCAAGTCTGTCAGACACTCAGTCAATCAGTCAGTAGTCTGTCTATCCATCTTTCAGTTAGTCTGTCCCTCAGTCAGCTACATAACCTGTCAGTCAGTCAGTCAGGCAGTCAGTTATAAAGTCAGTCAGACATGTGATTTGCACTATGGCTGACAGTTTGTCTGTGCCAATGTTAAATAATTGGGCATGTCACGCGCTCTTGTCTGCTTTTTCCCACTTCATCTTCTTTTCTACTTTTCTACTTCTACTTACTTTCTATTTTTATGTTTCTACTTCTTTTCCACTTTTTCTACTTTTTAAAGTTCTAAAACTATACGGGACTTGAAACCTGCTAAATCAATAGTTTCAGATGTTCAGCTGTCTACTAACTTCCTTCTGTTTTGTTGTTCGGGCGAGATTTTCAGTCGATATTAGCCTGGAAAGAATTTATCACAGAAACCATGCAAACTATTAGAGACCCTGGAAACTACTTTGGAATTGACTTTGGGAATGACTTTGTTATGGAACTTAATAAAAAATAAACAAACACTGTGATTCATGCGGTAATTGTGTAAAGCTAATTATTAACAAAGCTCTTTCAAGTCTTTGTTTTTTTCAGGGCAGCTGAAGCAATGTAGTGTCAACTACATACTGTAGTGCTTGGTCAAAAAGTTTAGTTTCACGCTTGGTGAAGCAGAAGGGTTTTCGTGTGTTGGCAAAATCAAAAATACGACAGAAATCTCACTCACGTACTGTACGCCCAATAACAGTCTTACCACCGTTACCGCATTAAAATATACTACTCACGTGCTGTTTGTTTTCTCTTTTCACTCACTCACTCACTCACTCAGTACCTCACTCATTCACTCACTCACTCACTCACTACCTCACTCACTCACTCACTCACCCACTCACTCACTCACTCTCTCACTCACTCACTCACTCACTCACTCAGTACATACCTCACTCAATAATTAACTAACTCACTGACTTACTGACTGACTGACTCACTCACTCACTGACTCACTTACTCATTAAATCACTCACTCAATCACTTACTCACTCACTCACTCACTCACTCACTACCTCACCCTGATAGATAACTCATTTTCCTGAAATCGGGTATTTCAATCAAACTAATGCAGTTTCACTAATGTTCTCTGGACAACAAGTTCTTTCTACCTAACTTGATTTTCAGCTGTCAATGCTCTGCGTGTGTTCTGCTGTTTTTATTGACTTTTCGGTCGATAGGAAAAGTCTGGCTTCGGGGTTTCAAATAATCTGGAACTGTAATTTCTGCATTTCCGATTGATAAAATGAGTGAATTTAAAACGCCTGATACTAAAGTTTTTCAGTGAGATTTTTGCTCGCAGCACTTTTCTACTCATGGATCAGCTGGTAAATTTACTAGCTACCGACAAATGAAGTAATCTTATGTGAGCTGCGTGAACTGTAGTTTTTGTTTTGTAGCATTCAGTGTCACTAGCGGACGAGAGAAGAATAAAAAAGTGGAGTTCCCTCTCTTTGGCAATTCCAAAAAGTTAAAATTGTTGAATAAATTGAACTAAAAACTGCCAACTCTCACTCTTTGAGAAAGTGTTCCAGGCACTTTGAGTTAGCTCTCTAAAGGAAGGGGAAATTCATCGAAGAAGGGGGAATCGACAGTTTTAAAGGCCATTTTACCTATGCTTACAACAAAAATTTCACTTTTCAAATTCGCTAAAGAGGGGGTAATTCCCCTTCTCCTCCCTATTTCCCACCCACTAACGTTCAATCACACTTCACTGCATTCATTCATTTGTCACATATAAGCGCTAACGGACGGCGAGTATGGGAAAAGCTAAAATACTTCCTCTTTGGGAATGGCAGAATATAATTTTGTCCTTTGAGGTGTGGGTAAAATGGTTTAACTTCTGCCAATTCCCCCTCTTTGGAATTTGGAAAGACTCCCGTCCCTGTCTACCCTGTCCTGTCCCTGTGTCTCCACTGTCTAACTTACAAAGAGAATAAAAAACTAGCGGTGTATCTGCCCTATCGTAAAACCGAAACCGAAATCCAATGTTGTTTCTCGAGGTATTTTTGGAACCCAACTTTGAGCCGTCGTCACTGCCACAGCTTTACGTGGCAACTTCCGCCGAACCCAGAATAAACATCTTCCTGTTCAGAACATTCGCCAGTGAATTTTTTGTGCAGAATTTTTTTTCAAGCCTTTTAACATTGAGGTTGGCGATGCCCAGTGAATAATATAAAAGGAGTATTTTGTTCTATTATTCATATTCTTGTTATTATTACTCTTATAATTAGATTATTACTCTTATTATTATTATTATTATTATTATTATTATTATTATTATTATTATTATTATTATTATTATTATTATTATTATTATTATTATTATTATTATTATTATTATTATTATTATTATTATTATTATTATTATTATTATTATTATTATTATTATTATTATTATTATTATTATTATTATTATTATTATTATTATTACTGTATTGCATTGCTCATTACTATTACTTCTACCCCCGCAGAGTTTGGGGGGGGGGGCACACGGGGACAGGGGCATGGTTCAGCCGGTTTACGTCTGCTTGAATGTGCCGTGCTTTGATCATGTACAGGGTAGTCCAATAATAGCTTGTTTTTTCACTTGTACTGAAATTACGTTTATTAACTCGTGTCTGGACTGGATGCAATTTTTTACATTTGTTTACCCACGGGTGATATAGATAATAACATCCCCGAACAGAAACTAATTATTATAAACCAACGATTGTATGCATGTAGTTGCTCGATGAGGAAAAGTTGCCCTACTTACTAAAACACCCTGTACATACATACGCAATCATATTCTCCATGTGCCAGTACCACACAATATGTATACTACTACAGCACTATTGTATATTTACAATACAAGTGTACCACATAACATGTACATAAGTACTATATTTTTATGTTCTATATTTAAAAATCAAAAAAAAAGAAAATTATTAGATATTGATAATTGGCCAACTTGAGATGATTACACATGAAAAAATTTCTTGGATGAAAGTTTTCGTCAAGCAGACATTTTGGGCAATTTATGTAACATTATGAACGATTTATAGGACTGATACTGCTTCAATCAATTGTTTTGGGAAATCTTTTCTGCAAATCCTAGAGCCACAATTACATTTATTGGATTGGTCATAATCACTCATACTGTCTCAAAAGGATGTGAATTTGTTTTCGAAAATTTGAACAGGTGCCAAAAATCGCTTTAAAATTGGTTTGAAAAGTAGTGAGTAGCAAGGAATCTTGAATGGACTATAATCTACGTAATTTTTCGATTACTATGGACGTCATTATGGCTCAGTGATTAGGTTTATTTGACGCTATTTTTAGCCAAATATGACGCTAACCATGAAGTTTGCCCAACCGTAAAATTTAATTTTGAGTTAATTCGCGTTAATCTTGGACACGTAACCGGAATCTGATTATACATATATTTATTTCTGTTAATAAATTAACCATTTTTAATTTGGACATAAATTTTTGTCATCGTTATTCGTTGGTCCTTCATTCCATAAACTGTTTGCCGCTATTTTAATCATTTTTTCTCTATTCTGGACGTCAACATTTTTGATTCAGCTGGTTAATTTGATTCTCAGTTAATCGAATTAAGAGGGTACATGTCATGACGTACATATATAGTACACAAAATTGATATCTGTATTTTGAAGCTGCTAGTTTTAAATATTGTGCAATTTTTTTCTGAGAAACAAGAAACCCTGGATAGGCTGATACAATCAAACGTTGTTTATCACACTGCCCACGCTATACTGTAGTTCTCCACTAAATCTTTGTAGAATATTACCAGTGGATGGTAAATTGAACTCATGCAATTTCACCCCTACTTTGTAACTTCATTAAAAGGAAAGTTGAGTTTACGAAAATGATAAAAAAAACAGAACAGAGACTTTTCCCATCCGTTTTAGAAAAATCTCCATTGATTCGCTACTGTTAGGTGATTAAGGGCCAAAGGCAATGATTATTCATATTACATACCACTGGCGGACGAGACAATCCTCAAAGGGAGGGGAATCTGTTCAAAGAGAGGGGGAATTGGCAGTTTTCCGGCCATTTCATTTACAGCTTAGGCAACAAATTCTACTTAAAAACGCCAAAGAGGGGGGCATTCCACTTTTCCCCTCTCTTCTCGTCCGCTAGTGTTACAGACGACAAGCGTTGATTGCGCCTTGTACTGATCCGTTTGTTGTTTTTTTTGTCAAACGCAGACTAGACTTGTTTACGGTTTCATCAGCTCTCACAGTGTACTATAAGTAGCTCCTAGTCTAGTCTGAACATCTGTAATTTGGGTATGCGTTTGTAAAAAACGTATGTACATACAGCTCGGAATTTTGTCATCAAAATGTAATTTCATGGAACCGTAATTTGATATTCTTTTTTGAACGTTCGTATGTTGCCCAAGTCCAACTTTAAATTTGCATGACAACAGCAAATTTTCATTCAAATTGCACGCGCGCGTGAAATTTTTTGGAAGGAGCAAGAAGCCCTGGAAAGCTTCATGTACTGCTGTGCATGTTTTCGGTGGGTGGGCTAATACTTACATATTCTACATACATACATCTGCAAGTCCCTACAAAGCCGAGACATCAAATGAGACTTTTTCTTTCGGGCTTGTATTGCGTCAACTCGGTCGAATTTAAAGTTTTTCGTTGTTTTCATGTTTGACAGTTACTCACAAAAGCAACAGAGATTTGTTCTATTTTTGCTCTATAGTTTTTCTATAATTTATCTCACACTAACGAGTTCAAATAGGCAGGAGGAAAACAGATTGAGACTTTATTGAGATTAGGTTATTTTTAGTTCAAAACAGAACTGTCTTGACGTCGATTATCATAATAATCTAATCGAACAGCGTCGTTTAGTCGTGAATATTGAATCAGTGAGTGAGTGAGTGAGTGAGTGAGTGAGTGAGTGAGTGAGTGAGTGAGTGAGTGAGTGAGTGAGTGAGTGAGTGAGTGAGTGAGTGAGTGAGTGAGTGAGTGAGTGAGTGAGTGAGTGAGTGAGTGAGTGAGTGAGTGAGTGAGTGAGTGAGTGAGTGAGTGAGTGAGTGAGTGAGTGAGTGAGTGAGTGAGTGAGTGAGTGAGTGAGTGAGTGAGTGAGTGAGTGAGTGAGTGAGTGAGTGAGTGAGTGAGTGAGTGAGTGAGTGAGTGAGTGAGTGAGTGAGTGAGTGAGTGAGTGAGTGAGTGAGTGAGTGAGTGAGTGAGTGAGTGAGTGAGTGAGTGAGTGAGTGAGTGAGTGAGTGAGTGAGTGAGTGAGTGAGTGAGTGAGTGAGTGAGTGAGTGAGTGAGTGAGTGAGTTGCTTGAGTGAGTGAGTGAGTGAGTGAGTGAGTGAGTGAGTGAGTGAGTGAGTGAGTGAGTGAGTGAGTGAGTGAGTGAGTGAGTGAGTGAGTGAGTGAGTGAGTGAGTGAGTGAGTGAGTGAGTGAGTGAGTGAGTGAGTTAGTTAGTTAGTGAGTGAGTGAGTGGTTGAATGAGTGAGTGAGTGAGGTAGTAAGTCAGTAAGTAAGTGAGTGAGTCAGTATATGTACCATGGTATGTTTTGTTTTGTTATGTTAACTTGTTATATTATAACATGTTATGTTATGTTATGTTAAGTAATAATATTACGGTCTCACTCTATCCTCGGGTTATGGTAGCCGGAAATCGAGCTTGAATTGAACTCGTTTCCGGTAAACATTGAATTTAATTCAAAACTCTACTGTCTGCGTGCGTGTTCATATTAGAAAAATTGCAGTCTATTTAGTCTGAAATTTAAATGGATAATTGTGTGGGAGATCATATTTATAATGTCAATCTACATTTCTCACGTAGCGAACTTGGGTTATATAATAAGAATTGTAGCTCAGTAAGTGAACCACTTCAAATACTTTTTGAATTTCGTTGTACCATTGAGTTTGTCATTGTTATAACGAACTCGGTTAACTAAAACATATTTCTGTCAAAGCATCTATATCGAAACACAATATTGCAAATTGAACTAAAAAACTGTTTTTAAAAATTAAAGAAGTCGATTATGGTATAGCCTATCCAGCTTTTCTTGTTACTCAGAAGGACATCAAATCTTTTTTTCGGTACCGGACAAAGGGTTTTTTCCCCTGACATTGGGAAAACATACTAACAAGATTTCACAGCACATATGCGTAACGGGCCAGATAACTTATTCTCCAGATAAGTTATCTTGACCAGAGTAAGGTGACTTGATAAAGTACATGTGTATCAGCAGACAATGTCATTTATTACGCTGGCCCTGCTGCTATACCCTTGGTAAAACGGAGATTGAGTTTGCTTGAGTAATGCCTTTTATTTATTTCAAATAACAGCTGGTTTGCCACGGGTGGTCTTGTTTTATTGAGGACGGCAACAACAACAACAACAACAACATTAATTTTGATTTCGTGACAAGAGCCATGTGTCTTTGAGGCGGCTTTACTATTGAGGATTTTAGAACAACAACCTTTTTACAGTCATTTTGCATGTTCATGGAATCGTCGAGCATGTTCATGGAATCGTTTTTGATAACAAGAAACTTTAACTAAGCTAAAAACCAGTCCACTGGCGGACGATCTAATCCTCCAAGAGGAGGAGAATTTTGTCAAAGGAGGGGAACTTGCGGTGTTTAGGCCAATTAACCTACATCTTAAGGAACGAAATATACTTGTTGAAAACGCCAAAAAGGGGGGAATTTCACTTTTCCCACCCCTTCTCGTCCGGAAGTGAACCAGTCAGAAAGCATGTCTCACGATCAGTAACTCAATGCTTTTTGTATTTTTTTGATCCATCACACTGTTTCTCACGCCTATCCACTTAACGGAGGTGGCTGAGAATCATACATACTTACGAACATATTCAGTACATACATCTTTCCATGAAGTGTGCATTCACATTCAGTATTCCATCACGGCAGTTATATTTTCATTTTATCACAGTTACAAATCAGCTCACTATACTCGACATTACAACAACAAGATATTTTTCAATGGTTAGTATCCGTTCTGTATCACCCTGTAAGTCCATGCAGAAACTCGTATGTACTTTGGTTCAAATGGCCTGAGGGTCAGTTACATACATACAGTCAGCTACAATACATAGTCTGTATGGTTAATGTCTGAGCGTGGAAAAACCCTGAGAGTATACTATGATCTTCATCGTGTCAAACAGAGTCGGTGTCCGTATAGGTCACTCACTCATACACTCACTCACTCACTCACTCACTCACTCACTCACTCACTCACTCACTCACTCACTCACTCACTCACTCACTCACTCACTCACTCACTCACTCACTCACTCACTCACTCACTCACTCACTCACTCACTCACTCACTCACTCACTCACTCACTCACTCACTCACTCACTCACTCACTCACTCACTCACTCACTCACTCACTCACTCACTCACTCATCTATAATTAAATGAACTGTTTCTTCTGTGCGAGGGTCGCAGGCTCTTTTAAGGAGACGGATGTTTTGATGTCCATGCCAGACAAGATTCTTTGTTGGTGGCACTGTCATTCAGTTCCTGGTTAAGTGTACCACGATTGATGACGTAGGTAAGCCAGTATGTTGTATCATTTTCAATTAGCGGACAGCTGTGAATCTATTTCATTCAATACATATGAAATCAGCGTGAAACGCGATTTCAATCTCGGGAGATAATTGCACATTGGAATATATAGGGGTGGGCCAAAAAACATGCGATTTTGAACGTTAATAACTCGATCTATAAACGACCGGTTCAACCGTTTTTGCTTTCATTTGAAAGCCAATATTTCAACCTAAAATCGTCTTAATTTTAGTCGTGTTTTATAGAGTTGCTCTATGACCACACTGTTCTGAAGGGTGTTGATGCGCCTGGTTGACTTCTGTGATGAAATTCACCACCATGGCAAATGTGATTATTGATCAGTCTGCTGAACCAAGTCGAATCAAGACATCCTGAAGCTTGTTCTTTTACTTAGCATTCACAATTGATTAGGAGACTGAATTTGAATGAGAGGTTTCTCCTTTCATAAAAAATATGACCTATCCAAGGTTTATTGTTATTCTGAAAGTTATTGGCGGGCAATTCAAATTTTAATCTGCTGTTTGACCGTCTGGGATCATGTGTTCGTCGTCTGATCATATTACTACAAAAATCTGTGAGTGCATGGAAGGTGGCAAACTTCGTTTTCTGATCACCCATATTCAGTGTTATTCGGTTTTACTGTTACTTTACAGTATATCATGCACATACTCATGTGGTCTGGCGCAAAACCTTACTTGATAACAGGCCCTTGTTTACGTAACATGTACGTGATTTATCTTATGTTTCTGGACGATACGCCTTGAAAAAAATTTTTTTTCGAAACTATTCTTTCAATGAGTTAGCAAGATACATAACAATATATTATAATTTAACTTTTCTGATGTGTTGTGACATAGTTTTATGTTTATTTTATCATCATACAGATCAGTGGTTTGGTATCGTATGGCAGACAAAGTTGAAGCCATCTTATACATCCAACAGAGTCTCAAGGAAGCTTCAGCTCAAGACCAAACCTAATCCTAAGTCTAATGTACATTCATACTTACTTCATTGGCCTAGGAAAACTGAACTCTGTACATAACTCATGGTGTCTGGCGCAATACCGTACTTGATAACAAGTCTGTGTTCATATACAGTACCATGGTAAATACATGACTTATCATCTAAATATCAGTGGCCTCGTATCGTATGGCAGACAGAGTTGAGGCTCAGATATCCGCATCCAACGGAATCTCAAGGGATACTGGCACGAAGTACAGTAGGGACGATGTATCACACTGATATGTTATACAGTATGTACAGGGTGGCTCAAATTCAGGAAGCACGTTCTGAGAATCGAATGTTAATCTTACCAAGTTCTTTCTAGATTTCAATCATTCATTTCTGGACTTTGGCACTTTTTGGCACTGAATTTTTTATGGGGCTGGGATTGGGAAATTGACATAACATTGGGATAGGAAACTCGAGTTATGTGATTTCCTCTGAAACTGAAGTTGCCGAAAAAGACGAGCAATATGATTTTTCGGTCACCCTGTAATACTGTCTGCTAGATGGGTTATTTCGGGAGTGACTGAGTCTGTCCATGATTCATAATTGACCATCGGCCAACGTTCTCATAAAATATAGTTGGTTCAGAGTTTCTTGTAGATTTCTTGCAATCTACATTGCATATCCGTCAGATTCTACTACCAAACACGGATAATCGCTAAAACTATAATTAAAAACCTCAGTATTTTGGTTTTAATATTCTTTTCAGGTCAACTAGACAATGTAATTACTGTTACCGAACAAGTGAACACTACCTTCAGTCTATGACTACCTTTTATCATGCGGCATTCATAATAATCTCTTCGGAAAAGGGAAAGCTTGATCGCGTGTTCAACCCATTTTAATCTTGACACGAAGCTGAAACTTTGGTTCATATGACGCTACAGATACGATATAACTATGGTGGCGGTTGAACATCTCCTGAGTGAAAGTTTTCAATTTTGCCCTTCACCACCAATTTTGCCCGCAAGGTTACAGACAGACAGACAGACAGCCAGACAGACAGACAGACAGACAGTTAGACAGACAGACTGACAGACAGACAGACAGACGGACAGGCAGGCAGGCAGGCAGACAGACAGACAGACAGACAGACAGACAGACAGACAGACAGACAGACAGACAGACAGACAGACAGACAGACAGACAGACAGACAGACAGACAGACAGACAGACAGACAGACAGACAGACAGACAGACAGATAATTGGGGAATGCAATTTCGCCTTACTTACTAATTTCCCTTTAATTTCATTCCACATTTATCGCACGCGCACGACCAAAATTGAATACATTCATTTTGGATCTATTCAACCGACAATACATGTATTGAAAAATTACAATTGTAATATGTTTCCGGAAAGTCTACATTTCATATTAGACTTGAATCGGATAAGTATAGTGCAGTGCAACCGATCCATTGTGTTTGTGGTAGCAGAATTATGGAAATGAAACTTTATTAACAAGATACCATTAAGCTACGTACATGTATACCAGTAATTCGGAAATCTCATGATGACCTGTTCTTGCGCAAAGAGCAGATTAACTGCGCTGGCGGACGAGTCAATCTTCCTCTCCCAAAGGGAGTGGGAATTCTTCAAAGAAGGGGAAATTACAGTAGCAGTTTTTAGTTCATTCTATCTACCTTTTAGGAATAAAATCTACTTCTTGAAATGACCAAAGAGGGCGGAACTCCACTTTTTTTCACCCTTCCGCAAAGAGCAGACGACTGTATTTCGTGGTAAGATATCATCAAGTAGTATACCGTTATTGGGCCAACTTTCATATTTATTGGTATTTTCATAAAAATAAGGAACCATGTGACAAATGTGGGTGGATCTATTTTAAAACTTTGTAAGTTTGTTAAACAGAATACAAAACGTGAAAATTTAAATCCCTCCCTCTTCAATATCCCTTTGATAAACATAATTTCAGACAATAATTCTTGAGTAATGTAGGGTTTTCTTCATAGTCAGTTGCAAAATTTCAACAATTTTTCCGTAAACCCTTTCCATGTCACATTTTTGCACTTTCTACGGCCAAAAAATTCATGAGACAGAAAGGGTTTACGGAAAACTCGCAAAAACAGTTGGAAAATTGTGCAACTTTTTTGCAATTGATCATGAAAGCACGCTCAAGAGTATTCCCTATTTTTGATATACAGTAAAAAGTTATTGAAAATGAAACGAATGTATGTAATGTTTCATGTATGCACGCACATGGTTGTTGCATTTTAGAAAAAAATACTGCGTCAAGGCACGCGGTTGCATATAAATATTTAATCCGATGTGGTAGGCCTTCAAGTCCGGGCTTTTTCTTCATGTCACTTTCTCTAAGACCTTGTTTACTGCTTATTTTTTCATACAGCATTCAGAAAAAAACATGGAAAAGAAAAGTGGTATGTATTAATAACTTCAGATAACAGTTTGAAAACTTCTTATCCGACTAAGCATTCATATAAGTGGAACTTTATTGCAATTGCAAATGCAGGTCCTATAATCTCACTTTTTTGTGTGATTTGTTTTACCCTCTTTTTCATTTTAATTAGATATGTAAACTTCCGGTTTATACCTTCAAGACCTTTTCAGTTACATACATATGTGTACATACGTATGTTTTTTTCTTAGATTTCATTATTAACTGGAGTCATCAAAGGCACACTAAAACCATTCAAAATGGTGTTTTCGAAGTGACCAGAGAGTTGAATAAACTGACGAGCAACGGATCTGTGCCTCAAGTCAAGTTGCGAACTCAGGACCGCCTGTTTCCTAGGCTGGCGCCCTACGCACTAGTCTAGACAGGCGACACTAAAGGTTTTCTTGCGCACCAACTTCCGTTTATGTATTTTTAATGAGCAAGTTTCTCGGAGATGGAGACCCTCGGGCCTCGCCCACTTTTCTTTATGCCTTTTATTCTCCCTCTGGCAATACCACCCGTCACAGCACTAAGTCGGTCGGCTTTGCTTCCGTTCCATTGAATGTGTGGTTCACTCACGGAGTTCTGGCCGATGTGCTTTTTTTACTTGGACTTCTCCATTAACTGAAACCATAAGGCACACTAATATGTACCATATCAGAATGGTGTTTTCGTAGTGGCCAGAAAGTTGAATAAACTGACGGGCAATGGCAGAAACCCTGGAGCAACGCGTGAATTTTGGAATGTTGTCCGCATGTATTGCGAACAGCTGTTTGAACATCAAAAAAAGAATTTTGGTTTAGTTTGAATACGCGCCGAAATTTGAATGCGCAACTAAAGGATTACGCTGAAAATTCGGGAGTAACGAAAAACTCTGACCAAACTTTATACTGTGATTTGGCTATGGTTTGCTTATCAGTTATCCATATCCGTTCGGCCGTTAACCATAAACAAAAAGATGTATAGATGCACTTTATTACACAAAATATTGTAATGTTTTTGCATATCACAGGATATTTGGATTCTATTACAAAAATAATCCTATTTGTAAAATTTTTATTTAGTAAATATCGTTATTCATACGGTAACTGTAAACATATAGATGGATAGATGCACTTTATTACACAAAATAATGTAATATTTTCGCACATCACGAAATATGTAAGTGGTATTTTATTATAAAAAATTCAATCCATTGCGTTTGCCGCCAGTTATACTCTGCTTATCAGTTATCCATCAGGCAGCTAACCGTACTTTGAAAAGATGAACGGATAAATGAACTAAATAATCGAATATTCACCACATCACGTGAAATGATTTCAACTTTTTCAGGAAATTCAATTTATTCAGTTATTCACATACAAGATTTACTCTGTTATCAGTTTATTCCGTTATTTTTACTCTGTTATCAGTTATCCATTAGGCCATTCCACTAACCGTAATCGAAAAGATGGATGGATGAACTCTATTGCACAAAATAAAATATATGTTATTCAACACATCACGCGATGTGCAGTTTTTCATTAAAAAAATCGTATTTATTAAGTTAGGATTGATACACAGCAAAGTGAGATTCAATTCACAATGTAAATTAACGATTGCTTTATTTACATTTTCACCTTTCAATCCTGAATGTTCACAACAACTTCTTGAACTTAATATTGCGCAGTTTGGTCGTTGCGCTAGTATAATCTAGAAACGAACCTAACTCACTTGAAATCTAGTAACGTTTCTTATTCACTCTAATTTAGACTTCCCTTATGTCTATGTCACTCCCACTGTTGGTTTGAACCTTTTCTAGATTTTAGTGAGTCAAGCCCATTTCTAAGTTTTAGTGAATATATAACATTCCTACATATGTACAATGAGTCCCACCAGGAAGCTGAATTTTTTCAGCTATTCTGGGGACGAACTGTCTATCAATCTATTGAGTAAAGACCATTTCTATATTTCAATAAGTAAAGACCATTTCTAGACTGTAAAGAGTAAAAACCATTTCTAGACTCAGTGAGTAAACACCATTTCTATATTTCAATAAGTAAAGACCATTTCTATACTCAGTGAGTAAAGACCATTTCTAGACTCAGTGAGTAAAGGCAATCTAGACACAGTCTTCACTACTACATACTGTCTGCCACTCCCACTCCGAGTCCAAACCTCTAGGGCACATAGACTCACGGCACCTGGAACAATGTGTCTCAGCTTCTCATAGACCATGGTATCTGAAACGAATAATGAGTTTGCCGTACCGTCTCTGGGGGAAATTTACCGTAATGAAAGTTTCTAGTTGTTTGCAAAAAACTTCAGGTTAGCCTTTTTTCACAACAAACATGACATTTTCATGATGGCCGGCGCGTCCGTCTGAACAATTTATAAGACATGCCAATGAAACAGTTCATGTAAAGTACTTATACAGGGTGTACCACTTTAAAGTTTCTAGTTTTCAGTTGTTGTTTACTTACATTGAGGAGTTATCGATGATGGAAAACTAATTGTCACAAAAGGCTAAAATTAGTAGATTTTTTACCTAGAAACTCCTATGATGGATATTGTATAAAAAATTCGCGAAATGTTGTCGAAAAGTGACTACTAACTGGCGTAACTCAAAAACCGAGTAAAACTCTCATTGAAACTATTAAATGGGGCACCCTGTACATACATGTACACACTTCTTCAGATGTACGGTTGACTTCACTCGAATATTTCAGCTCATTTTGTATCGTTTTACTCAAACTAATAGACAGTTTACTTCATTTATTCAAATCTTATACTTTCTTTTACATACTTTACTTTTTCGTGAAGTATCATACAGTATGTATAACATACGTCGTCTGGTCGGTCGTCTAAATAATTCACTGGCCACCGAAACAGTCGGCTGAAATGGTTTGTACTCGTGGGATACTTGTTCAGTTGTATGTTACGTTGCTGCGTAGAGGGAGTCTTTCTACAACCTCGAATTGCCATTTTCTAGGAAATTTTTGCGGAACTTTTTCCGGACTTCCCGACTTGGTTAGAAACTCGAAAGCTAAAGGAAATGGAAGATTTTTTTTAATTAAATTTGGAACAATTTTTTTAAACGTACCATGTGGTGAACTACATTCTACAATAATTCATAGGTGTTGCTCTAAACATTTTATGTAAATTTCCCGGACAAGTTTGACCTTGGATGCATTTGGATGAAATAAAAACAGACTTTTATCTTGAAATCTGTGAAATAATGATCTACAGCCATATACATACATGTATGTATGTACGTAAGTACAGTAGTTCATTAAAGACACTTTCATGATTTGATGTAAATTTGCCCTACAAGCCTGACCTTCACAGCGTAACTCTCTATCTGTTCCGACCGTATGTATAATGAGTTTCTTTTCGTTCTCCAGTAAAGTAAAGTAATATATTACATATGTAGGGTTCGGCTGTACTGAATGTACATGGTTTATGTGGTTCGTTGTTTATGTCATAGTTTATATCCTTTCTATTTGAATCATGACAGAAAAATCATGATAAAGAGCTTGTTTTGATTCTATAATGTAAAAATACGTGATAGAATATGCTACTCGGAAAAATTTTTGCGCATAGTTTCAAAATATTGGAAAAAAACTTCACGTCAACGTTTGTGAAATTTTCTGGCTGCAGTTGTTCCAAAAAAATGGCGTCAATTGTCACAGAATCTCCTTGACCATCGCATATCACTAGCGGACGAGAAGGCGTAGGAAAAGTGGAATTCCCCCCTCTTTGGCAATTCCAAAAAGTATAATTTTTGTTCCCTAAGGTATAGGTAAAAGGACCTGTAAACTTCCGATTCCCCCTCTTTGACGAAATTACCCTCCCTTTGGAGGATTAGCTCGTCCGCCAGTGAGTGGTATACCGTACAAAGTACAGTCTAGTCTGTTAACCCAATTAGTGGTGGGAATCCAGTTTCTTCGTTATCACCCCCGTTGTAAACTGGATACGGTTGTTTTTGCGTCAGTCGAAACCGGCAAAAAGTAAAATACTTGCGTATCTAGACTAACAACCGTCACTTAATAGTTGGTATTTCACTATTTAAGTAATTGCATATTAATTACATAGGAGTAATATTATTAATAAGTCTCATAAGTGGATAAAACATTATTATATGATATTATATCAGTATTACGGTACGTTCATTCCGAATCGTGAAACTTACATTTCATGACTGAGCCCTAGTGGACGAGATGGGATGGGAAAAGTGGAAATTCCATCTTCGATGATTTAAAAAAATAGATTTTATTCTCTAAGCTGTAGATAAAATGACCTGAAATCTATACTGTCCCCCCCTCCGTTTTGACGAAATTCCCCTGCCTTTGGAATTCCGTCCGCCAGTGTGACTGGAAGAAGTTCGTCTTCAATTTCGAATAATGTACCTTGAAGACGACCGTATCTAGTAATAGGGTTACGGTAATTCAATATCAACAGTCTTTGTAATAATGTGCTTTACCATCATCATGGTTTGTCTGTCTGTCATTTCCTATCCATCGAATAAAATGTCGCTAACCATGAATATGTTTTTCGTTGACTGTCCGACGGATTGACTGACTCTGGCTGAGTTGCTGACTGACTGACTAACTGACTGACTGATGACTGGCTCACTCTCTCACTATTTCACTGATTTACTGACTGATTGATTCACTGAGTGACTGACTGACTGACTGACTGACTGATGACTGACTGACTGACTGACTGACTGACTGACCCACTCCTACGACGAAGAAATATGAACCCAGGTGGTGGCACTGACTGTCCCAGTAAACTATTCCCGTCACTGACACAGTGAAATCAGATTACAGACAGTACTAAGCTGTCCTACTGGCGGACGAGCCCAACATCTTAATTAGAGGAATTTTCCCAAAGAAAGGGGGTATGGAAGTTTGGAGGACATTTATATTTTGTACACTAAATGTAATGTAATTTGTAACAGCCAGGGGAAATCTACTATTTCATTCTTCACTTGTCCGCTAGTGAGTTGACCTACATAGTGTATGTACTCCCTTCAATATGACTACTGTACAAAAATCGTATAGTCATGTACTGAGCATTTGCGATCGAGAAAACCATGCTCTCAATCAGTTGGTAAGGTAAAATAGAGTTAAGAACTTCCCTTTCTGCCTATATGCTTATTAAAAAACACCTGTTCACGACGGTCATAAAGAGAAGATGGATTCTCTGATTCACTAGCGGAC
>OZ038444.1:7008964-7040672 GCA_964036265.1 Daptonema setosum | reverse complement strand
TGACCGCGTGATAGGAAACTCGGATTGGCGAAAACCCAACTCCATTGTGTAGAGCGTGTTCGAATTGACCTATGAACATCAAAGTGCCGATCAACCTTTTTAATGGAATCCATATGGCGGTCGGAAGCAGCGATTTGGGTTGAGGTTTTACACAAAGAAAATTCCAAAAAAGTCGTAACCGAAAAATTCGATATTGTAAGTGGCATATATCTGTCGTGTATAACTCTATGACATGTAAGCCATTTCGGGTTCCAAATGTGTGTGGTTTATGTGATGTGCCAAGGCGCCCAATACCCATTATACCATCATACCAAGAAGCCCATGGTGTTTTCGAAGCAGTCACAACTTATCGTGAGACTGAATTTAAATGCGCTTCAAAAATTTCTTCTGGTTTTTACATGATCCTTAGTCAAGTTCATGTAAAGTGCTTCTCGAGATTCAAGTGAGCAAAATACACGTTAACTTGTCCAACCCAGTGTAACACCCACTGAACATGATGATAGCATGTTATAGCATACCGCTGTTGGGTTGAGTTGAGTCGAACAGCTCACTGTTATGCATCACCTTCTCTCACCTTTGATGCAGCTAACGATTCAAAGTTGAATTAGTTAACACTACAACTTCTGGCATGAATCCCAGGCAGCCCTTTATATAGACAGACAATCATGTGGTCTGTCATGAAAACAGTCTACAATGCACTGGTGGACGAGCCAAACCTCTAAAAAGAGGGGAATCTCACCAAAGAGGGGGGAATTGGCAGAAATCAGGCCAATTCACCTACACCTTGAAGAACACTCTTCTTTTTGAAACTTCACAAGAGGAGGGAATTCCACTTTTCTCTTCCCTTCTCGTCCGCTAGTGCTACGGTGGGAATTTATGCATAAAGTTTAGAGGAATTGAAAATGCACGAGAATTTCAAGTCCAGGAATGACAGTTATGATCAACAAAGTGGGTTCGGTAGGAAATAGAGTATTGATAACGTGTATACGTACATACCTGATGGTGTATGTAGATGACATGGTTTGGTGCATTACAACTGAAATACCAAAAAATTTCGACAATTTCAATTTTCTGTCATTCGGGTTAAACAGAGATTTTCTTGTTTACAATCCGGATTCGAAAATCGTAAACCAATCCACTGAATTACTTCCTCCACAAAATGGTTCCGCATATAAATCCAGTATTCCTGCTATGGTACGTACTGTACATACCACGAAATGGTCTCCCATGATAATACCATTTCCATTCAAGTTGAAGCCATAAAAACTCTGACTGAATCAAACGACGTTATTCTTTCAATTAAAGTAAAAAAATATGAAACATAAATCAAATAGATAGTTTCCTTCAAAAATCCGGACACAAAATTAGTGAACCAATCTACCGAGCAAAATGGTTCCGCATATAAATACAGTATACCCGCACCGAACATACATACCACGAAATGGTCTTTCCATGATGGTACCATTTCCATCCAAGTTATTTATGGTCACATGTTTGTTTACCAGTAACAACGAGAACATGAAGGATAATTGGATTACTGGTAGGGAGATTCGGAGAACTGAGCCCCGGAATCAGCCGTTTGAATAAGTCGCGGAATCTCTAGACTATTCCAGATGATAGTTACACTATAACATGTTGCAACATTTTCAATGGCAAATACAAAGTAGCAGTTTATTAGGATTTTCTGAAAATTTCGCGAAGTCTCTGAACAACCAGATAGAAGAGGTACGTAAGTGTGAAAGTGCGAGAAAATATTAGTTGTATTGTAGTGCTATTCCACATAGATTGCGTGGGTGTCAGTAGTATAGGGGGGTCATATGACCATATCCTATAACGTTACAGTGACCCCAAAGTTGCTCCCACAAATGTGGTTCGCCTGTCCGCTTACAAGTTTCTACATGAGTGAGTGATGAGTCATACACTTTGTGATGAGTTGTACACTTACTTGTGTGTTATTTGACTTACATACGTTGAATTAGTGCATATGTATTAAGGCGATTATTGCGCTTCAGCTGCAGCTTCAGCAAAAGCTCAAGCTGCAGCTCCCGGAAGGTACATAACGTATAGTGTTGTACAGTTAATTTGTAGGGTTGGAAGATAAGATTCATCAAGTGCGGTATTTATAAGAGTTGATCGCTGTATGAACACATAATTTGTTTCAATTTCTGAAATGGAAGCCGTGTATACAGATCCCGGTCATCCAGCTTCGTATAGTGGGGAAGCATTGTTAATGAAGTCAACAGGTAAAACAAAGTCAGAAGTAAAACGTTTTTTACGCTCGAATGCAACATACAGAAAATTTAAGAAAAATAAAGCAAATTTCCAAAGAGCTAGAATATTTGCCGCTTCTATGGGTTACATGTTTCAAGCTGATTTGTTTGACATGCAAAAATATCACAGACAAAATAAATGGTACAAGTACATTTTATTGGTTATAGATTGTTTCAGTCGGTTTGTTTCAGTGCGACCATTAAAAAATAAAGGTGCCAAAGAAGTCTCGCAAGCAATGCGTGATATTTTTCAAACACTAAAATCAGAAAACAGGCTGGCTTTATTTAGCATGATGGGAGTGGATTTGGGTAATGAGTTTTGGAATTCTCAAGTCAGTGAGGTACTTGAAGACTTCAACCTACACTTGTTTGCGCTTCGAAAATTGAAGAAGGCTAGCCTAGCCGAAAATGGGGGTCGTTGGATACTTGATAAGGTATATAAGCATATGCATTCGACCGGAAAGAACCAATGGGTGCAATACTTGGATCAATTTGCTATTGCAAAGAACAGCCGTCCAAATCCACGATTGGGTGGACTTTCTCCCAAACAAGTAACGTTCGATAATCAACATAGCGTGTTTGACGTTTTGTTCGGTGAGGGTGTAACAAAAACTAAGCCATCTTTACGCGTAGGTCAAAAGGTACAAATTGCACTTGATTTGCTGCCATTTCACAAATCATTCCACGGCTATTTTTCTGATAAAATTTACATAATAAAAAAGTTTCTAAACTATAATGGAATATTCCGGTACTCTATCACAGAGCAAGATGGAACAGAAATATCAGGTACATATTATAAAGAGGAATTGCAGCCTGTCGAATAGTTTCTTCCTCGTTGTTCTATAAATATGAGTGAAAACACGTTTAGTTCACGTAATCAATATGAACAATGATTTTTATTGCAGTGCTGCCAGCACTCAGACACAAGCTGGTTGTGTATGCGCGTCAGTTAAATTACCTATATCACTTGATCTAAGTAATGAAAAATACGAAATTGGCTTAGTTTACGCTTCATTAATACCATCATGGCTTACTGTACCTGATCTATATTTAATACATACAGATAAAAATGAAGACAGAAATTACCTTAGAATCAGTCCAGTGTATGGTAACGAAAAAGAAGTTCTTTATGGAATCACAGTGCAACTGCTTGACGCGTACGGTACAAACTGTAATAAAGGTTGTCGCGTTAAGATGGTAACGAGTAAAGATGGTCGGTATTATTTGCGCATACAGTCGTCTTCAACGTTACAATTATCTTCATCTTTAGCCAGACTGCTGGGTTTACCTCAGCAGATAATTAACGATGACGATATTAAGGTGAAGGACTTCAAAATAAATTACAAATCCGATCAAACAAGTTTGCAAACCAGCCTGTTCTATTTGTCATGTGACCAAGGAGAACATAATTTTGTAAACAGTGCAGGCACATCGAGTAGCGTGTTAGATTTTATACATTTGCCTACAGCAACCAAATCAACAGTCATTGAACATACACCACACAACTCCAAATACTCACCTCTAGAAGGTTCTCTTCTCAACACAGTATCGTTTTCTCTATATAATCACAACGGTCAACCAGTAAAATCCACTAATAGTGATTTGTTTGTTATCTTTCACATACGGAAGACTTGACAATGCCGCGTAAAACTTATTTGGTAGATTGGCAGGATAAGATCCAGTCAATTTCCACCGAAATTATTGCTTGTGAAACTCCTCTTCCAGTTGATACGGCAAATAACAGAAATCCGTTGGTTTTTAATGTGCGTGCAGCCCCAAATTTTGTAATTGACATGAAAAACGTTCGTTTGAATGCAAGTTTTAATGTAAAGAAAAAAGTTGACGATGAATGGGTAAATATAGAAACAGCAGATAAGATAACTTTGCTCAATAACGTGGGAGGATCAATATTTGAGGATGTTCATCTATATTTCGGTGGTGTTCTGGTAGAGACGAGTCAGCGTGAGTACAGCAGATCTTCGTATTTAACCAATAATTTATTCAAAAGTGACAGAGATCAGTCTGCTCTGGAGTCGGCTCATTTTTACCGGGATAATCCTGCCCTTGGGAACATCGTAATGATGTCCGATACACATAACAAAGGAGAATTTTTACGTACAATGTATATCAAAAATGGTAAAACAGTAAACTTGCGCACTCCGATTTATCTAGATTTGATGCAATCTGGCAGTTATCTGCCTCAAAGCACGGGATTTACACTACGAATGTTCCCCGCAAAGTCAGAAATGTGTTTCTTGCAAGAATCAAACGTTGGAACAGTAGTACCTGATCTTAAATTAGAATTTATAACAGCAGAACTAATAATCCCACGCTGTCGATTAGAAGGAGGAAACGCCGAGTCCGTAACTTCTAACTTTGAAAGTTTTAAAGCACTCAATTTTGTTTGCCCATCATCTGCATCTTCATTCAAGTGCTCTATATCGAATGGAATATTGCCGAAAAAGATGGCTTTTGTAATTATGTCAGAAGAACAATATCAAGGTAAATACGATAACAGTGGACTATACTTTGAACCGCATAATGTTAAACATATTGCGGTACAGTCTAACGGTCGGCTACTTCCTACAATTGGCGGGATGCAGATGGATCCTGATGGGAAACTTTACAATGAACCATATGCTGCATTATACGAACAACTGCATGCTATAAATCCTAACATCAACCTTAGCACATTCGATAATGGGAATGCCATTTACGGTATTAATTTACAAAAATCCTTGCAAAATTCAGCAACTGGTAAACCCGATACAGGAAACTGTGACGTTGAAATCACGTTCAGTCGAGCTACAACACATAACCTTGTAATCATATGCTTTTGCTGGTATGATTCATCGTTTACCATTGACAAACAAGGCAATTTCAAATGCATAACCAACCCTAAACTCTAATTAAATAAGTGATGAAGACATTCGTTACCGCTAAGCAATATAATTGGGTATATAAACGTTGAACCAAGCACTGATAATAAGAAATGGAACGTACCGACTTGAGATTAAAACCAGGTTGCATTATCGTGTCCGGCAGTTCAAACTGCGGAAAGACTACCCTTATCGAAAGTTTATTAACAAACCATAAAGTTTGTTTTGTAAAACCCTTTGAAGAAATTCACTGGATTTATGCAAAACACGCTGGTGATGATAAACTTTTCCAGCGGTTATCGAAACTAGACATTCCGGTAAAGTTCCATGAAGGATACCCAGAAACTGATATCGTAAATAACACATTATTCAAAAAGTCACAAAGTGCAAGCAAGTGTCTAGTGCTTGACGATATTTTCACTGAACCAAAAGCTTGTACCAGTTTACAAAATATATTTCATATTCACTCACATCATTCCAACATAACAGTTATAGTAGTCGTACAAAGTTTAGTCGGTGCCACGGCTACCCAAAAAGGCTGTCTGTCAGCGTTGCTCCGAAGTACCTCATATTTGGTACTGTTCGCTAATCGTCGGATGTTACCGGTCGTACAGTATATAGCTAGGTTGTACTACCCTGGAGAAGGACACCGATTGTTGCTACCGTTCCGGCAGCTGAAATCTCACCACCAATATTTGGTGTTGGATTTTATTGTGGAAGACGAACGCCTACAAATACGTGAAGGCGGATTAACTCCTGACAGCGAATGTTATTGTTATGATATCGACGAAGAAGAACCAACAGTTAAGAAAAGTGCATGTTCCGAGAAAAATAATGCGCAACCCTGAAGTTGAAAAGAAAATATTGAATATGTTGACAGTGGATTCAAGTGGTTTTGTCGTTTACCCCGGAGAAGGATCTGCTAGCGAACGAACAGGATCACCGGCTCATGTACTTGTAAACTGGTACTTGTACCACGATGGCGAAAAACCTTTGGATGCCGACATTTTCACCGATTATTTGAAGACTAAGTTGAAAATGTGATTCAACATTTTATCAATGATTTCACATATTATTGCATTTTCCTAACTTTTTCATCGCTATTACTTTTTGTGATTTTTATTAATGTATCGTATTTTTGTATGTTATTAATTTGATGTGTGTACATACAATAAAATTGGATCAAAACAATTGGTGGTGGGAATTTTATTTCTAATGAGACAAATAGAGAATGAGACTTGAGAATTGAGACAATAACTAAAGAATTGGCCGTCCGAAGGACACCTAGCCGTCCAGGATATCGTGCGAATCTACTGCCCGATATCAAAAACAAAAACATGGGTAAGTACAACCGATGTTTACCCTAAGTTTGTATGGGTACGTACCGGTCGATGTTTACCCTAAGTTTATATGGGAAAAAACCGTTTCATGGCTCTACCCATAGGAACCTTGAAACGTGAATGATACGTCTACTGTGTCTATGTTACTGTGTTAAAAGTTAGGCTCTCTATGTACAAGCATATGGTCACTGATGAGTCATCAACGATGAGTCATCGACGATGAGTCATCGATACTGCACGAGGGTTGGCAGGGGGTGGCAGGGGATGGCAGGGGGTGGCAAGGGGCGACAGGGGGTGGCAGGGGGTGGCAGGGGATGCTGTTCAACGATGAGTCATCGGTACTGCAGGCACGAGGGGTACTGCATTTACTTCCTGATATGAGGGTGGTACCGCATTTAACGGTTGCATTCGACGCACGTTCATAATTAACATGTTGCAATGATATGAATCTAACAGACATTCTGTGAATTTAATCATAACTGCAATATCGACGACTCATCGTTGATGTACTGTACGTAATGTTATGTACGTAATGTACCTTCCGGGAGCTGCAGCTTGAGCTTTTGCTGAAGCTGCAGCTGAAGCGCAATAATCGCCTTAATATGCACTAATTCAACGTATGTAAGTCAAATAACACACAAGTAAGTGTACAACTCATCACAAAGTGTATGACTCATCACTCACTCATGTAGAAACTTGTAAGCGGACAGGCGAACCACATTTGTGGGAGCAACTTTGGGGTCACTGTAACGTTATAGGATATGGTCATATGACCCCCCTATACTACTGGTGTCTTTGAGTATCTATGGGTAACGATTTGTGTATGTCCCGGGCCCTGCCATAAAGCATGAAATCAGCAGAGCGGTTCAACAAGGCACTGGATTAAGAATCCAATTAGGAGTCAATTTTTCGGTAGTATGTTGTGTCCGACGCACTGATATAAAGTACTGAACGGAAGGTCGTGGGTTCGAATCCTACCATGAACTTGAAATTTTCCACTTTCTTGGTTCGACTAGAATTCTCCATTAATACATGTAAAGACGCATTCGAGATTCTAGTGAAAATCACACACACAATTTTGCTCAGACCGTGAAACATCAACTTCACTTTTGTTCAACACGTGCATGATGCACGTACTGTACTAGCTTGTGGCCCAACATCTGAGTTAAGCGTAAAAGATGTATTTTTACGGGCTATGATGTTTTTTATTAATTGGAATTGGTATATTATCTTTGTATGCTCATGTTTACATAGTTTTTTTAAAAAAATTAGCGTTTATTTCAGCCAACAAGTTTTCAACCTAATGGTTCATGGTCTGACTCTTTTTGTCTGTCAAATTTCACTAGATTCCCGAAAGGGTCTTTACAGGAAGGGCCAAATTCCATATTCATGTTAATTTCTTTTAACTTTTTATAAAGTACCGCAATGTTTCAGAACTCAGAAACAGGAGAAAATGTCGAGACGAAAAGTTTCAAAAAGTAGCAAATGCACTACATTGAAAACACCCTTGGTGTGTCATCAGTCACTTACAAAACAGCGCACAACTTCCACTGGCAACATCACCACTGGAACCACCATAATTTGATTGTCGCTCGTTCGTTCAGCTACATAGAGTCAGTCAGTCAGTCACTGATTGAGTGACTGAACAAGTGACGTGAACCAGTGACTGACTGATTGGCGAATATCATTTGGATGTGTTTATGCTACATAGCTGCCGATAAATCTAAATACGAAAAAAGCTAGCTACCAGGTTACGGATATCGTGGAATGGGTAAAATTGCCACTGAGTTAGACAGTGAAACATACTTGAAGTCGATAAGATGGGGCTAGAGATCGAGATATGTACTTGCAAAAAAGCTTACCTTTATCGAACCATAAGGGAAAGGTCTAGCCGCTTTACCTCAAATTAAGAGTAACTGTAAATATGTCCTACTGTACATACATTATGTATGTACTTACGAGACAGTTTACGGATGTAAACAGTTTTCAGTATTCCATTCACGTCTCAGTCCGGTCGGTACCTGGTCTGGAAAGGAATAAGCAATTTGCATACATTGGCCAACTGGCATATTGCAGTGACGGAAATTGTGCCGAAACATCACTTGATCACTCAATTTCTAGGGCGCACAATATAATCAGTAAAGAGAAATCCATAAGTTGTTCCATTATTTGGCTTAGGAGGAATAAGCAAACTAAAGACGACAAATAATCTATGAAGAGACGAGACGATGAGACAGAAACCCCCGAAATGGGAAACGTTTCTGACTTTTTTTAGTAACTTGGGAAAATGTGACTGTGCTTTGAATTCGATACCAGAATCAGCTTTGAATTCGAACTTTTCGAGTACCAAGAAACATTGGATGAGCTATAATCTACATGAACGTTTGATAATAAGAAACCCTAACAAAGCTATACCAAGAAACATTGGATCAGCTATAATCTACATGAACGTTTGATAATAAGAAACCCTAACAAAGCTATACCAAGAAACATTGGATCAGCTATAATCTACATGAACGTTTGTCGTGGTACTGAAAACCGAAAAAACATTGGCAGGAAACCCCATGACCGGACCACATTTTTCATTACACATCGATGTCGCCTAATTGCATTTGCACACGGTCAGTGTTCACAGTGAGTGAGTGAGTGCAGTGAGTGAGTGAGTGAGTGAGTGAGTGAATGAGTGAGTGAGTGAGTGAGTGAGTGAGTGAGTGAGTGAGTGAGTGAGCGAGTTAGTGAGTGAGTGACATTGACATTTTGACTTGTGCCCGACTGAGTAACAGACTAGCTGACTAAAACACCGACTCATATGTTGACTGACTGACTGAATGATTGACTGACGGACTGACTGACTGACTGACTGACTGGCCAAGTGACAGTCTCACTCAACCGCTCACTGACTGTCTGCATAAATAACCGACTACACTATGACCATGTCACAACCGAAATAACTCTAATTGGGCTCCCACAGTATCTCTAGGCCGTTCACTGGGGCGCGAACCCGGTGCGTCGTGCTCGCTAGTCTAATGACCAACGACTACGCTACCCGAACGAAATCAGCCTAACTTCATTGCGTGGTTTGGACATGGTCGCGCGACCAAATTTTTTGGCTCCGAAACTTGTTTTAAACTTCTGCTGACTGACTGACTGACTGACTGACTGACTGACTGACTGACTGACTGACTGACTGACTGACTGACTGACTGACTGACTGACTGACTGACTGACTGACTGACTGACTGACTGACTGACTGACTGACTGACTGACTGACTGACTGACTGACTGACTCTGACTGACTGACTGACTGACTGACTGACTGACTGACTGACTGACTGACTGACTGACTGACTGACTGACTGACTGACTGACTGACTGACTGACTGACTGACTGACTGACTGACTGACTGACTGACTGACTGACTGACTGACTGACCGACTGACTGACTGACTGACTGACTGACTGACTGACTGACTGACTGACTGACTGACTGACTGACTGACTGACTGACTGACTGACTGACTGACTGACTGACTGACTGACTGACTGACTGACTGACTGACTGACTGACTGACTGACTGACTGACTGACTGACTGACTGACTGACTGACTGACTGACTGACTGACTGACTGACTGACTGACTGACTGACTGACTGACTGACTGACTGACTGACTGACTGACTGACTGACTGACTGACTGACTGACTGACTGACTGACTGACTGACTGACTGACTGACTGACTGACTGACTGACTGACTGACTGACTGACTGACTGACTGACTGACTGACTGACTGACTGACTGACTGACTGACTGACTGACTGACTGACTGACTGACTGACTGACTGACTGACTGACTGACTGACTGACTGACTGACTGACTGACTGACTGACTGACTGACTGACTGACTGACTGACTGACTGACCTTTTCAAAGTGAATGTCTGTTGCAACGGTACGTATCCCAGAGTCTGTAAATCCTTCTCCGTTGGCAGGAAATCATCATCGAATGGAGAGTGGTAAAAAGCAGGTGACTCGCAGACGGTCGGACTCATTTTGACCAAATTTTCGAATTTTGGTGATTTCCGCAAATTTTCGACAAAATACCGAAAGTAGCGTTTATATCGAAATTCGAAGATTTTGTGATTTTTTTGCCGCCTTCGTCACTCAATATCCGGTAATTGTTGGATTTCGGGGTTATTTGACGAATTTCGTCAATTTTGTGGAAAGGTAAATTTCGGCGAAAATTTCGCTGTCGTTTCGCGCTGGTGGGGTTTTTCGTGTGTTTTTTTATTTTAATATGGGCGAATGATGGCTCGAAGCCCGCGGGGGGCTGGACACCGTTGGAGCTATTAGTTCATTGCGTCTGGAAATAGTTGAATAAATTTTACTAGCTATAAAAAATAGTAATCATCTGAAAAAACAACAATAGTAATTTAGAACGAAACGTATATTAACATAAAAAACTTAACCCAAAGTGTGAGTCATGGATACTTCTATGATAACTCAATTAAAAAACTGTTCCTACAGCGTTTCGTCGGGAAAGTAAGTATTCTATTTTACATGTTTTTTCATGACTTGAGTTTTAATCTACATAATCTTCTTAAATATGTAATATATTAACACAAGTTATATATTATATTACATCATAAATAAGTTATACGTGTATCGTGTGGTTCACATATTAAATGCGTTTGTCTTACGTGAGTTGAATTGTAGAAAAAAAGTAAAAAGTCTAAAAAGATGTTACAGTATTTATGTAGATGAAGTTTTTTCTGATACATACATAGATAGTTTTAAATGGACTTCAGTGGATGCAAATCCTACATCGTTCACGTTTCATAAAGATTTATGATGTAGACGGTAAAATCACAGATGCCAGGAACTGTATATCGTAAAACTCGAAACCAGCATCCATGCTATTTTTATAGCCTATGATACGTCAGATACAGCCAGCAATGAAAAGTCAGCTTATTAAAGTAATTCAACACAAATTACCTGCAGAAATGAAAGAAATTCGCACAAATTTTCTGAATTTGATCAGATAAATCTACCGTAAGAATCCATGCATACCGATGTGTTAAGTACCCCATTTTTAGTCAATCCGTAAAACGAAATTTCTTGCAACATACATTCAAATTCAACACACATTCTCAATATCAAATTTATATTTTTCTCAATTCACAAATCACAAAATCCAAACTGTACATAATTCTTGAGAACATGCTAAACATATTGACAGAAAAAAATGGTTAACCCCTTAATGGTCTACCATATGCGGTATTGCTGGTACCATTAAGTGCTCGTACATAAGTTATGCACATACAATAGGTAAAAATGGGGCAATATGTGTATACAATTGACTGCCAGTTTGTCTGTCAAGTCACATGCAAGCTGATCAGTCAGTCAGTCAGTCAGTCAGTCAGTCAGTCAGTCAGTCAGTCAGTCAGTCAGTCAGTCAGTCAGTCAGTCAGTCAGTCAGTCAGTCAGTTAGTTAGTCAGTCTGTTGGAAACTGGGAATCGGTTGCAAGGGAGATGACCACTCACTCACTAACTCACTCATTCACTAACTCACTCACTCACTCACTCACTCACTCACTCACTCACTCACTCACTCACTCACTCACTCACTCACTCACTCACTCACTCACTAACTCACTCACTCACTCACTCACTCACTCACTCACTCACTCACTCACTCACTCACTCACTCACTCACTCACTCACTCACTCACTCACTCACTCACTCACTCACTCACTCACTCACTCACTCACTCTAGCGCTCTTGTGCCTAGACATAGCATCTGGTTTTCTCACCCCAATAAGTTCATTGACAATTCATGGCCCAAGTTTGGTCTCGTGTTTCTAGGAGACGGGCTACATTCTCGCAGTTGGCATACAAAACAGAGGAGTGGACTCATAGTAGTATTTATTACTTCAGCGTTTGTGGTTACTCAACACTTCGTGGTTGTCGAGTTTTCAATGAAAATTTTGTCCCACAAATAACGTTTTTTCCAAAATACGTCAAACGAACTATACATACATAGGTGCTTGGTCAAAACGAGGCCTTAGCCAAATTTTTACTTTGGCGTCTGAGTTAAGTCTGTGGTTTGTGATCGATTCACTTGCCGATTGTCAACTGAGAAGATTTTTCGGACTTTCTCGGGTAGTTTTTAGTGAACAAATGCGAGAACTTACAGAATAGGAAAGTTGTAAATAGTATGAAATAATCAATGCATGTTCTCATAAAAAGAATCGCATACAGTAAGTATCTGATTGGAAGTAACAAATGGAATTGAATCAGTCTTACAATAACGAGAATTAAAATACCAACAATGAATTTATTCTTTCCACAAGCATAAAAAACATCTAAGTCGGGTCGACAAAGGAACAAACGATGAAAATCAGAAAGGCAAACAGAGATTGAGTACTTATGGTACGGCGATATGAACAAATGCAGTATATTGAATTAAGGAATGGATTAGTTTTAGACGAGATAAATGGAAAAACTTATGGATCATCAAATCCACATTGTTGCGTTCACGTGATTTATAATCGAATAGAAGGGTCCATTAGGACCAATTCCTTAGAAGGAAATTGAATCTGAAATCCCGCGGTCTCGATACTTGAAAAAATCATCAAGTCTCCAAATCATTTGTAGCTATTATATTCTCCGATAGATTTTCAAATGAACCATCCTAACTGGAAGTTTCTCATAAAAGCGTGTAAATTTTACGTATCCTATTTTCTCATTAACCGCCAGATTTACGTATGCACATAAATTTTAAAGAAATCCATGTAAAATACAGTTTACTTCTTTCATACACTTTATTTATTTCAAAAATAAGCAATTTCATCGGTATGCATCCACCTACAGTTATGTATTTATAGGAGTGGCGTGGCGGTAGAGTGATTCAGCTGATTTTTTATGATAATTTAATACAGATTAGTCTAATAAAAAATGCCAAATTACATACAGTACTTTGCAACTAAACTCTGGCTTATATTAACCGCTTCAACAAAAACATTTCTGAAAACTCGAATTACAGTAGTCGATGTACTGAAACAGGTAATATCCAACGGTGAACATGTGGCTGTTGCTGGAATCGGAATTGAATTCATGTTATTCATGTTTATTCCACAGTATTACACTGGTAACAACATGTGGGGTTTACCTGTTATTGCTGAGCTTAGTGCCTGCTGGTAGATTATGTACGTACATACATACATAATGGTATTTTATACGTAGCTTGTGCACGGTATCTTGCTACGAATTTATTTTCTGAACACCTTCCACTTTACGACTAAGGAGTTATAGGTTAATTTATAATTGAAAATTTTGGTTTGGTTTGAACGCGCGCCAAAATTTGAATGCGCGCCAAAAAACTATTAAAGTGAAAATGTCGAGTAACGAGAAACTCTGACCAAAATTTATATTCGTGTGAATCACCTGAATAACAAATTGTTTGCGAATAGTGGTTTGAATTGTGAGATAACCAACACAACAACAACAACAACAACAACAACAACATCAACAACAACAACAATAACAACAACAACAACAACAACAACAACAACAACAACAACAACAACAACAACAACAACAACAACAACAACAACAACAACAACAACAACAACAACAACAACAACAACAACAACAACAACAGCAACAACAACAACAACAACAACAACAACAACAACAACAACACGTGCTTACGTGTTACAGTTGAAATAGAAAATGCCACCAGAAATGCTAATGTCAAAGGATAACTTCCTGAATTGACTTTGCCGTTACTTTTTAAGGTAAATAATGTCACAATTTATCAAGTCTCAATGTTTAATAGAATCATGAAGTCATGAAGAATCAGTCATAGGAGAGCCGAATGAAATAACTTCATTAATTTTGGCTATCCGACCGTGGAATCGCATTAACTTCACGGCATGGCATTGCTTCTACTCTTATCTATCTCTGGACAGGACAGGCATACAGCTATAAATCGTCGGTTATTATAAACCTTTATAATATTCACCAGCCGCACACAAAAATTCGTTTAATTAAACAGAGAAAAGTCATATTTGTTAGTGGAATATATGAAATAAATGGTCTTTTCGTCTTGTATGCGGGACATGGTTCACAGGTTGATAGCGATTTTTGACTATTACTGAATGGAAATAGGAATGAATGATGACATCATGATGAATGATAGGGGAACAGACGTTATTTTAATAAAATGTTTTTACCATACCGATGATTAACCATTAGTGGGTTTCCAAATTTAGTTACCTAACCAATTGATGAAGCTGCATACAAAACGACGCTTTTTAATAGCCACATGAGCTGCATGGTATTCTGCTTTTCTTTCACCTCACTAACAGATATCCAGAGCTTGGTTTGTATGTACTGTCCATCCATGCATTAGTTATTAGAACGCACATCGGTTTGAGTTAACAAGTAAATAATGATACAGTATCGATCAAATGGAACTAGATTGATCTGGGATTTTTTCAAACAAATTAGTTATACCACATAAAACAGAATGGAATTCATAATTGATTAGTAGGAGTTCGGAAGTTTTCCCGCATAGTGGACCATATAAACTTTTTTAGTGACTTTTTTGTATAATTAATTGAATTATTCGTAAAACATCAATCGTGCCAGCATTTCACATTCGATCAAGTATTTTCTTCGGATGAATGGAAAATTCGATTCAATTATACTCACATTTATTCGACGTGAACAAAACACACTGGGGTTACTTAATTGATTAGGTATTTTAAAGTTGAAATGCGCGCTTTTTAGCCCAGAGCTTCCATTCTAGTTGAAAACTCACACTCTATTCATGAGAATTAGAATATTTTAAAACGAATGAGTCCATCTAAACTCTCAAAATTTCACAAATTGAAAGATTATGGTTCGGATGCAAAACGGAACCGGAGAAAGCTAATATTTCTGTAAAAGAAGTTAATTGTTTGTAATCTGAAATAAAGGAGATTATCCACTAAAATCGACCCGGATAATCTACACTTCAATTTCTACCCGGGATTCGCACTAGATATTGCAGATTGAACGAATGTGAGTGAATTGAATTATGAATTATTCAGTGGGTGGTTATTCTAGCGGACGAGCCCAACCTCCAAAGGGAGGGGAATACTTCCAAAAGGGGGGGGGGGGAATCAACATAAATTTTGCATTTTTACCTAAAGGAATTTTTTGAAACCACCAAAAAGGGGAGAATTCCACTTGTCCCTCCCCTTCTCGTTCGCTAGAGGGTGATTTAGCGAAGGTTACTCGTGACTGTAATGATAGGTGTGTTGCAAATTGTTATATGTAATAGAATTTATGATTAGGCTTTTATCTTTTTTGTAAAAAGCGTTAAAACTTTAGTCAAAGCGAAATCATTTGGGTAATTGAAAGAAAAATATATTCATGTATTGGTTAGATGATACAAACAGTTCATACGTCACTCATGATAAATTTTAGGGGGGCTTCATGCTCCGTTCCGACAGTGTTTTTCAACAAAGTTGCAACTTTTTCGGAACACTTTTCGACACGTTGCGAAACGTTTCTTTTCGAAATTTTCTTCTGTTTTTGAAGTTCAGAAATATTTCGGACGGTCAAAAAGTGTTCCGAAAAAATTTGCAACTTTAAACATTGTTGCAACTTCGTTGCAATGAACTATGAAGGCACCCTGAAAGGCTATTAAAACTTTAATCAAAACGAAATTATTTATATATTCAACAAGGAAATTTCTTCATGTATTGGTTAGAGAACATGAATACTTCATGTCACTGGCGGATGAATCAAACCTCTAAAGGGAGGGGAATTTTCCCAAAGAGGGGGGAATTGACAGTTTTCAGGTTATTTTACCTACACCTTAAAGAACAAATTCTATTTTCCGAAAATCCCAAAGAGGGGGGAATTCCACTTTTCCCTCCCCTTCTCGTCCGCTATTGCTTCATGTCTGATGACGTTAGTTATTACAGAAGTAATACATTAGTAGGAGTTAACAAGAAGGTCCGATCCAATCACTGAAAAGTAAATCTCATACAGTCCCTGCCCTAATAAACGGCCGAATTTCCATGGACCAAGCTTGGCCCATACTTGGGCAAAGCTTTACCCAAAACTTGGGGAAAACTTGGGGTTTACTTGGTATTCCTAGTGTATAAGCATACGAAAATCACACCAAGTTTTACCAAGCTTGGGCCAAATTTGGTCCAAGTATGGTACAAATAAAACGTGGATGGGCCAAGCTTGGGGAAGACTTGGTCCAAAAATTCGACCAATGTTTCAACGCATTTTCAAATATTTTTTTTCTAACTGAATTTTCTTATTGCGTTTGTCATCAAGTATAAAATTCGTAAACATAATTATTGCTGCGTTCCGATGCTTGTACCTCAAGGAAATCCTCCTGATCATTTTGTTCCAGTGAAAAGAGTGATTACACGTTTTGTGTACGGCGCAGTTGGTGACGTCACAGAGAGCTATTGATTTGTAACAAACTATAAGTAAAAAGTACTTATGTACACCATAATCGGTTACACAAACGGTCAGTTTTGGTTCTGATGTGCTTTTCTGGCAATTTATATTCCAGACCACGTTCATCTGCTAGCATACTTGAAAATGAGTTGAGTGATATTATACGTTTTTGTAATAACTTTCATTCGAAGAAAATACATTCATAAAAAAACTTAAAATGTTTCTCACTGTTTGTTGCGTGTTGTGAAATGCATTGACTTCTTTCAATTTACTCGAATGACGAATATTCAGAGGGCGAGCTCAAGTCGGAGTGAAATCGTAGAACAATACGAGCTGGTATCGTATATATCGATCGTATATCATTCATAAAAAAACGCAAAAGAAATAAAAAATACGTGACTTACATACATGTAAATCTATTGTAAAAAAACAAGCTGCAAAAAACGAAAAGATACAAGTTGATAAAAAAATATGTACGTTCGATAATACTGAAATTTTACGAAAATTGCATAAAAACCCTGTCCTGGAAAAAAAATTACTACTCAAACAACCAGATGATGTTTCATTCACCAAAAAAAATTTGGCGTGTCCTTTTTTTCGCTTGACGTTACTTGATGTTACTTGGCCCAAAAATTCCCCATATTTGGTATGTCTTGGGCCAAATTTGGTTTTACTTGGCATGCGATGACTATGTTATAACACGCAATATTTTTTTACTTGGTCCAAGCTTGGGGAAGAGAATTTTAGCCGTTTATTAGGGCAGGGACTGTACCTGTTATAAGACTACATATGTACTTGTAGGGTTTCAAGAAAATTGCTACGAAACCTTTCATCAATAATTGATGAATGTAAGAAATCCCAGGGATAATGGAGCTTTAATTAGCTTTAGGTGTCAGACCGATGTACTTGACTACATGAATACATACTTAATTAATTCACATGAACCCATGCCGCATAATCGTGTTTAGTGCTGAAGAAATAAATCAAGATATTGTTTTTCAGACAGAATTCGAAAACTCGTAAATCATGTTTGTAACAACCAAGCATGAAGTGTCCAAATTAAAAAATCTGAAAACGATATTTTGACTGTCAAATAGACGGTGAGAATAAATTTTTGGCTTTGCTTATTCAGCTGAGTAATCAGGACGAAAAAAACCCACACGATCCAGCCATTTCGTATGCTGGAGCACGTTTTTGGCATATCAAGTGTACACATGGACTCACTGACTGACTGACTGACTGACTGACTGACTGACTGACTGACTGACTGACTGACTGACTGACTGACTGACTGACTGACTGACTGACTGACTGACTGACTGACTGACTGACTGACTGACTGACTTACTGACTGACTGACTGACTTTGGTTATCCGTACCGGTCACGCATAGATCAGTGAAATCCGAATGAACATATTTACTACAAAACCAGTTTAATCGGTTCACTATCAGGTACAAAAAGCTTTTATCATGTTTACGACGTTAATGAGATGCTTTGTAAACATTGAAGTTTCGATGATGTGATGTTTGGATATTATCGTGATAGCATTTTGTATTTTGGAGTCCACGTCCAAAGTCCACTGACAACGATGTCAACAAATCACAAAATGTGATTCAGTCAAGAACTTTGAAGAGATTCCTGAGAGTTCCCTAGTCGGTGCGTTAACCTTGTCAACTCGGGCAACACTAACTGAACATGATGATTGCATGTTATAGCATAGAGCTGTTCGGCTGAGTTGAGTTGAACAGGCCCGGCTCAACATTATATGCAGGTGATGTTTCAAAGTTGGAACAAGAAATAAGTTAACATTCCAACTTTTCACTTGGCTCTCAGGGAGTCCGTTAACTACAATGTTGATCAATAAATCTCAAGTTTACATTGTACATTTGCGGTCTGTTGCAGTTTCATCTAAACAAAAAATTCATCGACCGATCTCGCAAACGTGGAACTACAAAACTTCATCAGGGTATCATATCCCAGGCCCACTGGCGGACGAGAAGGGGAGGGAAAAGTGAAATTCCCCCCTCTTTGGCGTTTTCAAAAAGTAGAGTTTGTTCCTCAAGATGTAGGTAAGATGACCTAATTTCAGGGAATTCCTCCCTCTATGGAGTGATTCCCCTTCCTTTGGAAGTTTGACTCGTCCGCCAATGCCCAGACCTGCAGTAAAGTACATGACTGAAACTTCCTGGACGAGAATTTTTATTAACTTTGACACGTAAACCGATACTGTAGTATCAATACAGTATGACATGACTTGACATGTTACACACATGTCATTCACAGACTGTCCTTGACATGTTTTTGTACCATAGACTCTTGCGTATTTCAGGACCTCGATATTTATAGCATATCAAAAGCTTTCTTGTTACTTTTTGGCTCGCGTTCTAAATTTCAAGAATCAGTTCTTTTTTACATGACACTTGGACAACATTTGCTTTTTCATTATCAAAAATCAATGCAAAAATCTTTTGAAGAACAGTAATTCATTCATTTTGGACTATAGAGAACCAGTGCTCTTGACACGACATGTTGACATGACATCTACCGATGACATTGTGCGGTCTAGTGCTGACTGACTGACTGACTGACTGACTGGCACTGGCTGACTGGCTGACCGAAAGACTGACAGACTGTCTGACTCACTCACTCACTCACTCACTCACTGACTCACTGACTCACTAACTCACTGACTCATAGACTCACTGACACAATAGAGAACCAGTGCTCTTGACATGACATCTGCCGATGGCATTGTTCGGTCCAATGCATGCATCCAGGAACAAACAGACTCCGTCATGTTTGGCGTCAGATGGAACGAAAAAAACGCCTACAGTACATAAAATAATTTAGGGTTAAAGTTACACAGGTTTTCAATTCATGAATTCAATATTATACCATAGCTATCCGCCAGTGGATAACGTTTTTCATATAAACCGTACATACAGTACTCGATATCTCGTCCATCTCTCTATCAGCCACAGTTACTTTTGCTGTCACATACATGCCCAGCCTTTTACTGCCCGGCGGGACATGGAACTTGGCAAATTGGATAACCTGGCAAATTGTATTTACTCCTTTCGATGGCTTGTGCCACGGGTATGTACGTACAGTAGGATACATAGCTCAGTGGCAGGCAATGGCATTACATACATACTTTGGCCTAGGGCCATTCAGCATCATGATGGGACCGATGAAGCAAAGAGCGATATATCATTGATATGTTGATGATAAAGTTATATATTACATATATAATATAAATATTAACATTATTATTCTTACATTATTAATGTACTGTACATAATTTTTTTGCGAAGTTCGACGTCAAACAGTGGGGTGAGACTTTTGGGCCTCCCGGTATGTAGAATCTCAAACAAGTTGATTGCCCCAAGTCAATCCAATGAAAGCGGAATCAAGAATCCCACAGGATTATATCGAAGAAACGGGTTGGATTATCCACAGAAATGCAGATCATCGGCAAATGAGGGCGAATGTAGATTTGTTTGAAGAAGGTCAGTTCGTGTGTGTTCTACCTACAGTACTTACACAGATTATCCTCAGCAA
Source organism: Daptonema setosum (assembly GCA_964036265.1). Lineage (NCBI taxonomy): Eukaryota > Metazoa > Nematoda > Chromadorea > Monhysterida > Xyalidae > Daptonema > Daptonema setosum. Next base: position 7,020,145 of record OZ038444.1, on the reverse strand, counting down.
AAACTTTTGAAAATGCATTAAAACAGTGTTAATTCCTACTGAAGAGTAATAAAATGAACAGAGAAAAACATATAACAACACTTTAGAAGAGTAAAACTATAATTTATTGTTATATTGTTAACTTATTGAGAGAACAGTTTCGAAAACAAAAAAGTCAACGTTTTTCTAACGAAGCCTGGACTCATCAGGCTCCGTGCTATCAAACTTATAAAAAACTCAAGTAAGTAACTCGAGTAACTCAACTGCTACTGCACTTGATTCATCGGATATTGAAATGTCAGACTCTGTAACGTTCAAAGCCCAGATAATCTGATTACACACTACATTGTAGATGGATTTATAAAAAATACCAATTTCATCACATCGTACCTATATGTATTCAGCGAGAATAAATTTGGTGTGACAGTAGACCAATATATCCAGTCTAAACCTGGTATTATAGAAGTCTGTTACAACATATATGTATTTACATAATCAATGTAGCCCAGAGTATGTCACAAGGAACTTCTTGTATGTCCGAATAAAGCCAAGAATTTTTGTCTGTCAAAACTTTCAAAAAAGTCAGATGATTTTTTTGCAATAAAATATGTTTTACCCATTTGTCGTCGATAAAAATCGAGTTCTCAAGGAACTAAACTATCCATAAAAGTGCTTTACATGTATGTACACTAATACAAATATACCCCAGATGGCACAGAAAGAATACGGTAACGAAAATGTATCTTCGGGCTGCCATGCCATCTCATCGGTTACTGTCTTCAATTTGGGAACATTAGGCATCGAGCTGTAAACAACAACAACAACAACAACAACAACAACAACAACAACAACAACAACAACAACAACAACAACAACAACAACAACAACAACAACAACAACAACAACAACAACAACAACAACAACAACAACAACAACAACAACAACAACAACAACAACAACAACAACAACAACAACCAACAACCAACAACAACAACAACAACAACAACAACAACAACAACAACAACAACAACAACAACAACAACAACAACAACAACAACAACAACAACAACAACAACAACAACAACAACAACAACAACAACAACAACAACAACAACAACAACAACAACAACAACAACAACAACAACAACAACAACAACAACAACAACACAAACAGTTCTGTCAGTTTTTGGTGGCCAATTTCGGGACATTGACCAAGAGAAGAGTGCCCTCAATAAGCCCGAGAATATTGGGAGGGGGTACAATGAGAGGCGCTGAAAGCCGATGTATGTAGATTGGTACCCTCGGGATATGAAGACACACTTGTGATGGCACAACTTGGTGCAGAACTCGAGGCTGTCTGGAACGGGGTCCCTCAAACTCACCGAAAATCATCTTCACGGAAGTAAACTCGCTGAAAATCATCTCACCGAAATACAATTCACCGAAAAGTATCTCACCGATTTTTTTCATTGAAATTGAGTTACCCATGCGGTGAGTTGAATTTCGGCGAATTCAAATACGGAGAGTTGAATTTCGGCGAGAAAGGCGAGACAACGAAAGGCGCTGAAAGCCGATGTAGATTGGTACCCTGGGGATATGAAGACACACTCGTCATGGCACAACTTGGTGCGGAACTCGGAGCTCTCTGGAACGGGGTCCCTCAAACTCTCCGAAAATTATCTTCCCGGAAGTAAACTCGCCGAAAATTTTCTCAAAGAAAGTTTACCAAAAAATATCTCGCCGATTTTTTCATTGAAATTGAGTTGAATTTCGGCGAATTCAAATACGGAGAGTTCAATTTCGGCAAGAAAGGCGAGACAGCGAAAGGCGCTGAAAGCCGATGTAGATTGGTACCCTCGGGATATGAAGACACACTTGTCATGGCACAACTTGGTGCTGAACTGTGAGCTATCGGGGAACCCTCAAACTCACCGAAAAATATCCTATTGGAAGTAAACTCACCGAAAATTGTCTCAAAGAAAATTTACCGAAAAGTATATCACCGATATTAGGTTGCCCATTCGGTGAGTTGAATTTCGGCAAATTCAAATACGGAGAGTTGAATTTCGGCGAGAATGGCGAGACAATGAAAAGCATTGAGAGCACACTTGCCATGGCACAACATGGTGCTGAACTCGGAGCTGTCTGCAACGGGGTCCCTCAAACTCACCGAAAATTATCCTCTTGAAAGTAAACTCACCGAAAATCATCTCGCCGCGATTTTGAATTCGGTGAGTTGATTTTAGTTGGGTTGACTTTCAGGGTAATCATTTTCATTCACAGTTGCCCTACGAGAATAACAAGAAAGTCAGGTGTGCCATACTGTACATCCATATGTATTTCATTTCCAGAATCCAGAGTTTCTAATCTCAATATCAAAAATGGGTTTTGGATAACAAGATAACTTGTCCAAGCTACATGATAAATGGGCCAGCCCACCGATTTGCCTCCGTTTGGCCCATCCACTCATCCCTCATACGGGTTGATACGCTGCCCAATCTCATTCTGCTTTTATTGCTTGGCCAACCACAACAGATTTGGTTCTGAAACGTGTGGCCTACAATATACATATTCTGATGTATAAGATACATACATACATAAAAATAAATTGAAATAAATAAATTTTGAAAGTCCCGAACTTTCGCGCTAGTACGAAATCGTAAAATAGACTATCCAGTCTTTTATGATTTCTCTCTAGTGAGAATTTTCCCTCGGACCCATAATTAACTAAAAAGGGGTTTCCTCGCATACTGACAAGGACCGGGAAACCTCTTCGAACTTTAAAATCCTCTGAAGCGTCTATGCTGGGTCCGAAACGCGAATCAGGTCTTTTTATGACCCGCCACCGGAACACATTTTGATTCTTCAATAATACATATTTGGCATTTTCTTAAACTGACTTATAAAATAAGAAAAAATTCGAATGAAACGTGAAAGTTACACATTATTTTGTACGCAGAAACATACATACTCTTTCGAATGCGATATACCGCTGTCACCCAGGTTTTCTAGCAACTTTCACAGTAAATCCTCAAACGAGCGAACTTTTTTGAGCCACCCTGTATGCTCTTTAGATAGGAATTTGAATTTTGCGTCGGTGTAAAACTACAACAAAGTGCGTCATAAATATTTATATGGACCCTGAATCTGCATTATATTACAAGTCTGGTTGAGAATCAAAGAGTGGGTGATTGTTTGCTACAGGGTGTAATATAAATTTACAGCGATACACAGTAACATAGCTCCTGAAAAAATTTACCCTCAACCACTCATAAAAAACTTTACTCTTTCAATGAAGGAAAAAGAAAAAAAATTTAAATTTAACAGGCTTATATTGTCTTGCAATGGTATATAGCGAGAAGTATAACACGGTTACCATGTGTTAACACATAGTATACGACAAAAACTGTCGTTTTTGAAAGTTGATTATCCCTTTCATACTATGTTTTTACAAACTAAAAAAGAAGATCATAAATAACCGGAGAAACTATAAATTCTTTTACAATTAGAACTTTTCTGGAAGTACTGAAAGAAACTGATCAGAAACATAATGGACTATGAACTGGGAAAGCTATGGGACTGTCGAGTACAAGATCGTTCAGGGTTTTCACTCTGGCATCTGAATAAGACTCCGATTAATGTGAGAAAATGGTTAATGTACCTTACATCTAGAACATTCTCGATTGATAAGGGGACTCAATTTGAGTGCGTTATCATTCTAGCTATGTACATAGTTCATTGTTACTGCGTGTGGCCTGGCATTGTCCCTGCGCGCATGTGAAACATTAGTGAAAACTTGGGCACCAGTGTTACACCAACTTTGAGTCTTGAAGTGACGAAATTTAAAAATGCATTGGTAGAACTAATTCTGAAAAAACTTAATGGGTTAAGTTTCAACAATGAGGAGTAAAAAGCATTTATAAACTGGACATATTGTTTCACAGGAGCGCAGAGACAATGAAAGACATCACGCAGTAATAATAAACCAGCCTCAATAAATGTGGACACTGAAATATTCTCGAAGATTCTCAAGAATTTTCGGTGGGCTATTTGTTCCAAAAAAGATTAGGAGTGTCCATTAATCTTAAATGTCCAATTTGCTGTGCATGAATTTTTTTACTAAAATAAAACTAGCACGTAATCAAAATCATACTCGTAAGTCGTAATGAATGATGAGATTGAGATGTAGCCGATCCAGGGTTTCTTGTTAGTCAAAAAAGTTTTTGGCGCGCTGATTGAATTCAAAAATGCATTGGCGCCCATTCAAATTTCCGAGAAATAAATTGTTTTTTTCTCATGAGTTTTGCATAACAAACGAAAAGTATGCAAAGTTCATTACAAACCTGAGAAATTAATTTCCATAACAGTATACCGTCATCACTAGCGGACGAGAAGGAGTGGGTAAAATTAAATTCCCCCTCTCTGACGGTTTCAAAATGTCGAATTTTCCCCTAAAATGTAGGTAAAATAGCCTGAAAACAGCCAATTTCCCCGTCTTTGATGAAATTCACCTTCCTTTGAAGGGTTGGCTCGTCCGCCAGTGACCGTGACCAAGCTATGGCATTGAGCTGCTCGGCCACCAGGTTTCGGGAAAACTAACATGTGTTGTGACAAACTTCTATTAGAAAATTCTATTTGTAACATTTTGTCCGGCACAAATGCGAATTATGGATCCACACAAAAACTTCGTCGAAAATAGTTGTTTTCAAGGTGAAGTAAAGTATGTAGTGTAGTTCGTAGTTCGAAACTTACACTGATTCATGAAGCATCGCTTTACTGGATGAATAATTTGATTTTATCTTATTTCTCGTTTTGAAGCTAAAAATGGCTTTCATAGAAGAAAAATAGAAAAGTAGTAAAAACCAAAGTCGCCCTTCATTAAATCTATGTTTTATAGTCCCATTGTAAGCTTAGAAGCACTTAAATTTTATTTCATCTTCAAAACAATAGTTTTTGAGGTGGTTTTTGTGTGGATCCATGATTTGCATCTGCGCAGGATAAAATGTTACATACGAACTTTTCTAATAGAAGTTTGTCAGCACTATAATAGTAGCAGTATCATTACCGATGAAATCTGTAAAAAAACCGGACGCTTACCGGTATTTTTCACGTTTTGAAAAGAAATACGTAAGCCAATTTTTCATTATTAATAGTTTGGTCAATCAAACGATATACAGGGTGGTCCAAAAAAATGCCAACACTTTTATGCGGATTATCTTGTGGCACAGACGTCTGATAAGGTGAAGTTTTCAGGGATTAACAGCAACATATTAACTTAGATAAACATATAATATCGAACAGATCAAACAATCACAGCTGCCGTCCCGCTTCTTTGCGTGGAAAACTGAGCATGGAGGTAAAACCGAGGTTTCCATTACTCGTTGCATGTAGTATTATTTTCACTTATCAGGGTAAACATGAACATTAGCTGGTTGATCATGTAAAAGTTCAATGATTGTCAGCGTTTGTTCTAAAGCAGTTTTAATTCAAATTTTGCTTTTTCCGTAATAAATTTCCGTTTATAAAATTTTTTGCAGAGGCAATAAAATGACTTTTTTCAGCCTACTGAAAAACTTGACAGTGAGCAAACTTGAGCAAAATAGATTAAAAATCACATCAAATTTACTAAAGTTGAAACGGAGGTGAGGAAATAAAACTGTCTTTTTTTAAATAATGTTTTTTTTGATAATTCTTGTTTCATTTAAATTGTACATAACATGCCTTGTGTCTACACGCGCGTATACCTCGGTTTTTCCTCAACGCGCAGTTTTCCACGCAATGAGGCGTGACGGCCGCTGTGATTCACCGACCTCACTGATATTACAGAGTTTGCGAAGTGAATATGTTGGTTTCAGTCTCTGAAAAGCGCAATATAATCGGTGTTCTGTGTCACAAGATATTCACCACCGAAGTGTTGGCATTTTTACCACCCTGTAGTTTATGGTCCGATCAATTGAACGATATATGTACATACTTCACATACCTGCAACAATACGATTTATCTTCACTGAAAACAGGTACCGATGTTTCTTAATAAACTGCAATGTTTATCAACACTACAGAAACGGACTCAGCCCATAAAAATCCAAGTACAGTCCACTTGTGTACGAAATGGGAGAACGTGAAGAGGACTACAAAACAATGGTCTCAATCAAAACCCCCCGGACTGTATGGCATATAGGATACTGCGATAATAGTCCTGTGATAATCGATTGCAAAAACTGCAAACTGGCAAATTGCAATTAACTGCCAACTTTATCAGCAAAACTCAACAAGGACTCACGCCTTAAAAAATATGGTACAGTCCACTTGTGTACGAAATGGGAGAGCGTCAGGGGGACTAAAAAAAGACGGTCTCAATAAAAAACCGGACTGAATGGCTTAGAGAAGACTGCGATAATAGTCTTATAATAAACGATATCCATTTAACAATACGATTGCAAAAACTGCAAACTTGCAAACTGCAATTAACTGCAAACTTTATCAACAGAACCCAACACGGACTAAGGCCTGAAAAAATATGGTACAGTCCACTTGTGTACGAAATGGGAGGGCGTCAGGAGGACAACAAAACGATGGTCTAAATAAAAAAAACCGGACTGTATAGCATCTAGAAGACTGCGTTTATAGTCTTATAATAAACGATATCCATTCAACAATACGATTGCAAAAACTGCAAACTTGCAAACTGCAATTAACTGCAAACTTTATCAACAGAACCCAACACGGACTAAGGCCTGAAAAAATATGGTACAGTCCACTTGTGTACGAAATGGGAGGGCGTCAGGAGGACTACAAACGATGGTCTCAATCAAAACCCCAGAACTGTATGGCATATAGAAAACTGCGATAATAAATAATTCTATAATAAACTATATCTTTCAACAATACGATTGAAGAAAACTGCAAACTTGCAAACTGCAATTAACTGCCAAAATTATAACAAGTATTTAACACGGGCTCACGCCTTAAAAATATGGTACAGTCCATTTATGTACAAAATGGAAGGGCGTCAGGAGGACTACAAAACGATGGTCTCGATCAAAAACCCCCGGACTGTATGACATATAGAAGACTGCGAAAATAGTCCTATAATAAACGCTATCCATTCAACAAAACGATTGCAAAAACCGCAAACTGCAATTAACTGCAAACTTTATCAACAAAAGTATCCAACACGGACTCACGCCTCAAAAAATATAGTACAGTTCACTTGTGTACGAAATGGGAGGGCGTCAGGAGGACTACAAAACGATGGTCTCGATCAAAAACCCCCGGACTGTATGACATATAGAAGACTGCGATAATAGTCCTATGATAAACGATATCCATTCTGCAATACGATTGCAAAAACTGCAAACTGGCAAATTGCAATTAACTGCTAAATTTATAACAGGTATCGAACACGAACTCACGCCTTAAAAATATGCTACAGTCCTCTTGTGTACGAAATGGGAGGGCGTCGGGAGGACTACAAAACGATGGTCTCAATCAAAACCCCAGAACTGTATGGCATGTACATATGGAAGAGTGTGTACTTTGTGGGAGTCTGATCACTTGAGGGCCGCGTGTGTGGTATATAAACCACCATTACGGGATATCGGGATATCGGGATATGCGAGTCGCGAATGGAACCGTTTTTAACGGAAAATTCATTTGGATGGAATAACTCTATCTCTATTATAGCTGGATCAAGGTATCTTGCTAATAAAAATCGGTTAAATGGGTCTCATTCGAATATAGCCGATGCAAATTTTCTTTTTACGTAAAAAAGTTTTTGCTGTGCATTCAGAATTTTAAAAAAGTTTGTTTTCTCATTATTATTGGACAACATATCAACATTAATGCGCTTGAAGAGTTGTATGTGCGGGTCTATAAATTTTTTGATATCAAGATACGTATCTTAACCAAGCTATACAGGGTGTCCCATCCTTTTGTCCCGATGGTGACGGCTCCGCATTTAATTTGTACTGAACCAATATGGCAGAATTTTTTTCTGAAAACGTTTTTTCTCATTTCACGGGTATATTGAACATTTTTGATAACAAGATACCTTGATTGAGCTATAGTTGAGATAGTGTCCTTCCATCCAATTCCATTGGATTTTGTTCCGAGTTGCGACTGGCGTATTGCAGCATCCCATCCTATAAAGTACAGTATGCTCCGGGGAGACATCCAATCTAACAAACAGACTGGAACAAAATCCAAAACCATTGAAGCTTCTATACAAAAAGTCTGAATTTGATTGCAGGATCTGAGAGACTTTTGGGAAGAGTTCACTCACTCACTCACTCACTCACTCACTCACTCACTCACTCACTCACTCACTCACTCACTCACTCACTCACTCACTCACTCACTCACTCACTCACTCACTCACTCACTCACTCACTCACTCACTCACTCACTCACTCACTCACTCACTCACTCACTCACTCTCACTCACTCACTCACTCACTCACTCACTCACTCACTCACTCACTCACTCACTCACTCACTCACTCACTCACTCACTCACTCACTCACTAACTCACTCACTCACTCACTCATTCATGGATTCACTCACTCGCTTACTATTTATTTCACTGCAGTTCCGATGACGTCGGCGATTCGCAAATGGTTATTTCCAATAAAAAGCTGATCCCAAAACTGGTTTTATAGTCAAATTCGGTAGTAAACAACTGCGGCTGGGCACAAAAATGGTTGGCGCCATATTGATTATTTTTGTATCAAGTATACTTCAAGGACTCATTTGGTATGTAACTGGGTAACCTTTTTGTATGTATTGTATTTCAGTCAGTCCGTAAGTCAGTCAGTCCGTAAGTCAGTCAGTCAATCAGTCAGTCAGTCAGTCAGTCAGTCAGTCAGTTAGTCAGTCAGTCAGTCAGTCAGTCAGTCAGTCAGTCAGTCAGTCAGTCAGTCAGGCAGTCAGTCAGTCAGTTAGTCAGTCAGTCAGTCAGTCACCATTGCCATTGGTATAAACTTCTGATAAAATATTGGAATGGCAATTCCTAAATTCGTTATCAAAGATAACAAGTGGTGACAGTCTCGGATACTTTTGAAGTAAGTTCGTCCATTTTCGGGAGGCTGCTTCAATATTTCAAAAGTTATCGCCCAAAATGCATACTTTTTTCCAGTTTGGATAAAAAAAATAATACAATTCAGTATAATCAGGCAATAATGCTTTGGTTGCAAGTTCAGGTGAACTTGAATGTTAAAACAAGCAGCCTCCGGGGATTCAAGGGAATTCTTGACGTGAACACCATCCATATAGCGTATCCAGGGTTTCTTGTTAGCCAAAACGTTTTCGGCGCGCAATTTGAATTCAAATCTACTTTTTTGGCGCGCTTTCAATTTTTTTTAATGTTTTTCACCCAACATTTGATCAACATGATAACACTGTGTTTAATTCATTCAAGTGTTGCATAACAGGTTCATAGAAATCATTTTTTATAACACGATACCTTGGCCAAGCTATACAAGTCTGGCATCTACCACTTCAATGAAGCAAAAGGTTTGTGTTCCGTTAACGACTTGGGGTTGTTTCTGAACGTCGTCTCATTGCCTTATCAGAAACAGACCGATTCTTTATCATCACGCCTGTAAAATTGTAGAAATTCAGACTGTTGATGAGTAATCTTAGTTTTTTATCATCCAGACACCGAGTCGGTCAGACAGACTGCAAGTCCGTAAATCAATCAGTTAGCTATGTAGTCAGTCAATCAATAAGCTAGTCAGTCAATCAATAAGCTAGCCAGTCAATCAATAAGCTAGTCAGTTGATCAATAAGTTTGTCAGTCAATCAGTAAGCTAGTCAGTCAATCAGTAAGCTAGTCAGTTAATCAGTAAGCTATGTAACCAGTCAATCAGTAAGCTAGTTAGACAATCAGTAAGCTATGTAGTCAGTCAAAGCAAGCTAGTCAGTCAATCAAAAAGCTAGTCAGTCAATCAGTAAGCTATGTATGCAGTCAATCAGTAAGCTAGTCAGACATTCAATAAACTAGTCAGTCAATCAGTAAGCTATGTACATAGTCAGTCAATCAGTAAGCTAGTCAGTCAATCAGTAAGCCAGTCAGTCAATCATTAAGCTAGTCAGTCAATCAATAAATTAGTCAGTCAATCAGTAAGCTACATATGTATGCAGTCAATCAGTAAGCTAGTCAGACAATCAGTAAGCTAGTCAGTCCTTCAGTAAGCTACACAGTCAATCAATCAGTAAGCTAGTCAGTCAATCAGTAAGCTAGTCGGTCGACCAATAAGCTCCTCAGTTATCAGTGAGCTAGTCAGTCATTCAATAAATTAGTCAGTCAATCAGTAAGCTATGCAGTCAATCTGTAAGCTAGTCAGACAAACCGTAAGCTAGTCAGTCAATCAGTAAGCCAGTCAGTAAATCAGTAAGCTAGTCAGTCGATCAGTAAGCCAGACAGTCAGTCATTAGTGAAGCTAGAGGGTACGAATCCTACCAAATGTTTCACTAAACTAAACTAGAGTTTCAGTTTTATGGTTTGACTAGAACTCGTTTACTAATTCTAGTCAGCCAGTCAGTCAATCAGAAGGAACAACTGTGGAATGTGCATAAATGCAATTATTTACTCTGTTTGATTGGCGAAAATATTCTACCAAAGTAAAAACCCCAGATGCATCCCGTAGTTCAAATGTTTACTACATACAGGGTGGGCCAAAAAAAAACTCCGCGTTTTGTGAGACCATAACTTTTGCAGTAAAAGATGTATTTCTTTGAAGTTTGCAGGTTATTTCTATAACATATTAACTTAATTTCCTCTTGAATTTCAATGAGATATCTAACACACACCGGCCACACCAGCAGGATACATGAAAATTTCAGTTTTTCCTTCAAACAGCGTCCTTGTTTCAAAGAGAAATCATGTGTATAAGTTTTTTTTAAGGTATTAATTAATCTATTATTGAATTGAACGAGTGAACTAAATAGTAATTTAAGGATTAAAATAATTTTGTTTAAGTAGCAATTAGGTATAAATTTATTTTCATTTAGTCTCAATTTAGTTAAGTATAATGTCGCACTGTGCATAAAATCTTACAGCGATGAAGGTCTTTAGACGGCTACATGTTTCATGTAGATAGCATCAATAAATATTTGCGACTAGTTTTTTACACGTGGATGTTTTGAGTTTGGCGCTCGTTTTTCGAATCGTATGAAGTATAGCTGATTTATTGTTACTG
>OZ038444.1:6968964-7006464 GCA_964036265.1 Daptonema setosum | reverse complement strand
TATTTTCGCCTTTTTCACGTGGTTTCCACCCATTATGATGTTACTGTTATATCAGGGGCAGCACTTTTGTTAAAATGCTTTTTTATTTTATAACTTGAAACCATAATTCAGCATAAAAATCACGAAATCACTAAATGCATTCATATAATCAACGTTTCTCAATATGACTACCACCACGTCTTCCAGCGACCAACAGTGCCCTGCACGGTAGCATCAGAGATACCTTTTCCAAAAGCTTTTTTAATTCTCGTAATATTCGAGAATTACTTCAATTTGATTATTTTGAAACCTACGATAGTTTAAAATATCGCAACTATTGCAAACTGGCTGTTGACAAAGCTCAAATTTGATGCGACAATGATGAGCTGCCTCGGTTTGAAATGCCGCTTTCAATCAACCTAATGATTCACGTATTCATGGGTGCCTGTTCCTTTCATGTCAGTTTTCGAATATGTTGTCTGTTTATTTTGTTGTTTCAATGTGACACTTCAATTTTAAAGTAGTTTTTTTTGTTCGGGGCGTTAACGGACCAACAACAACACGTTTCTATGTGACGCCGATGATCGTAAAATGCGAAAATAAAGGGGTTCAGGGTTTTTGACCTAAAAACTGCTATCACGCAGCTTTTTCAAAAGTTTAAGCGTCAAACAAAATTGCCAAGAATTGTCTACAAATCAGCGCAGAAATTTTCAAAATCGGTCCATTCTATCAAAAACTAAAGCAAATTCTCATTGAAACTTTTAAGTGGGACACCCTGTACATACATACATACAGTACATACATACAGTACATACATACATGAATACCCATGTAAACTCGTATGTATCCATGTGTTGTCGCTACATGCATCTGTCCCACCCTACATACACGTACATATGTATGTAGCTGTTCCTGTATGTATCCTATGTATGTATGTACGGGTTCATGCTACTGTGCACGTATCCACAGATGTATGTGTTCTATGTATGTATGTATTTGTAGAGCTATGAAGGTATGTAAGTAAGTTTGTATGTACATGTATGACTGTATGTGTAGAGCTGTACGTAGGTATGTACTGTATGTATGTGTGTAGGTACATATGTATGTAGCTGTTCCTGTATGTATCCTATGTATGTATGTACGGGTTCATGCTACTGTGCACGTATCCACAGATGTATGTGTTCTATGTATGTATGTATTTGTAGAGCTATGAAGGAATGTAAGTAAGTTTGTATGTACATGTATGACTGTATGTGTAGAGCTGTACGTACGTATGTACTGTATGTATGTGTGTAGGTATGTATGTATGTATATGTAGGAAGGTACGTAGGTAGTTTTGTACATAAGTAGGGTAAGTAGGTAGGTATGTAGGTAATTTTTTATTACTTACTCAACTTTTGTGTATAGACTGCGATATAGGTTCTGAGAAGCTATACTAGAACATTATTTATATTTTTTTATTTTCAAGGTTTTCAGGTCTCATGAAGTGCAGTATATCTTTATGTACAGTTTCATTTACAGTTCTCATGTATACAGTTCTCATTCACAGTTCTGCAGCGCCGTAGGATGGAATCACATGCACTTGCGTGTTCCTGTTCTGTTTTATTAATATGGACTAGAGTATGTGCAGAGAATGGGCAATGCATGCATACATATGTACATGTGCATACATGCTCACATACATATGGACAAACATACATACATACATACAATATGTACATACATACATACATACATACGTACATACATATATGTACATACTGTATACATACATATAGTTATGAATGTTTATTTGCCAGTGGTGATCGCTTGTGCATGCGAAAGAAAACTTCTGGTGCCATTCTTCAGATTCTCCTCACATCAGGAAGGAATTCGTAAAATTTTCACCCTTACTAGATTGATTAGAACATTAAATTTGAAGGTGCTTACATGTTTATTTAACCTTTTCCCAAACGCGTGTAAAACATGATTTAGAGCCGGTATGTTGTTTCTTTTCTAGACAATCAGTGTTAATACGCCCATCAATCATCATTACTGTGTTAAATAAACTATGGCATCAACCTATGTAGTTGAGTTGAGGCTATATAGTAAGGTTTCATTTTCAGACATTCTGGGCAATATTTTGGCTTGAAAAATAACAAACCGTACATGCTTTAAGGAGTTTTTTGGCTGTCGGTTAAAGCGCGAGAAGCAGAAACGTTTCGCTCATGAAACATTTCGGTGTTTGATAGAGTATTTTTGGGCTCTGTTCAGTACACGCTATACGTAATGTTTCATGAAAGGCCACACCTTTCTTTTTCCCGTGCCTTGACGAGCGGGGTTGAATACGCTACAGCACTGGCGGATGAGCTTATCCTCCAAAGGGAGGGAATTTCTTCAAAGAAGGGGGAATCGGCAGTTTACAGGCTAGGCTTTTTTACCTAAACTTTGGGGAACAAATTCAACTTTTTGAAATGCCAAAGAGGGGGAATTCCACTTTTCCCACCCCTTCTGATCCGCTACAGATGATTATGAAAGCCTCAACATGGATCACATTTCAAAGCCTATCTGCTAATCAATTACATTGATACGATTCCATAGTTAGTCGTCTTGATGAGCGTATAGAACGAATTTTCGACCTTTTAGATTTCAACAATCACTATTAAATTGATCTCGATTTGTTTTTCAAGCTCCTAATCTATAGAAAAATACGACTCCGTTGTTCCATTTGGAGTTCAGGATTTTCCCTTCCTTTCAGGATTAGCTCATCCGCCAGTACTCTAAAATTCGTACGTTTCCGAAAATTTGAGCTTCCTCCACCCAGTTTTTTTGGTAGTTTTTTAAAAGTCCAAAAACATCAGCCTGTGGCGAGAAATACATAAGATGATGATGATTGGTCTTTGTTATAGCACGGCTATTCATTAGTTGAGTTCACATTTACACTTCACCTCAGTCATCACACACTCTTTTTTACTATTGTAGGCCAAGCTGTTTCAAGGTCCGGGAAGGGCTCATTCATCGGAAAACTAAACAGTCAGTCCTTGGCATGTATAGCCTATCCAGGTTTTCTTGTTACTCAAAAACTTCTGACGGATTCTTTTGCAACCTAATTTTCCAGAACGCACGCAATTTTTCAAAAGAAATTCTTTGTTCCGGATCAGATTTGGATAACGAGCGAACGGTTAGTGCGCCTTAGCACTAGCGGAAGAGGGAAGAACGGGAAAGTGGAATTCCCCCCTCTTTGGCAGTTTCAAAAAGTGGAATTTGGTCCCTAAGGTGTAGATAAAATTACCTATTTCCTGCCAATTCCCCTCTCTTTGGAGAAATTCCCCTCCCTTTGGAGGTTTGGCTCGTCCGCCAGTGTGCCTTAGTAACTGTACTTTTGGGACTATTTTCTGAAGATTACCGAGTTCACCTGTACTGTACTGTACGTTTATTGCTCGGTAATCCCTTCGCCACTGAACACTGCTAACGAAGTAAAGGCTGTGAAAAAATACCATGAACGAGCTATGGGTTTCACTTGTGGTCTATGGTTTTACAGAGAAGTACAACTGCGTAACACGAGTCTATTACGAAGCCATACTACGTCATAAAAGCCACTTCAGCCACCTGTAAAACGATTGTCCATAGCAACCAAAGTATCATTTCGTTGTCAGTAGTTCATGCTTTAGCTTATTCATTAAGATTTTTTTTTTATCAAATAGCGATAATCACGCAGTTTTATTGAGCAAATTGATCTAAAATATTGATTCGTTTTTAAATTACTAAGTTACTCGAAGTTTTCATTTGTGACTCAGTTCTGCTAAACTTGCGGTAGTTTTGTGGTAGGTTTGTTCTGCTTACATAGCATGTTCAATACGATTTTTCTATAACGGTGATAATTACGCGCGTATCATAGCTGTTCTGTTACGTTCAGCAAAATGTTTCAAAACAGTAAGTCGTTGTCAAGTTAAGTATCTCAGAAATAAAAACTTTAGTAACAGGAAACAAAGAATGAGCTTCAGTGTGTGCGCTCAACGACTCGTTGACAACGCGGAACTCGATGTCATGCCAACCGAATCTGTACCACAAGCGGATGAGAAATGAGGGAAAAGTGGAATTCCCCCCTCTTTGGCGATTTCAAAAATGGGTTTTATTCCTCAATGTGTGAGCGAATCCTCCAAAGGGAGAGGAATTTCGTCAAAGAGGTGGAATGGGCAGTTTTCAGGTCATTTTACTTACACCTTAGCGCACAAAAACGCCAAAAAAGGTGATTCCACTTCCTACCCCTTCTCGTCCGCGACGGCCTTGACCACCTATGTAGGTACAAATGTACATACTGTAGCGCATCATCAAACCACCTGACTATGGCAACAGTTACAACAGCAGCCGGCATTATAATGGAACAATTTCTAGTTCATTCAGTGACGCAAACTATAAACCAGTAAATCGTATACAATTCCACTAATAACATCCAAGCTGAACGCTGGGACCGGTTCGAAGCCCGTGGCGGACGAGCCAAACCTCCAAAGGGAGGGGAATTTTTTCAAAGAGGGGGGCATTGGCCGAAATTGGGCTGTCAAGGTATGTACATACATGTATGTATTTCAGCATCCAACGAGTTACTATGTAACCTCATTCCAGATACACTGTGCATGCAGGGAAAAGTCTTAAATAAGTGAGGTTCAGAAACGGGAAGACTCACATTCAGTCGATTTATAGAGTTTTAATCACCGCAAAGAATTGTCACTGCAAAAGTTTTCAAATCATTTCTCCGGCTAAATGATCACTACAGTTTATTTTCATCATCTGACGGAAATTACCGTCCGTGTCTGTTTTTAACTTTTGTTTTGAAAGTGCACTGCAGTCGCTAGCAGACGAGAAGGGGTAGGAAAAGTGGAATTCCGCCCCCTCCTTTAGCGTTTTCAAGATGTAGAATTTGTTTGAGGTGTAGGTAGAATGGCCTAATTTCTGTCCATTCCCCTCTCTTTGAAGAAAATCGGTCTCTTTGAGGATTAGCTCGTCCGCCAAAGCACTGCAGTGATAGTATTCCGGTTTGTCATAAAAAGATTGTCTCGCGTCGTTCGTTAGCAGTGAGTTCACAAATAATGGAAGTATTATTATATTATTTAAAAATTGTATTTTATTATTCTTTTATTTAAATTTAAAAAAAAATTCCCGTTATAATTATTTTCCTTCCTGATTTTTATGACGGATACATTTGAAGAAATCTATGGAGTAGCTGAATGCTAAAAAATACATGACAGTCACGCGAAAGTTTCCCGGTGAATTTATACTCAAAAATAAAAAGTTTAACACACTCATCCAACTTAGAACAAAATAGTCAAAACAGTCGAAGCACAGCTTCACGACGTATTATTCATGGTCGGATAATGACATCAATTTTCTACATTTATGTGTTACAATTTCTGTGAAACAGGACCCGAGATTAAGCTATTGGAGTTGGAGATGTTCGATATTGGAGTATAAAAAAACAAACAAACACGAACAACATAAAAGTTACCACTTTGAATTCGCGATGAATGATGAATACACTCTAACCCGTTTGATATCAGCTGCCAATGTCAACAGCTCGGTCTCGGTGGCAAGGTTCAAACTAGTATTGGTACAGTTGGCCCAAAGTTTCTTGTCAGTCAGAAACTTACAGCCAGTTCACAGAAGGCGAAATAGTATTTCTAGCAGTGAAATAGTATTTCGGGAAAAAACTTTGAAGCTTCATTACTGGAGCTAAATAGCTGGTGCAAAGCTGTTTTTCATGTCAAACTGTAAAGACATGATCAAGTTGTTAAACTATATTGAGAAATCAATTTTTAAAGATCGAAACGTATTTTTAATACGGAATTAAAATTTTTTTTCATACGGAATACGTCAATCGTTTTGGTAAAAAAACGTCACTCATAATGTCAATGTCAACGAGAACGTCATTCGGTCCCGTAAACAGATTATGACACCAAAAACACTGAATTGTTGCTTTTAAGTGAAAGATAATCAATCAAGCTTTCAGTTTCTATCACATTTTTAGTGTTTAATAGTATTAAGTCAGAAAAAATTAAGAAACCCAATGATTGACGGAATTTTCATCCAAATACGTCATTGGGATTGTATTTGGGTGAATAAAAAACTTTCTATTGACACCACTGCGCGGAAACTTTGAAAACTGGACAATGAAACCTTCCTCTTTCGTTATGAGTTAATTATAAAGTATGGTATCTTTTTACATATGCTTATTTTATCTTGTATCAGTTATCATTCTGAATGACACAATGATGAACACTTTTTCAATTTGATAACACAAAAAAGTCGATAAATACAATTTTCTCCAATTTCGCCGTTTTATGTCTCATTTGAATCACCGATTTTTTTCCAACTGAATGATATATTAACCAATGTGTTTAATCATCAGGACTGCAAAGTTTTTGATGAAATTAGTTTCATGTATGCGTTCTGCTTGGTCAAATCATGTCTTTCAGCTTCATGCACACGCGTGTTTGTTTGTGAGCACACGCAAAACGACACGTAAGCATCAATGCGCACGTAACCTAATGTTTCAGACACAAATACAAATACTGATTGGTGCTTGGAGAATAGATTAATCCATAAGTCCTCTACAGTGTTCCATAAGTCTTCTACAGTAATTTATGGGTTACGGTAGGTTACTGTAATTTTAATTTTTTTTTTGTTTTTATGATATTTAACTTAGCTCGAGAACAAAAATCATGAATAAGGGGTTTTCGAGGGTGCTGAATCCGAATATCATATTCATTTTTGAATCAGACGTCTTGTTGATTGTCAAATTGGATTTATTTAGAAATCTCTGAGTCTCCAGAATACCTAATGCACTTTAATAGCTTGAAAACGAAGCTACAATGTTTCCAAAACTTTTGAGTCTAACTATAACATTATTTGTAGAGAGCTATGTATTAATGAGGCTCAATTCTTAAGTGAAAACTCACTGCCTCAATCTTATGGAAACTGAAAGTCATGCTAAGTTAAGTGTTAAATAATTACATTAGCTGCTCGAAAAAAAACATTGTTAGATTGAAAATGTGTAGATGGAGAGCATAGCTTATCTTCTTTGATCAGAAAGAGAAGCTCCAACAAATGTCAAAAATTAAATCACTATATAGAACGACTCTTTAACTCACCATATACTAAATAAAACTAATTGTATTTTATTAACCTTAATGATACCATCTGAACTTGATGACTGCATGTCATACCATAATCGAACAGCCGGACGTCTAGAATCACCTTTCTGAACATTTGGTTTATAAGGCAAATTTCAGTGAGCTTTTCATTTAATTCATAAAAAACTCTCTATCAATGATTCATGAAGAAGCGCACAGTCTTTTAAAGTGATTATCAATAAAGTTTTAACACAAGCAGAAAGGTTGAAACAAGCTTAAGCTCAGCAAGTTCTTCCACTTCTCTGATAGTTAAACATTTCGGGTTTTGGATACTGTTAAAAGCGCTCTTATTTGCTTCTGATTAGATTTCCTGTCTCACCTAAAAGTAAAAGCTTATATAGTTAGCTTAATAATCCTTGCATCGTCGGAGCCAGTTTCGAGTACACAGAATAAGACAAGAACATAGAAGTTTTTTAAGTGTTTCACTTCAAAAAGTCCTGGATAGGCAGTTAAACTGTAAAAAATTTTGGGCTTTTGGTACGGCTTGCGTTGACGTTTTTGGCACTTAACACTTCACAATCGTTATCTCTTAGTTCACAGCTAAGAATAAAATGTTCCAATGTTGCCAAATGGTTTTTTTACTAAATTTTATTTTTTGAAAATTGAAATCGTTATCAAAAGTTTATCAATCAGAGATTGTGAAGAATACCGTAATTTGCATAAAAATAGCATATAATTTTATATACCGTAACCAATAACGTGAATAATACCGTAACCAATACCGTAAACTTGATTACGATAGAGGACTTATGGATTAATGCGTTATCCGCACGCCTACTGATTGACAGGAATTTATGTTGAATGACACGAATTTATGTTAGGCGTAGAAGTCGTGATTTTTTGTTTGTGTACTTGATTAGCACATCAAAAGAACCGTAACGCACCTATTTATCAACCTGAGAACCCACTATAAAAACAGAAACTGATTCAGAGAGTAATTAACCGAATGACGTTCTCGTTGACATTGACATTATGAGTGACGTTTTTTTACCAAAACGATTGACGTATTCCGTATGAAAAAAAATTTTAAATTCATTTTAAAAATACGTTCCGATTTAAAAAAAATTGATTTCTCAATATAGTTTAACAACTTGATCATGTGTTTACAGTTTGACATGAAAAACAGCTTTGCACCAGCTATTTAGCTCCAGTAATGAAGCTTCAAAGTTTTTTCCCGAAATACTATTTCACTGCTGGAAATACTATTTCACCTTCTGTGAACTGGCTGTTACTGTCTATATGTTCAAAAACGTATTTTCAAAAAAATTATTATTCTTATACTTTGTTTGAAGTTTTTAGTCAATCGAGGAATTTACTGTTCTCTTATCAAAAATCGTGTGAAATAGCTAATTCTTGAAAACGTGATTTACATTTTCGAATTACGGCAGTTATTATGCTCCAACTTTGCGAGTTTTTTGGGCAAACATTGCAGAAAATTAGCGTCGTGACAGGTTCGGTAATCAAAATTCCACAGTTCATGTTTAGCTATTTTTAGTTGGTTTTTCTCGTATAAACCAATTGAGCGTGATAATACCTAATAATGTCTTCAACCGCTGTTTTCTTCGTTTTTCAGCACAGTTCTGTATATTTGAAGCTTTTTCGCCCATGAGTCTTTCTTCATTTGATCTGTATGTCCTATTATGATAGAATATTTTTCGACTTTCTATTTGTCTTATCTGGCGGGTTGGCTCCTGCAATTAACTAGGTTTCAGAAGCAGCACGGTTTTACACCGACTAATTTGTTCGCTAATCCAAGCTTATTATCAAAGTTGTTCCTTGTTTGAACATGAGACGCTGTACATGTTGGTTGAAACACTTGGTGGCAAATACTGTAGTTTTAGTAAACCAAGTTATTGACAGAAACAGCATGCTGTAACTCGCGCAAGATAACCAGAACACTTGTTCAAACCGTAAATATTTACTACAGTTTTTTAAATCATGATTAAGTTACAGTATCTTGATTGAGATTTTTTGCTTGCTGGTGGTAAACTCTTCTGATGACAGTTCTTCCTAGAAAGCTTGTTTATTTAACACTGTAAAATGTTGTAATTATCAGTCAACATTTGGCTGTTCGTACATGTACATGAAACAGTTTGCATTATATTTTTTGTAATCATAATGTTTTTATTCATTTATATACCTTTTTAGATTTGTATGTACATGATCAACAATATGTTCGCATGCATAAAGCATGTACATATAATATCAACTCTATTCAACAGCCATATTAGAGTGGTACATATTGAGTGCCTAGAGCCAAACTTCTTCATTCATGGCAATTAAATAGAACGCTCACGTGTGAAGCACTAACGTAAACTCACATACAAAACTCACGTATGCGTCGGAGTAACCCGTCGGAGCAAAAACGATATTTATAATGTTTTCGCCGTGCGCCAAACTTTAATGATAAACTAGAGCATGCTGTCAGCCAGGGTATGTCAAATAAAAAACCAGGGAAAACAACAATTGATGTCGATTGTTTTTTTTGGTTGATTTGGTGGGAAATTCATGAATAATTCGTGTTCGGACCTGTGAGTTTCTGTTCAGTATGTCTAACGTTGCAAGAAATTATACCAAAAATGTTTTGAAAAAAATTTTAACAGGAAAAAACAAGAGAAAAAATGGAAAAAAATTGGTCTCATTGCACATATACAGTGGGTGCAGCGCGGGTCCAGTAAAACTGTTGCCAATCACATCCTAAAATTGATTTTTTTCCTGATTATAAGGGTATGATGATAAAATTTAGTGGGGATAAGGAATAAGATCTTTCTCGCCTTTTCAGTTCGACCGATATTGAAACACTCATATCACGGGCAGGAACGTGACGGGAACATACACCGGTTATAAACAGGTAGTGAAGGTGATGAGTAGGAACGATTTCTTTAGTATTCTTGCGAACAGAGGAGGTGGGCCGGACTCTATTCCATATCCCCACCAATTTTTATAAATCATATTCTTGTTAGGGTGCGTTCAGAGTTGTCTTGAGAAAGTCTCAAGAATTTTATTTGTAAACCTCTCGGTACTCATTAAAAAAATTTGTTCCCGATAATTTTTTTTGAAACATCTGGTTGGATTAAAACTTGCTTTTATGAGTTCCGAAAGTGATACAAATAAAATTCTTGACACTTTCTCAAGACAACTCTGAACGCGCCCTTAAAATCAGAAAACAACTCAGTTTCAGGATGTGTAGGACAACAGTTTTACAAGACATAACCGGCTACACTGATTGTACAAGTACATACATACTTACTAAGCAGCTAAATAGACAGTTTTTCAGGTTTTTTCTATGCATGCTGCCCAAGAGTAATTGATCACTTTAGCGTGTTTCTAACTGTAACGTTAGTTGTTTCTAACTGTAACGTTGGTTGTTTCTAACTGTAACGTAGGTTGTTTCTAACTGTAACGTTGGTCTTTTCTAACTGTACCGTTGGTTGTTTCTAACTGTAGCGTTGGTTGTTTCTAACTGTAACGTAGGTTGTTTCTAACTGTAACGTTGGTTGTTTCTAACTGTAACGTAGGTTATTTCTAACTGTAACGTTGGTTGTTTCGAACTGTAACGTTGATTGTTTCTAACTGTAATGTAGGTTGTTTCTAACTGTAACGTTGGTTGTTTCTAACTGTAACGTTGGTGCACAGGAAAACAGTTATAACATTTCTTTTCGGAGTAACTCATCGCCGAATTTAATATGCGGGTAAAAAGTTACGTTTTTTTTCTATGCATCTCATGTTTTTACATTACAAAATGGAGGAACAAAAATTAGTTTTCATTTCTAAACCAATTAAGTAATTGATTACAAGTGCAATATTAACATGCATTAAATATGAAAGTTTCTTCTAGTACTTTTAAGTTTGCCTAAGTTTACCTTCATTTTTGCTTGGAGAAACAACATACATGTTTTACCTAAGTTAATAATGATGCAAATAAACAGCTAAGTTTACATCAACCGGTACAATCAACTAAGCCTGGTGTTTAACTAGCTTTTCTACATGTATATTGAAACCAAGCGGTTAATGATAAACACGTTGTCTCTTGAACGGCAGCAAGTTTCTTTCACCTATTGGACGTTGTAATTTTAGCAACATACATAAATCAGTTACAACGTACACTGCCAAATTGCCATTTTATTTTCTCGATGTTACCTAATGTAGCTCAAACTTCCTTGACTAACCTTATATTTTCCACTAAAGAATTCCATAGTTGATGGAATAGGTATTGATACTCCTTTTGACGGTTTCTGAAACTTGAGTTTGTTGGCTAAAGCATGGATCACCATGGTTTCTCGTCTATGTTTTTAAAACCGAAACGGTGCAGTTCCTCAGGTTGAATCCTAAACTTAGTCTAAGCCGAAGCCTACATAAGCCTAATCTTAAGTCTAGGCATGTATTAGCCTAAGCCCTAGTCGTTGACGATACCCCTTATTCTTTCTCCAATCAAGTTAAGACGAAGGAAAAACCGCAGTTTCTATAAATCGTCGGTTTTCCTTCGTTTGGTTGGACTGGCCAATTAACCAGGATATTTTTCTATATAAGGCAACTATTGTGGGTTGCTTTTCCCTACAGACCATGAGTCAACTAACTTTCGGCTTGGCAACGTTAGGATTGATCATAAAAACTCCTGGTTCTGAAATAAATGTATATGAATTCAATTGATTATGAAACTAGATTTTACTGTTGTACCTCCTTTAATTTCTTTAATAAACAACAATTGAAAATATGATCGCATATTGCTTGTGATCCGTTTTTTTCGTATGTTTTTCTATCTGTAATTAATTACTCACACGAGAAGTTAAGGTCCTAAGTTTGAAACCTGACTTGAGACACAGACCCAGACGCGTTGCTCTGGGGTTTCTGCCATTGCTTGTCCGTGTGTTCTATCTCTCTGATCGCTACAAAAAACTTCCTTCTGATTTGGTATGTATTAGTGTGTCTCTTGACTTCAGTAATGAAAATTTCAGAAAAAAAATGTGAAAACTTGTCTCATTGGAAATGTCTGTGTAACCATGCATTGTTTTTTTTCAACTTCTTTCTAACCAAAGTATAACGTATGACATACAGGGTGGTCCATTGCTTTAAATTCAGTCTTCTAACAAAATGAGAATGCTATAGTAGGTGTCTCTTAATTGACTATAAATGTTTGCTCTAGAGTACTTGCTGCTAATTATTGACACAGTCAGGTGATTTGATGATACATCTTTAGTAGTTGATCCACTCGCTGACGAGCAGTACCACCAAAGGGAGGGAAATATTTCCAAAGATGGGAGAATTTGCAGAAATTAGGGAATTTTACGTACACCTTTAGAAAAAAACTTTTTTTTTGAAACCGCCAAATAGGGGGGAATTCCACTTTTCCCTACCCTTCTCGTCCGCTGGTGAGTTGATCCATACACGGCCGAACGAGAAGGGGAAGGAAAATAAAAATTCACTCTTCTTAGGTGATTTTAATAAGTGCATTTAGGTGGTTCTCTAAGATGTAGGTAGAATGGCCTAATTACTGCAAATTCCCCTTCTTTTAAAAATATTCCCTTCCCTCTGGTTGTCTTGCTCGTCTGCCAGTGAGTCGATACAAGTTCATCATTTGATACGTGTAGTACGTCCACTTTATAGCATTATCATTTGGTTAAGAATTTGACTACGGAGATTTTTTTGCCAATCATCATCCTTGTGAGAATTGGATGAAAGTAATTCAATTTGCAATGGTGAATAATTTTTCGCGTTTTCAATTTGGCGCCTAAATTGTATTTCATTTTGTACTCGGAAAACTGTTTAATGGAAATAAGGAAAAATTATTTTTTTTTAAATTGTGTTTTAAAATTATTTTTTAATTTTATTTATCGAATAAAAACTGATTAGAATTAGTACCATTATTTTATGTAACTGTTTATTAAGCCGAACAACGAAATAGTGGGCATTTAATTCGTGAAACTTCGCTCTTTGCTCTTTTCAGCGCCGTCGACAAACTTCAGAACCGACCAGCGCAATCGAATTAATTTTACAAATATTTCTGGATAATTAGATAAGGAAGTTATTCAGCATATTACGGTGGTAGTTCGTTAGAATCTCCGACGGCAGTATCGGAATTTCTACTTCAAATTTGGCCCGAAGAAACATTGGGCCTCATCCATCTGCCACAATTCACCGTACGCCGGATCAGCAACACTGGCAGCATACCCCGTTTACGAATGGTTGGTCGGACCAGAACAGAAAGCGGTAATTGCTAAGAAAGTTTTGTGGTTTCGCCCACTTCAGCGGTGTAAATACTGTAGTTCAGATATCCTCAATACTTGTCCAGGGAGATTGTGAGCTTCGGCTGATTTTCGTTTTGAGCATATATTGTATCCGACTCCTGGACCCTCTGGGTCTTCAATGCCTGCTCATTTAGATTATACAGCAATAACATAAAAGAAAACTCGACGGAAACTCAATTAACATGACCCGAAAGCCTAAACGTGTTCTAAAAAATTATGCAAGTAATATACATTAGTGTATAGTTTGTACAAAGTCATTAGCGAACAGAAGGGGTGGGAAAAGTGGAATTTCCCCTCTTTGCCGTTTTCAAAAAGTAGAATTTGTTCCCAATTCAAGGTATCGGTAAAATGTACAAACTGTACAAATTATCATCCCTGAGCAAAAATACAATTTCAACTGAGCAAAAATACAATTTCAGGTTCAGCAAGTGCTAGTCAAGTAAATAACCTATAAAACTCTGCGAAAAAAAGTTCGACCAAAAATTTCAGATGTTATGTTATGGATCACACAGTCGGAATTTGATTTGGTTTCCACATTTCATTGCAATTCGGCTGTAATTTACTTTTAATGTTGATGTGCGTAAAAAACTACAATAAAGTAGTTTTAGTGAGTCTCTTTTACAAGTGATTTATCATCTAATACACTGGCGGACGAAAAGGGGTGGTAAAATTGGAATTCCCCCTTTTTGGCGTTCTCAAAAAGTAGAATTTGTTCCTTAAGGTGTAGGTAAAATGGTTTGAAAACTGCCGATTCCCCTTCTTTGACGAAATTCTCCTCCCTTTGGAGGATTAGCTCGTCCGCCAGTGATCTAATACGATTTACTTATTACAGGTGCCATCACTCCTATTGCACTTATTACAGGTGCCATCACTCCTATTGCACTTATTACAGGTGCCATCACTCCTATTGCACTTATTACAGGTGCCATCACTCCTATTGCACTTATTACAGGTGCCATCACTCCTATTGCACTTATTACAGGTGCCATCACTCCTATTGCACTTATTACAGGTGCCATCACTCCTATTGCACTTATTACAGGTGCCATCACTCCTATTGCACTTATTACAGGTGCCATCACTCCTATTGCACTTATTACAGGTGCCATCACTCCTATTGCACTTATTACAGGTGCCATCACTCCTATTGCACTTATTACAGGTGCCATCACTCCTATTGCACTTATTACAGGTGCCATCACTCCTATTGCACTTATTACAGGTGCCATCACTCCTATTGCACTTATTACAGGTGCCATCACTCCTATTGCACTTATTACAGGTGCCATCACTCCTATTGCACTTATTACAGGTGCCATCACTCCTATTGCACTTATTACAGGTGCCATCACTCCTATTGCACTTATTACAGGTGCCATCACTCCTATTGCACTTATTACAGGTGCCATCACTCCTATTGCACTTATTACAGGTGCCATCACTCCTATTGCACTTATTACAGGTGCCATCACTCCTATTGCACTTATTACAGGTGCCATCACTCCTATTGCACTTATTACAGGTGCCATCACTCCTATTGCACTTATTACAGGTGCCATCACTCCTATTGCACTTATTACAGGTGCCATCACTCCTATTGCACTTATTACAGGTGCCATCACTCCTATTGCACTTATTACAGGTGCCATCACTCCTATTGCACTTATTACAGGTGCCATCACTCCTATTGCACTTATTACAGGTGCCATCACTCCTATTGCACTTATTACAGGTGCCATCACTCCTATTGCACTTATTACAGGTGCCATCACTCCTATTGCACTTATTACAGGTGCCATCACTCCTATTGCACTTATTACAGGTGCCATCACTCCTATTGCACTTATTACAGGTGCCATCACTCCTATTGCACTTATTACAGGTGCCATCACTCCTATTGCACGCACGCTGATGTCATGTTCCTCCTCCTCGACTGGACCGCCTGAGCGAAAGCGCGCCCGCAAATCCGGCAGCGACTCGTTGGCCTTCCCACCCACGTTCGCCGCCTTGGGCATCACCAGTGCTCAGGCTAACGCTAAGGTTTGTTCCATTTGGTTGGGGTCAATTCATGAAACATCAGGTTTTCATCAGATAAAAAGGATGGTATTATTCACAACACAAAAATTAAGGAAAACCTTATAATTGCTCAGTGCTCAGACCAACGCTAAGGTTCGGTGTCATTTGGTTGGGGTCAATTCATGAAACAATTCATTTTTTCCCAGAGTAGCAGCAATAATAGTGAAAATGAATGATGCGTGGATAACAACATTTTTCGAGAGAGGTTTACACTAATATTTTTCTCTGCAAAAAGGACAACGCCCCTATCGTTCGCGGGAACTAAACATTTAGTTCCATTCCAAGCACTAGCGGACGTGAAAGGGAGAAAAAATGGAGTTCTCCCCTGTATGAGGTAAAAAAGGTAAAATTTGCTCCCTACGGTGTAGGTGAATTGACCTCAAAACTGCTGATTCCCCCTCTTTGACGGACTTCCCCTCCCTTTAGAGGATTATCTCATTTGGTCAATTGATGCAACATCAGGTTTTTTTCCAAGAGTAGTAGCGATACTGGTGAAAACGAACGTTGCATGGATATATACATTTTTCGAGGGAGGTAAAATTGAAGAGGTTCATCATTATCCAATATACAAATTATTCCACGGTAAGTCGGATGTTTTACCAGGACATTTGTTAAATTTGTATCTTTTTTTGATCTCATCCGCTCGACTCGATACCCTTGTTGTGTAACTTCACAACAATATCGTTTTATGTTAATTATTTACTTTCAGTTCCCTCGATTACCATTATCGGCGTCGACCACCGTCGTCACCGCTCCACCACCGCCGCCGGCTCCAGCCACCGCTCCGGTCGTGTCCGATCTTCAAACTCTTACCGCTCCGGCCGATATCAGTCATTTGGCGTCGCTCTTTCAGTCACCGGTTGGTTGAGTTGACCTGACCAAATTTGTTAGTCGAAAATGAATTACTGTTCCAAAAAGCTGAGTGAATTTTCGATAAACAACCTGATGTTTTGGGGTGTCACATTTTTTGTCGATGAAGATTTCGTCGGATAAAAGTGATTTATCTTCCCTGTAAAGACGAAATGTTCATCGACAAAAAATGTGACACCCTAAAACATCAGGTTGTTTATCGAGAACTCACGCAGCTTTTGAAAACAGTAATTCATTTTCGACTATACTATTTACATTCGTGTTTTTTTTTCAAATTTTTGTTATAGCTTTTTCTCTTCAGCATGATAACGACGTTTGAATTTCCGCCCTTGAAATATCTTTTTAGATTTAGCATATGCTTTAGTTTAGATAAACAGGCTTGTGACTATTTTTCTGGGGAACTTTTGCGGATGTTTGTTATTTTGCCATCACTGGCGGACGAGTCAAACTTCCAAAGGGAGGGGAATCTTTTGAAAGAGGGGCGAATTCATATGAATTAGGCCATTTTACCTACACTACACCGTAACGTAAGGAACAAAGTCTAATTTTTGAAAACGCCAAAGAGGGGGGAATTCCACTTTTCCGTTCTAGCCTCGTCCGCTAGTGATTGTCATAGACACCTGTTACATTGTTTTACAGGGGTCAACAATGGATTGGATTCTGGCTTGGTCTGGGTCTCAAAAGCCTGCTCGCACCCCAAACTCACAAAACGCCATAAAATCAGTTTTAGCAAAAAACAAACCCAAATTCACGCATATACTCTATCTGTTGGTTTTCTTGCGTTATACTGGAGAAATCGTGATAAAACAATGAATTATTAACTTAGTAGTTGATATTGTCACCTAGGTTGATATTTAAATAAGAATCTTATCTGAAAACTGGCAGGCTGAGTGGCGCGCAGCACCAAACATTCAGCTTTTTAAAGCCCGCTGATTTGTATTAGAGACTTGCCCGAAATGTGGCAGGCTGAGCGGCGCGCAGCGCCAAAATTTCTGAAATTTAAAGACCCCTGGTTTGTATTAGAAACACATCTGGAAACTGACTGCATGAGTGGCGCGCAGCGCCAAACTTTCAGCGTTTTAATGCCCGCTGATTTGTATTAGAGACACGTCTGAAAATTGCAGGCTGAGCGTCGCGTAGCGCCATAATTTCTGCATTTTGAAGCCCACTGTTTTGTATTAGAAACATATCTGAAAAGTGGCAGGCTGAGTGCCGCGAAGCACCGAAATTTCTGAAATTTAAATACCACTTGTTTGTATTAGAAACACATCTGAAAACTGACTGCTTGGATGGCGCGCAGCGCCAAACTTTCAGCGTTTTAAAGTCCGCTGATTTGTATTAAAGACATGTCTGAAAATTGACAGGCTGAGCGGCGCTCAGCGCCACAATTTCTGCGTTTTGAAGCCACTGTTTTGTAGAAACATAGCTGAAAAGCGGCAGGCTGTTAGAAGGCTATTGGAAATATTATTGAAGAACAACTAACAATTTTGGCTTCAGTTAAACGCTGACTCAAGAAAGACGTCAGACGTGCGAGCATAAATTATGTAGTGAATAACACTAAAATTACAATAGAAAATATGAGCTGCCCTTACTCACCGAGCTACTACTGTATATTAAGGTTTGGGTTGCGATGATACGGAACCGTTTCAAAGTGCGCGCGCCAGTTGATCAGTTCAAATTATTCAAGTGCATGTTAGTTGCACAATTTTGTGCTCGCACAATTTTGCGCTCGCACTAATTGATCGAACCCGAATGTTTGAAATCCGGAAGAAAAATTTTCTTTCTCTCTTTTCTTTTTTTTCTTCTTTTCTTCTCTCCTTTCCCTTTCTTTCTTTTTCTTTCCCTCCCCCACCTGCTCGCACTCCGCCGAAATCCTTGCTCGCAGCTCGCACCTAGACCAAGCCAGACCAACCCAGACCAAGCCATTGTTGACCCCTGTTGTTTTATAATTATAAAGATCGTGTTTCTTATGTTCTGTTTATGCAGCCTGTTGTTCTTCCAGGAGATCTAAAGATCAGTTACCGTGAAAAAAGTTTCTAATCTCTTTTATTAGCAGAATCTGATCTTATAGCATAAAGCTGTTCGGCTGAGTTCGAGTTGGATCAGCCGTAATTTCTCTCTGTTATCTGATGCAGCCCATGTTAAGAAGCTGATGATATTATTTTTAAGTTAATACAAAATATCATACAATATTTAACGACAACTATTCCAATAAAGAATAAAACCTTAACCTATCCTATTGTCAAGACGCCGCCGATGGATCCCGCACAGCTCGTCTTGATATACGTTTTTACATGAATCACGGGTTATCCTGTATCTTCATGTAACTATCATCAAACGTTTTAATTATGGAGTTTACTCGTTTTTTTATGTTGTTTACTGAGGCTAAGGGCGATATCGACGTTCTTTTAAATCTTTTCAATTTCATTGTTGGGTAGTTCAGAGATCAGAGTACAAACAGTTGAATTGTGTCTTCATATTCCTTGCTTGGGTCCAATTAGTTTGGCCAATGTTTTTAGTCCGGTCAATTATTCCTGTCGCTTCTCAATTAGCCCAGTTGCCATAACAGCGTTATAACCCATCGTTTATGGCTTAGTTTGGATTTATGTCAAGTTTGTTCTTTGATCACTGGCGGACGAGCCAAAACTAACTCGGACTTTGAAGACACCCTTATATGCATTACAATTTCTTCTTATTTGTTTTACGCCATTTCAATAATAAAAAATAGTGATTTCAATAACCCTCAGGAAAACAAATTAAAAGACAGTCGATTCTGTCGAACTGAAGTTTTCTCTTGAAATGCAGGTGCCAGAATGATCTGAAAGAATAGAGATTTGTGGACATTTCATGTTACGAAATCTCATTAGTAGTTTGTTCTATATCACCAGCGGACGAGAAGGGAGTGAGTGAGTGAGTGAGTGAGTGAGTGAGTGAGTGAGTGAGTGAGTGAGTGAGTGAGTGAGTGAGTGAGTGAGTGAGTGAGTGAGTGAGTGAGTGAGTGAGTGAGTGAGTGAGTGAGTGAGTGAGTGAGTGAGTGAGTGAGTGAGTGAGTGAGTGAGTGAGTGAGTGAATAAGTGAGTGAGTGAGTGAGTGTGTGAGTGAGTGAGTGAGTGAGTGAGTGAGTGAGTGAGTGAGTGAGTGAGTGAGTGAGTGAGTGAGTGAGTGAGTGAGTGAGTGAGTGAGTGAGTGAGTAAGTGAGTGAGTGAGTGAGTGAGTGAGTGATGAGTGAGTGAATAAGGGAGTGAGTGAGTGAGTGAGTGAGTGAGTGAGTGAGTGAGTGAGTGAGTGAGTGAGTGAGTGAGTGAGTGAGTGAGTGAGTGAGTGAGTGAGTGAGTGAGTGAGTGAGTGAGTGAGTGAGTGGACTGTGGATGAGTGAGAGAGTGAGTGAGTGAGTGAGTGAGTGAGTGAGTGAGTGAGTGAGTGAGTGAGTGAGTGAGTGAGTGAGTGAGTGAGTGAGTGAGTGAGTGAGTGAGTGAGTGAGTGAGTGAGTGAGTGGACTGTGGATGAGTGAGAGAGTGAGTGAGTGAGTGAGTGAGTGAGTGAGTGAGTGAGTGAGTGAGTGAGTGAGTGAGTGAGTGAGTGAGTGAGTGAGTGAGTGAGTGAGTGAGTGAGTGAGTGAGTGAGTGAGTGAGTGAGTGAGTGAGTGAGTGAGCGAATGAGTGAGTGAGTGAGTAAGTGAGTAAAGGAGTAAAGGGAATAATCGCTAAGGTAAACGTGAAGAGTCACAAAATTGCCGATTCCCTCCTCCTTGACAAAATTCCCCGCCGCCATCTGAATTGGATGATGCCGCACCATGCTATTCCCATGTTGCCTTTCTCCCTACCGTACCTCACCTGCTATATTGTTATTTGTAGTTATGATAATCTAGGTACCTCTGTGCAGCTCCATCACTAAGCGGACGAGAAGGCGAAAGGAAAGGTGAATTTGGTTTGTATATTGGTTTTGACGATGCGGAATGAAATTGAGTGAACAAAGAACTACTTTAGGATGAATTTGCCGAATTCGTTTTTTCTCTCTCTATTTCTTCGGACAACGTCTTGATTAGTGGTTGCAATAAAATGATTGACCTCTGTCAGTTTCGCCAATTAGTTTGACATTGGCTACTAACTACACCATGTATGTAGTGTACCTATTGGCTATTCTACTCCTACCTATTGCCTATCATTGGACAGTCTGAATTGAAATTCAGTATTTCTCTCTGATTAACACCAACAAAGAACCTCATCCCAATGAATTACGATTATTATTGATGTTTTTATGTTTTTGAGCGAAATGCAAAAGTTAGGACGATTTAGTCTTCGGATGTGAGTGTCGGCAACAAACAAATTTAATCATCTCTCTTAAAACAAAATATTCAATGGGAGCACTAGTGGACGAGGTAATGCTCCAAAGGGAGGGGAATCGGCAATTATTAGACCATTTAGGCTGAATACCTTAGGGTACAAATTTTGTCTTTTGGAAACGCCAAAGAGGGGGGAATTCCACCTTCCTCTTCTCGTCCGCTAGTTAGTGGGAGGATGGGCGAAGCCGGATGTAATAAAAAGTGAGCACATTTGTTACCGTAACCTCGGAATCCGTTACTGTGATGTGTTTGGTAATTGGTATTCATCACTCTATTATCAGCTTCGCACACGTTTTTCTCGTAATTCAATCCACCACGTTTTTATCAGATATGTGTAGTATTGACGCGATATGCGATCAACGTTATCGATACCACACCATTTACATGTACATATCATACATGAATAGCCTATAAAGGGTTCCTTGTTAGTCAAAAGGTTCCTGGCGCGCAATTTAAATTCAAATCTGCTTTTGGCGGGCGTAAAAATTTTTAAGCAATGAATCATTTTTCACTCAACATTTGGTTTAACTCATTGCAGTTGTGCGTAACGGGTTCATAAGAATATTTTTTGATCACTAGGTACCTTGGCCAAGCTATAATAATATTTTTTGTTGTTTGCCTGACCTTAATTTCATGTTTGCCCTCTTTTAAGGACGCGTTCAGAGTTGTCTTGAGAAAGTCTCAAGAATTTTATTTGTAAATTTTTCGGTACACATAAAAATAAATTTTGTTCCCGATAAAAATTTTGAAACATTTGGTTGGGTCAAAACTTGGATATATGAGCTCTGAAAGTGTTACAAATAAAATTCTTGAGACTTTCTCAAGACAACTCTGAACGCGCCTTAACATTGATCAGCATAGTGCGTACAAACGACATTCCAGAAATTTTTTTTGTTTGCTTGACCTTATTTTTAAATTCGTTTTTTTGCCATTGATCGCTATTGAGATATCTGAACATAAAAAAGTGTTATGATTATAATTACTGTATATCGTATTACGGTAGTCGCTTGTTTTGACGAACTTTGCCCAAATGTGGAATCTGAAATCTATTATTTGAGGAGTTTCCAACTTGATTCGAAAAAATTTGCAGATGTTATTCATCTGAATATAGAGTTAACTGAAGTATCATGATGCCAATTATCAGGGCTTGTGTTACTTCACTATTGTCATTATATTAATGACGTATGTACATATTTCGTGAGTTGTGAAATTTGTTCTGCGTTAGTTCATCTTCGTTATCTGAATGAATCGACTGTCACACTATTGGCTGATTGGCGTGGCCTTCGGGTACATCACATTGTTTCTTTTAATTGGTATGTTGTTTGTTGTTGTTGTTGTTGTTGTTGTTGTTGTTGTTGTTGTTGTTCCAAATTTGTGTGTCAGTTTTTGTTTCGTAATATGTTGTTGTACCGGCATCGTGTGTGGTGGTGGATATCAATCAAAGTTTGGTTTTTACTAGTCTAGGATGATGGCATTTTTATGTATATTACATACTTAAACTATATATTGGAGCCCAACCCACTCATATTCTCGTTGAATTATCCAGATTTCCATGCTTGTTTACGCTTTTTTCTGGTGGTTTTTTGAACAGGAACCATGGAATTAATGTTGCCGACATCTGGTATGGTCTCTGCTTGGTCGTACTGTAAGTAAGTGAGAAGAATATACATAATGGTGGGACGTTATTACCAGATGTGCTCTGCCTTGTCATATAAGCGGAGAAATATTTGGTAAACGCTTTAAATTACCGTCCGTTAATGGTTATTAACTTAGTCAAAAAATGTTGATTGTCATTTTCCGCCTTATAAACTTTTTAAATTCAAGTTATCGTTTTCAACAAATTCCGTGGGTACCATTGGTTGACTCCTTAACAAACGAGGGATCATCCATTCAGTTTTGTCTTCGTGAATGTGATTTAGGACCGTTAATTCAGTTTGTGACTTGGTTTTCCTCGTTGCCATTATGGTGAGAAACCTGAAAAAAAGTTGAAGTTGAGGGAGAAACGGAGAAGTGTGATTCACTAGCGGACGAGAAGGGGTGGGAAAAGTTGAATTTCCCCTTTTTGGCGTTCTGAAAAAGTAGAATTTGCTCCTAGAATCCGCCAGTTGTGTGATTCCCCTCTCTCTTCTTCAACAGTTCTCATTCAATAAATGGAATTCGCGCCCTAAGGAGTAAGTAACACTGATATTTGGACCTCTAAAACTGATAATTCTCCACTCTTTGAATGAATGTCTATCCCTTTGAAGGACTGGCATGTCCGCCAATGGGTTGACGTCAAAACTGATGGTACTGCGGCTACATTTGTACTGGAGATACCCCTTTCCAAGCCCAACAACTTTTCCATATAGCACATTGTGCCACTAGCGGACGAGAAGGGGTGGCGAAAGTGGGATTCCCTCTTTTTGGCTTTGTCAAAAAAAGTTGAAAATTTGTTCCCCAAGGTGTAGGAATAATGGCTTGAAAACTGCCCATTCCCCCCTCTTTGACGAAATTCCCCTCCCTTTGGAGGATCTGCTCGTCCGCCAGTTTATTGTGCGGCTGGACAACCACAAACAAATGACCTAGATAATTGGTTTCGACAGGGGTAATTTGTTGGTTGGGTGACAGATTCAGCGGCCAGAGACGTAGAATAGAATGCTCGGGCAAATTTATGTGCCAGAGTTGTGATAGAATTTCTCGCCCATCTGGACGAAATTTTGACATCAAGTACATACATGGGGAGTTTCGTGAACTTAGTGGAGTGTTTTTTATTTTGATCCAAGGATGTGATTTTATTTCTTTCACTAAGAGGGATCCGATCCGAATTCAGTTCACATTTATAGTTTGGTCAGGTTTTTTAAAGGAAAATTGTTTTGTTATCACCTTTACATTGAATTTGGCGCACACCTACATATCTTATCCAAGTGCGACAGAGTCAGAGTTCAATTTGAACTGCGCGCCAAAAACTCTCTCCGTCTGATATTTGAGCTCAATTAACCTGAACCTTCTGAATCGTACGTAGTACTCTTATTCTATGTAGAACCATTGAGTTCGGTAATGCAGTCAGTAGCAGTCGTATAAATTGTGTTTTTATCTTCTTCTTTCACTGATGTTTTATATCTCTTTTGTTATCACCAAAATTGTGCCTTTGACCAATGTTTTATGCGTTTTCTTGTTTGGATTTATGTCGTTAACGTTTGCGAAGACACTCAATACCATTTTGTCTGATACTGTTGTTCAGTGTCGATAATGTTGTTGTTGTTGTGTTGTTGTGATTATTGTTGTTGTTGTTGTTGTTGTTTTTGTTGTTGTTGTTGTATTTTTTGCTGCTCCTGCTTTTGTTGTTGTTGTTGTTGTTGTTGTTGTTGCTGTTGTTGTTGTTGTTGTTGTTGTTGTTGCTGCTGCTGCTGTTGTTGTTGTTGATCAACCAAAATCTAACGTATGTTTCATGTTCTCTCCAAATATTTATTTCGTTTGGTCTGTTTCGACTTTTTTGTGTGACTAATCAAACGGCTATTCAAACGGTGGGACCAAGTGGGCAAGACTGATTCAGAGGCTTTGCCATAGTTCAAAGCCCTTTTGTAAAAGTTATACTTATAAGTTATATTGTTTGGTCATGATTTGGAGCTTTTATGAATATTTCAACCGACCGTATTCCTCAAGAATAACAGTAATATTTACATGTTTCCATGTTCTTTAATAAAAAAATGAGTGTTATCTTGGTTGATTGAACAGTCAACATCCGTAATACCGGAGAAAATACCAACATGAAAGTTCCCTGCAGACTCATTCATTACAAAGTTTATTTCGCGCAACATGGACAAATACACGCTGTTTTCTGTTTGCTTAACAACACTTTTACTCATCAAATTTTAATAATCTGCTGATTCCCCTATGAAGTTTGCTCAGTTCACGACGCGTTTATTATAACGCTCGATAAATGACTTTTTCAGAATTTTTCAATCTTAGTTTTCTTTACAAACAGTAACCAAAGAGATTACGGTCATTGTCAAAAAAAACAATACAAAACAAGGTTTAGTCGTTATTTTTATTTTTGCATTGCACCAAAGTAATTGTGAATGAAACTGTTTTTTCTCTCCAATGTGTTGGTCGGGTTCAGGTATAAATGCATAGTTTTGTTTACCATGTCAAGTTGTCAGTTTACTACATCAACATCTTTCATCATAACGTTTCTGTTACTCGAGTCAGCTTTACTTCTTATTTGCTTAGTTGTTGACTGAATGTTGTGTTTTTTTCAATGGTTCCCCAACTATTTTTCTCTAGAAACACTTTGGGTATGTATTATTTGTAGTAGTTAAGCGCAACTTTCCCATGGTGTTGAAGCAATGAAAAATCTCGAACATAATAACAGGTTTTTCTCACCTTGCGATAATCAACCTTGTTTACGAGATCTTTTCTTCGTATGTGGTAAGTTGTTTATTTTGTCGTCCGGGAAGTATATTTCCTTCTTTGTCGACTTATAGTTCGTTTAGGCGTTCTCTGGCTATCTGGTGAAATACGAAGATACATAGAAAGCTGCGTTTCATTCAACCAAAGTTTTGTTGCGTTTGGCATTATTATTTGTTCGATTTATATGTATAGCATTATTCGCGAAACAATCCATAGTCACCTTGTAATTGGCGCGTTCCAACTTTTCGGATGACTTTTCAGTGTAAAAATAGTTACAAATATGTGGGAAAAAGTTTTACAAAATGTCTTCGAAAAATAGGAAACTAGGAACAAGCTATGTACATAGAGAGGATCAAAAATGTGTATTAACTGTAAGCCAGATAATTACTAGCATGAATGGATCGTCAGGTTTCAGTAAGACTAGGACGCAAATTTCCTAGATTTTTTTTCTAAACGCCAAAGTTTGCTCTCATATGTTTTATACTATCGAGGGTGTTGATCATGATCATATTTTTACGGTTCTGATCCAACAGCGGTGTAGGTAAAATGACCTAATTTCGGCCCGTTCCCCCTCATTGGAAAGATTCTTCTCCCTTAGGAGGTTTGGCTCGTCCGCCAGTGATCTGATTCAATGGTATTCTCTGCCACAGCCACCATAATAATGTTCATGAACATGATAACATCCTCCAATCCATCATAACCGCATTCAGTTTGATTCAATGGTGGTCTAGCAAAAAAAAACAAGCATAAGCTGGCATGCATACACCATGTCCAATTTAATAATTATTTTTGAGTTTGCACTGGTTCTACATATGTAGCTCCTTTTTTACTCTCTTGAGAGTTCAAGTGAGTTTGTTTGGCTTTAACATATTAATAGATTGAGAAATCCGTATAGAAACAATAAGCATTTCTCGTACCATTTTGCGCCACTGATGTTTGCAATGTAGATGATCTCAGTTTGTAGTCAGAAACAGTTACATACCATGATTGGCGCCAATCCCGTTATTCATGACATTTATGACAGTTCTATTATTCATTGGAACTTCCTTTTTTCTGGTTAAATCTGGATTATCAACGTCATCATTCAGATCATACCTACCGTATGTATATTCTAGTAGAAAACTCATGAATTCCTGATTGAATCCGGTTCAGCAGAACAGACTCATATGGATACACTAGCGGACGATAAGGGGTGGGAAAAGTGGAATTCCCCCTCTTTGGCCATCTCAAAAAGTAGGGTTTTTCCTTAAGGTGTAGGTAAAATGGCCTGTAAATTACCAATTCTCCCCTCTTTAAAGAAATTCCCCTTCCTTTGACGGATTATCTCCTCCGCCAGTGTGTGGATAGTTACCGAATGTAGCTTCAATGATTGAGAAATAACATAACTCATCGAGATAATTGACGGAATGACATCACATCATGCGTCCCGTCACTATGTTCTACTGGAACATCACGTGTATATTGAGTCTATGTTTTCCCTCCCACAAACACTGATTATTTCTTAAAACATGTGTTTTAGTTCTAGATAATCCTTTGTATATTTTTCCATTTTATTCAAATGTATTTTGTTTCAGGTAACTGCAACGACAACCAGTGCTCTGCTACTGAATAGTGCCGTTAATACTGATCGTGCCATTGAACTATTGGCCGCTGCTCAGCATCCGGTTGGTTGACTGGGGCGCAGCTTGAGCTTAGGCTTAGGATGAGCTTAGGCTTAGCTTGAGATTAGGCTTGAGCTTAGGCTTGAGCTTAGACTAAGGCTGGGCTTAGGGTTAGCTTGAGCTTATGCTTAGGATGAGCTTAGGCTTAGCTTGAGCTTAGGCTTGAGCTTAGGCTTGAGCTTGAGCCTAGACTTAGGCTGGGCTTAGGCTTAGGCTTGAGCTTAGACTTAGGCTGGGCTTAGGCTTGGCATAGCCTTAGCTTGACATTTATTTTTATTCTTTAATTTTTTGCATTTGTTGGATTTCGTTGTTATGTTATCATTAAGAACATGAATCTAAGAGTTTCTGCGTGATATGGCAGACGTGAGTAACTTCATTTCTCCTATCTATACTTATTCTTATATCTTATTATGTGTCATAACAACAGATTAGTTTATTTCTCATATGTAGCTGAAACATTGTTAATGTTAGTCATTTCTGCGCCCTTTCTCATTCCAGTTCATCATAAAAAACCGTCAACCTAAAAGTAACAATTGTACTACTGAAATCACAAACAAAGTATTCTCTACATGTAAATACCAATTATTAAGTGGGTCATTCAGTGGTGAACGAGCCAATTGGGCAACTCCAAGCGCACTAGCGGACGAGGAAAACTTCCAAAGGGAGGGGAAAAGTTTCCAAATAGGGGGAATTGGCAGTTTGTGGGTCATTTTACCTGCACCTTAAGAAACAAATTCCACTTTTTGAAAACGGCAAAAAGGGGGAATTCAACTTTTCCCATCCTTTCTCTTGTTCTTTAAAGACCGGACTGGCGATAATAAATCTGTGTTTTTTGTCTGACCAAACGGAAGATGCCCGACTGAGATGGAATGCCAATGGCCTAATTGGTCCCTGCTCATTAGTTAGGTGGATCAAAGTGGAATTCCCCCTTCTTGGCGGTTTTAAAAAGTTGAGTTCGTTTCTTAGGGTGTAGATAAAATGCCCTGAAAACTACCAATCCCCCTTTGATAAAATTCCCCCCCTTGGGATATTCGGCTCCTCCGCCAGTGCTTGTGGGTGAAAAGGGAGAGAGAAAAGTTGAATTAAGTTCTTCTTTGGGGCAGAATATTTCGAGCAAGATGTTTCCTGGCAAGTTTAAAAGTGTAGTTTGAAGTGCGTAAGACGTCATCCAACTTTCAATTACCTTCTTTACTTTAATGAAGTTCATTTCGAAGTTCGGTCTCCGGTGCGCTGGAGGTTTCAGCAACTTGAATTAGGTCGTCAATATGTGTGTAGGTGTAGAATGATCTCAAATCTAGATTTTCACCTTTTTTTGATAATTTAACTTCTCGTCAGGCGTCAGAGGATTCGGTCGTCAGACAGATTGAGTGTCCAAACAATGGCGGACGAGCTAATCCTCCAAAGGGAGGGGAATTTCGTCAAAGAGTGAAAGTTTTCAGGCCGTTTTACTCACGAAAATAATTTTGTTTTTTTTGAAACCGCCAAAGAGAGGTGAATTCCACTTTCCCCACCCCTTGTCGTCCGCTAGTGGTGTCCCAGTTACGAAAGTGTTTCTTATGTGGCGTAGTAATTAATGATGTGCCATTCCCCGTTGGACTCATTATATTGACGCGATTTATGGTGGTGATGTTGAATGGTGGTTAGCGCACTTTTTGTGTATCATCATCATTCTTCATAGATTGTCCTTACGGTCTAAAAAAAACGTTGTGGTCTCGGAACATGCTCAATGCGTAGCTGACCCGCACCGCACCGCACAGCCATCAGTTTTATGAGTGTGCACCTTGGGCTTTCATAATTGTCGTGTTCGTATGCAATAGGTATTGTAATGGAACTGTAAAAACGCTTGGGGAAAGTATTTACCCTAAATTCATTTTCTGCTCATAATATTTATTTTGTATATTTAGCATACTGAGCGAAATACCATCATCATTTTGGGTCCTATTATTGATCTATGGAAAAGTTATTGAAAAAATTCATTGAACAAACTGCGCTGGGACACCCTACCCTGTATGTAGTTCAGTTCTGTGCTTGCGTGATTACGGAGATGTGCTGGTATCTTTTCGATTGTTTTCTTGAATAAAATTACAATATCTCAACTTTTATTCAGACCTGACCTGTCAGTTTTCATTCATGATGAAGTTTGTTAAACTTTTATTCTGGACTGTCAGTTTTCATTTCCCGATGAAAATGAAATTTTTTCAACTTTTATTCTGGCCTGTCAGTTTTTGTTTGGTTGTTGTGATTGGCAAATAACAGTTGGGACGGGTCGGTCTGTTTGCAAGTTTAACTACTCGCCCGGGTACACTTTGACAGATTGAGAGTAATCGAATAGCGCTGTTGTTGTGTTCGCTGTTGTTGTTGTTGTTGTTGTTGTTGTTGTTGTTGTTGTTGTTGTTGTTGTTGTTGTTGTTGTTGTTGTTGTTGTTGTTGTTGTTGTTGTTGTTGTTGTTGTTGTTGTTGTTGTTGTTGTTGTTGTTGTTGTTGTTGTTGTTGTTGTTGTTGTTGTTGTTGTTGTGGTTGTTGTTGTTGTTGTTGTTGTTGTTGTTATTGTTGTTGTTGTTGTTGTTGTTGTTGTTGTTGTTGTTGTTGTTGTTGTTGTTGTTGTTGTTGTTGTTGTTGTTGTTGTTGTTGTTGTTGTTGTTGTTGTTGTTGTTGTTGTTGTTGTTGTTGTTGTTATTGTTGTTGTTGTTGTTGTTTGTTGTTGTTGCTGTTGTTGTTGTTGTTGTTGTTGTTGTTGTTGTTGTTGTTGTTGTTGTTGTTGTGGTTGTTGTTGTGGCAAGCATTCTCACGGCACTTGGCCGGACATGTATCCTGGCGGTTGTTTCTGGTGCACAAAGTGGTGGCTATAAAAATTAAGAGCCACTGGCTGTCACTTCCGTGTGAAGTATGGCGTTGTTTACTCGTCTCGTTTCAATGTGGTTGGGTGGAGTTTATAAAAAAACAATATAGTTAACTCAAAGTTTCTTGTTGCTAGTTTTTTTTGCATTTTTTCATCGCACAAGATAATGTGATGTTTTCTTCATAAAAAATTATTATTTCGATGTTTCACAGCCTCACAGGGCAGTGGTTTCGAGAGGTTTTATCTCCAGTCTTTTTTTAACTTAGAAAGCTCACCCCAGTTATACTTTCGTGGTTTCTTTGAAAGAAATATTGTGTTTCTCTATGAACGTTAAACTCAATTTTCATTTTAGCTTTTCTAATAAAGTTAACATGAATTGGACGCGTACGTAATTTTAATTGAATGTTTTACTTACAAACAGAGAGGTTTTATAATGAAACTTGAATAAAGAACTTGGATGTGCGCTGAAAACGTGTTGCATGTTGAGAAAGTTGATATGTTTTTAGTAATAAGAAGCTCGGAATTGTCTGTAAATTGGTCATAAGGTGTATCACGCAACGACGGCCACTTGGTTCTGCGTCATACATACAGGGTGTGCGAAAAAACGATTTTGAACGTTAATAACTCGAGCTATAAACAACCGATTCAATCGTTCTTGCTCGAAATTGAAGGCCAATGTTTTGAATTGAAATCCCTCAGATTTTTAGTTTTGTTTTATGAAGTTACCCTTTGCAGAAGAAAATCCCAAAAAGTCGTGTTTTTGGAGGGAACGTGAAACAACCGTTATTTTTTGGTTCGCAAAATGTTCCTGTTGGGTAGCGAACGTCTGAAATTGAAGAGTACATTAAGGAAAATAGAGTTTGCTGAGCTCAATCCTAAATTGGGAACTCTGGAGTACAATGAGAAAGACACCTAACAGGAGGTATGTAGAGGTAATTCTATCATCCCTTACTCGATCGTACGCACTGGCGGACGAGCTAATGCTCCGATGGGAGGGGAATTCCGTCAAAGAGGGGGAATCGGCAACTTACAGGTCATTTTACCTACACGTTAGGGAACAAGTTCTACTTTTTATGATAACTCCAAAGAGGGGGAATTTCACTTTTCCCACCCCTTCTCTCTCGTCCGCTGGGTGATCGTAAGTGTTCGGTTTGTCGTGTTGGTGATCTTTGACGTAATAAAGAGTTCAAATATATAGCATGTTGTAATGAAACACCATCTGCTGATCGTGGAAAATATGTGCAGTCTTTTTTATGACTGTTTGCGTAAGCACTAAATTCCAGATTGTGACAACACTACATCTGCAAAGAGTTGTTGTTGTTGTTGTTATTGTTGTTGTTGTTGTTGTTGTTGTTGTTGTTGTTGTTGTTGTTGTTGTTGTTGATGTTATTGTTGTTGTTGTTGTTGTTGTTGTTGTTGTTGTTGTTGTTGTTGTTGTTGTTGTTGTTGTTGTTGCTGTTGTTGTTGCCGTTGTTGTTGTTTTTGTTGTTGTTGTTGTTGTTGTCGTTGTTGTTGTTGTTGTTGTTGTTCAGGATGACTTTTTGCAATTTGCAGTACTCTTTTCCGCATGTTTTTTTATGTCGACAACAGTTTGCTCCTGTGTCTGGTTCACGAACATTCTCAGAGTTCTGACTTTAACCATGTAATTTTTTGAAGTTATCCCAAGTAGGAAAACATTGTCCTATTTATCAGAGTTTTATAGTTCAGTAGACATGTTGTAGCTGTTGGGGAGTAAGAAACTGATAAGGTTGTTCCTTTAAGCGGTGTTTGTAAAACACAAACACTGTGCTAACTGCTTCCAGAAAGTTCTCGATGATTTTGTTGTGATTTTTCGACTAAGATTTTTTGTTTTTTTGTTGTATTGAAGCTTTTGAAAAAAATCCGTTCTCTCACAGGTAACTCTTTTTGTAAATAATCATCAGCAGGAATCACCGGCGGACGAGGCAAACCTCTAAAA
Source organism: Daptonema setosum (assembly GCA_964036265.1). NCBI lineage: Eukaryota > Metazoa > Nematoda > Chromadorea > Monhysterida > Xyalidae > Daptonema > Daptonema setosum. The sequence continues at coordinate 6,974,940 of OZ038444.1, read as the reverse complement.
GGAGGGGAATCTACCCAAAGAGAGGGAATTTGCGGAAATTAAGACATTATACCTACACCTTAGGAAACAAACTCTAAGTTCTTTTTGGAATCTCCAAACAGGGGGGGGGTTCCATCCCAAAGGGAGGGGAATTTCATCAAAGAGGGGGAAATGGCAGAAGTTTAGCCCTTTTACCTACACCTTAAGGAACAAACTCAACTTCTTGAAACTGCCAAAGAGGGGGGAATTCCACTTTTCCCACCCCTTCTCGTCCGCTAGTGTCGTCCGCTATTGGCAGGATCAGGAATGCAGTTTTTCCAATACTTGGTTCGGTTGGATTTGGTATAGTTTTCTTAATTCATGTTCTCGATAAATTCTACCTGTTCTGTTTGTCTGTTCATATTAGAAAGGCCATTTCTCATAGAGCATTAGTCTGTCTACTGTTCTGGTCAATAGGTTTTAACGACTTTTTAATCCATGCTTTATGAACTATGATAACTATGATCTTTTTTGATATCACATTGCTTGATCAAGGCACGAGCGGATGAGGGAAGAACCATACAGTGTAATTTCCCCCTCTTTATTAGTTCCAAAAAGTGAAATTTGTTTCTTAAGGTGTAGGTAAAATTGCCTCAAAACGGCTAATTCCCCCTCTCTGAAGAACTTCCAATACCTTTGGAGGATTCGCTCCTCCGCATGTGGAGCAAAGGCATGTTGCGTGCGATCATCAAAAAAAGTTACACTGTTTCCATGAGTCCAATGTCTGGCCACTAAGTCTGTGTGTGTTTATATTGAGAATGAGTAATCGTTAATAGGTTTTTGATGAACTTCGTTGTTCGTGAAAAATGAATACGGTTATGACCACTCTGCTAGTGATCGAATCGAACCATCAAGATAGGAATCTATTTTAAAGTAAGGTTAGGCTGTTTATGGTATGGAGTCTATGTATGTATCCAGAGTATCACAACAGGATTCTGCATGGGGTAGTAACCACTGGCGGATGAGCCAAACCTCCAAAGGGTGGGGAATTGTTCCAAAGAAGGGGGAATTTACAGTTTTCAGTTCGTTTTACCTACACCTCAGGGAACAAACTTAACTTTTTGAAACCGCCAAAGAGGGGTGAATTCCACTTCTCCCTCCTCTTCTCGTCCGCTAGTGGTAGTAACGACCCTGACAACTCGATGGTATTCTAGATATTTAGTCGAGTACATTCTATGTAGACTACAACTAAGAAGCTAACTTACATATGTAGGTGTCTTCTGAATTTTTTATTGATTATGAACTCATACCAACTTGAGATTTTTCGATTTGTAAAAGATACATGTATCCACGAAGAATTAAAAGCATAGGAGTGAGACTTTGCTGATAAATCTTACGGTAAACGGGACCTATTAATGGATAAAAACCAATGTGTTCTACTGGTCATAATACCCACTAGATGTTATTATACATCCGTAAGTTGGCTAGGATTTAACTATGATTTCAGATGGAAAACAACATTCCTCTTTGTTTCTTTGAATTTCCGAATACTGAAAATTTTCTACTCTGAATAATTATTCGAAGAAATTTTCAGGTATAATAGTCTCCTCTTTCCCCAGACCTTTTTTTGGAAATGGTTGTCATAATCAGTCAATTTGAATCTCGGCTTGAAACACGTATTCAAAAAAGTTGTTGTGATCAGTGATTATGCTCATATGTAACTGACGAGGTGACCGTTATATCTCATTATATTATATTGTTTAATATTATATTGTTTATATATTTATATATTTTTGCTATTATATACTTGTTATTGTTATATTTCCCCATTGTATTTGTATCGTTTTAGCCACCGTCATCACTGCAACGTCGTCTGTGCGTATTCCATCCGTACGTGCACTGCGACTGTCTGGGTGAACTCGGCAATCCACTGCTCTCGTCCTACCTGCCCGACCCATCAACGAGCACCATCCCCACCTCAAACGCCACTGCATTGGCCGATTACGCCGCTGATATGAGTGACACCGAGGGTCGGACCGGCATTCGGTCCTTTTTCAAGTTGGTCATACCATTCAGTCTGGGACACAAATTTCTAAACCCGAAAAAAATATTCTAGATTTTTTCTTGAACACGAAAATTTTGCGTGTACGGTGGGTAAATCAATGAAATACCAGCGCGGCCGGGGTGGAAATACAATAGGCCTCACGATAGGTAATGGATAAATGGACATTAAAACTTCATATGGGATAGATTTTTGATGACAGCAAATTTTGACATTTAGTAAAATTTATAGGAAAATTTTTGGGGTTTGGATGTTCGCGTCTGGGACTGTTTCCAGAACAAAAGGTGTGGCACGAGACTCGTTGCTGCGCTGCGGTCCACCCTGCTTATGAATAGGAAAGAGAAATATGTGCATATGATAAAAAAATTTTTTCAAGATTTCGGTTTTAGTATAAATGAAATCGTATTAAAAGTTATAAATTGTTTTCGAGATAATCAATTTTCTTTGTTCTATCTAGACGGTCAACGTTTTCAATTTAGTTCAGAAAAATTCCGGTGATGCGGTGATTACTAGTTGTTCGTCGCATAAACTTTTATTTTATTTTAATTTAGTCGCATAAACTTTTATTTTATTTTAATTTAATTAAATTTAATTAATTTTTAATTTTGTTTCAGTCGTCTGCGCAAGGGCAGCAGCAATGCTATGAACAACGGCTCCGCCTCCGCCGCACAGGTAAATATTGACTTTTATACCATCATGCAATTCAATATTTACTAATGTTTTATTAAATATTTATCTTTCTTCATTTTTATCTTTGTCATTATTTTCGATGCTCTATTCATCTACTCAATCAACTGCGATTCAAATAAGTGTTTACTTATTCTATGTTGATTAAGCCACATTGAAAGCTACAACAGCTAATAACAGCTCTACGCGCGTTTTTTCAATGAGTGATGTCTTGATTCACAATTTTTTTGTAATTATGTACATATTTTTTTGATTATTTGATTCATCTCGTCATCTGCAGATTTTTTGATTTTGTAAACCCAACTTTATTCGATGTATGGTGAACCTAAAACTGTTATACCACAACCCTGTTCGGTGCCCGGCCCTCCCAACTACCGTTTCCCCATGGGGAAAATTGTTCAATTTCAGTTGAAGTTGAAAGTGAAATACAGACCTCGCGATTTGATTGATTATCGCCGCATACCGTAAATTATTTAATCATACTAGCGCACGAAAATAGGAGGGAAACGTCGAAACTGGACGAGCTAATCCTCCAAAGGGAGGATAATCTCGTCTAAGAAGGGAGATTGGTAGTTTTCCGACCATTTTACATACACCCTACATACATGTATGTAAAACGGGTTATGTCTTTTGTCTTGTAAAACTATTGCCATTTACATCCTAAAATTGAGTTTTTCTCTGATTATAACGGGAATATGATGATACAAATTGGTGGGGATAAGGCAGAATAAATTACAAGAACGTACACGGACCATAAATTTGTAGTAAAGGTGATGTTTCATGAGTCTGAAAGACTTTTTAATATTCTTGCTGGCTGAAAAGGTGCACCAGACCCTATTCAGTATCTCCACCAATTTTCATCATCATGTTCCTTATATAACCAGGGAAAAAGCAATTTTAGGATGTGAGTGGCAACAGTTTTACAAGACATAACCCGATGCACCGACTGTAGGAGACCAACTCTACTTTTAAAAATCGCCAATGAGGGAGGAATTTCACTTTTCCCACCCTTTCTCGTCCGCTAGTGCTTCGCTAGTGATTGCTGTAAGTGCAGGTGAAAACATACATAGCACATGCCATGCAGAAATAGCGGACGAGAAGTGACGGGAATAGTGAATTTCCCCCTCTTTGGTGTTTTCAAAAAGTAGAGTTCGGTCCCTAAGGTGTAGGGAATGTCTTAAATCACCTTGATACTACTATTTCCCCACTCTTTGACAAAATTCACCGCCCTTTAGAGAATCAGATCGTCCGCAAGGGATGCCATGTGCATATGAATTTGGGATTTCGAACATCCCGTGCATGTCATTTGGTCAATCTGCATGAGCGCGCCATATTTACTATCCGACTTTCTGTTGCACTTGTTGTTGTTGTTGTTGTTGTTGTTGCTGTTGCTGTTCTTGTTTTTGTTGTTGTTGTTGTTGTTGTTGTTGTTGTTGTTGTTACTGTTGATGTTGTTGTTGTTGTTTTTGTTTTTGTTGTTGTTGTTGTTGTTGTTGTTGTTGTTGTTGTTGTTGTTGTTGTTGTTGTTGTTGTTGTTGTTGTTGTGGTTGTTGTTTGACTGCATAAACAGCTGCTCAGTACGTAAACAACATGGAAAATTTCTCTGCAATATGTAGATTTCCCAGTTCGTGTTTCTGCATATTTTTCTAACACAACCAGTTCTGTACTTTTAATAGACATACTCTGACGGACGTGTTACATATTTTCGTCTTGTGCACTAGCGGACGAGAAGGGGAGGAAAAAGTGGAATTTCCCCTCCTTGGCATGTTTAAAAAGTTGGGTTTCTTCTTTAAGGTGTAGGTAAAATAAACCATTTTCTGCCGATTCTCCCTTTGTGGAAAATTCCCCTGCCTTTGGAGGTTTAGCTCGTCCGCCGGTTGTCTTGTGTATGCTTTTGATTTGATGTTTTATTTACCTCGTGTTACATTTTGTGGCCGTTTATCACAATCTCTTGAAGTTTTCTTGATTTTTTCTTATCAGATAAATTTTTGACAACTTACATTTACTCCCGGTACCGGCCAGGAAAACTGGCAACTAAATCGATCAGACAGTGAAACCAGAAAACGTAGTCTTCTCCTTGCCATACTGTTTATTATCATCGTGTGAAAATTGACTATTACCGTTAAAAGCAGAACATAATGCAATGCACTGGCGGACGAGGGAGTATTCCCAAAGAAGGGGGAATTGGCTAGCATTTTCTACACCTCGAAGAACAAATTTAACAATTCGAAACCGCCAAAGAGGGGGGAATTCCACTTTTCCCACCCCTTCTGGTCCGCTAGTATGCTAATGCAAATGGTGTGTGCTACAGTATAAAACTGTAATACCACGGATTTAGTTAGCGGCAGGCACTGGCGGATGAGCGAAACTTCCAAAGGGAGGGGAATTTTGTCAAAGAGCGGGGAATCGGAATATTTCGGGTCGTTTTACCTACACCTTAGGGATCAAATTTTTACTTTTTGAAAATTCTAAAGAGGGGGAATTTAACTTTTCCCACCCATTCTCGTCCGCTAGTGGCGGCAGGGCAGCAACGCCAATTTGCTGAGTAAACAAATCATCAGGTTGTGATTGGTCGCACTAGCAGACAATAATGAATGGGAAAAGTACAATTCCCCCTGTTTGGCGTTTTCAAGAAGTAGAATTTGTTCTCCAAAATGGTCTGAAAATTTTTAATTCCCCCTCTTTGACGGAATTCCCCTTCCTTTGGAGGGTTAGCTTGTCCGCCAGTGATTGATCGCATTATAAATGATGTTTCGAATTTGAAGGAATAATGAATTTTTCCCTTTATGTAGTTTCAAAACAGCTATTGTGTAGTTTTGATGTCGAACTGAAGCATAGGATATCTGTCGATTCCCCCCCCCCCCCCCTCCCCCTTTGAGGATTTCTCCCATTCTAGAGTTGATTTGCTGGTCTGCCAGTTGTTGTTCGTGTCAGTGTGCGTGGAACAACATTGTTATTATTCAATCCCGATTTGCATTAATTCGTGCTACGGCAACACAAAGTTTTTTAGTATGCCATGTTTGCGAGCTGTACATATAGATTGAAAGCAAATAATCTCTCCGTGGCATGGTAGTGAAACTGATTAACTTCCTGGTTCCGTTGTGTACATGTACACAGACAAAGTCCATTTTTATATTTAAAAACGTTTTATATTTATTTATCCTTTTTACTTTCCTCTGGGCTGTAAGCACCCTTATAGGACAGTTGTATTCTCACTTACGGAACAAACTACATAAAGTACCTGGCATATGGTCAATGGCGTACGAGCC
>OZ038444.1:6863933-6968764 GCA_964036265.1 Daptonema setosum | reverse complement strand
AACATCGAGCTAGATAAGCTTACCGCACCACAAGGTTAGTTCACAGATTCATTTTTTTTGTTCATCTAACAGTTGATAAATATTTAATTTGTAAAAAGTTTCACTCAATATGTCAATATAATTCCCTAAGACAGGGTAAATATCAAAGCAAGTTATATGTCCAATATGCTAATGAAGATCCATCGATGGATCCTCATTTACATATGTTCCACCAGCGTGTCCCCCCCGTACTACTGTGTTTTTGGGGTATGTGTTTTTCTTCTTTCATTTTTTCGAATTATTTTTTTCTCATGTTTTTATAACATCCGACACCGCAACTGATTAGTGTTTTTGTTTTTATTCAGCATATTTTATGATACAGTATCATTTGAATAAGAATGAACAAGTCAAGATACATCACACAACAATATTGACATAAGAATCATCATATTTTTGTAAAAACTGTACAATCGTAACAATAATTTGAAGTTAAAACTCAAAATATTTCATCAACCATTTGTTCTCTCCTCATCTTCTTTATCGTCTTCGGTTTCATCGGCATTCAAGTACTTGTTGAATACTTCTTTATGTTCTTCGATGACACGTTTCACCAAAAACCGTCGTTTGTGCCATGCCGCGTCTACTGCTTCATCTCTTTCAAAGTCATCATTCTCGTAGTTTTCGATTGCCTGGTCAATGCTCATGTATGCAGAGTTCTTCTCCATGGCACGGATGAATTCGAACCGATCTTCAACGTAGTCCTTCATATGTTCAACAAATTCACTCAAATACGGTTCCTTCAAAATCATCGAAACGTTACTGGTTTGTTCACATGCGTAATCAATAACTTCATCCCATCGATCTTCGTATTCACTGCCAACGCTCTCGGTCTCTTGCTCCATGTTGGACGGTTGCTCATCTTGGTCTTTGGGTTCTTCATCTTCTATGACTTCATCTTCTACATCATCCTCTACATCCAACTTGTGAAAAAGACGCTCATGCCTGAGTCTGTTGGAACCAGACGAAAAAAGCCGATGACACTTGCTGCACTGTAACATGTTGATAATGACTGATAAGAAAACATGCCCCCCTTATATAGTGCCATGAGAGCCATGAGAGTCAAGAAAACTCCCAATAGAGTCTAAGAAACTCCCAACAGAGTCTAAGAAAAATCCCAATAGAATCTAAGTAACTCGCAATAGAGTCTAAGAGAATCTCAACAGAGTATAATAAAATCCTGATAGAGTATAAGAAACTCGCAATAGAGTCTGGTAAAATCGCTATAGAATATAATAAAATTCTGACGAAATTTTGAGTTCTACAACAATGAACGAGTGAGTGATGAGTGAGTTAGTGGGTAGAAGATACCAATAACAACAACAACAACAACAACAACAACAACAACAACAACAACAACAACAACAACAACAACAACAACAACAACAACAACAACAACAACAGTAATGCAACAGTAACAACAGAAAATCCCAAATCATCCCACCCCTCCCCTCCCCCCATTCCTTTATCACCGATAGGCTGATTGGGGATGAGTCACCGTAGGTTAGAGGATAGAGGAGAGGGGGGGGGGGCACAAGAGGGGGGGTTAAGGGGGGCGGGGCGGAGGGCAATTCTGTGGTGCACATTTGCACCACAGGTTGTCCTCCCGTACTACTTACGTGTAGTACGTCCACTTTATAGCATTATCATCTTGTTAAGAATATGACTATGGAGATTCTTTTTGACAATCATCAACCTTGTGAGAATTGGATGAAGGTAATTCAATTTGCAATGGTGAATAATTTTTCGCGTTTTCAAATTGGCGCCTAAATTGTATTTTATTTTGTACTTGGAAAACTATTTAATGGAAATAAAAAATTATTTTTTATTAAATTGTGTTTTAAAATTATTTTTTAATCTTATTTATCGGATAAAAATTGATTAGAATTAGTACCATTGTTTTATGTAACTGTTTATTAAGCCGAACAACGAAATAGTGGGCATTTAATTCGTGAAACTTCGCTCTTTGCTCTTTTCAGCGCCGTCGACAAACTTCAGAACCGACCGACCAGCTCAATCGAATTAATTCAACAAATATTTCTGGATAATTAAGTAAGGAAGTTATTCAGCAAATTACGGTGGGAATTCGTTAGAATCTCCGACGGCAGTATCGGAATTTCTACTTCAAATTTGGCCCGAAGAAACATTGGGCCTCATCCATCTGCCACAATTCACCGTACGCCGGAACAGCAACACTGGCAGCATACCCCGTTTACGAATGGTTGGTCGGATCAGAACAGAAAGCGGTAATTGCTAAGAAAGTTTTGTGGTTTCGCCCACTTCAGCGGTGTAAATACTGTAGTTCAGATATCCTCAATACTTGTCCAGGGAGATTGTGAGCTTCGGCAGATTTTCCGGGCAGATTGAACTTTAGGTATCCTTTGGTCACTGAAGGATATTTATTATATATATCCGGACATATTCATATATGTCCGGATATATAGCCTTAAAGTAATATATCCGGATATATACGAATATGTCCGGATATAAATTTTTTGGTGTAAAACTCAATTTTTATATATCCGGACATATTTATAAATATCCGGATATATTTTTGTTGATTATATCCGGATACATATATCTGCCTACATAGCTGGATAGGTTTAGAAGGCTAGGCATGAGCATCAAAATTAGGTTTCTGTGTAGGCTTAGGCTTAAGCTTAGGTTTTTGCGATAGGCTCGAGCGCTACGCGCCCGAGCCCATACAAAAACCTAAGCCTAAGCCTAAGCCTACACAGAAACCTAATTTTGATGCTCACACCTGCCAAACTGTTAGTATAGTGCTCCAGAATAACTTTTTGTAAACTTAAGTCGGTGCTAGGAACTAAGCCGAAGCCGTACAAACAATATCAAAATTCTGGGTCGACGGGTCGACGGGTCGCGATAGCCGTAATCATGTTATATATATATACGAATTAGTATGTCCGGATATATAAGTTAAATATATATCCGGATATATATCAATATGTCCGGATATTTTCAATTTTGGGAAAACCTTTTAATATATCCGGACATATTCGTATATATCCGGATATATTACTTTAAGGTTATATATCCGGACATATATGAATATATCCGGATATATATAATATATATCCTTCAGTGACCAAAGGATACCTAAAGTTCAATCTGCCCGATTTTCCAATATTAATATAAAGTATCTGTATCTGTATCTAAAAAATTTTTAGATACCAATTTTTTGTATCCAAAAATATATTTTGGTATCCAAAAAATTTGTATCTGTTTAATGAAAAGTATCAAAAAAGCTTCGCCGAAAATCGGTAACGTGTATAGGATAGTCATTTTTTTCGGTGAACGATTTAATAAAAAGTATCTGTATCTGAAATTTTAGCATATTTTCAGATACTTTTTTTTAATTAAACATAACGTTTCAATTTTGCCGAAGTATCCAAAAAATTAATTTGTATGGGGGAATTAATAAAATGTATCTGTATCTAAACATAGTTTAAATGATGTGCAGGTGTTACGACAATTACGGTAAGGGATTTGAATTTAAAAAACATTTTGAAATGGACGACGTCATTACGGTAAATTACGTCGGTAAATCTATGTTCCGGAATGTCAAAAATAATGTAGGAATGATTATTGCTTTAATTGTTGGTTAATTGATCGCGCCTACGGAGCGGAACTCTTAAAAGCGCACCGTTCATTTGCGGAACTATATTAGCGGAACTGTTCGCATCGGAACCGTTAAGTAGGGATCAATACCCAGCGGAATTGTTATAAGCGGATCCGTAAAAATCGGATTTTTATAAACCGGATCGTTTTTTTAGCGGAACTGTACTCAGCGGATTTTTTTATTTCCGGATATTTCAAAGTAAAAAATCGGAAGTATAAAAATCGGAAGTGTTAAAATCGGAAACGTCAAAAGCGGAACTTTAAAAAGCGTAACCGTCAAAAGGGAAACTGTTATAAAAGTGCCCTTCATGAGTGGAAAACCACGCTGGACACCTCCGCTTCGCGGTGCTAACGGTCCAAGGCGGGGGCATAAAACTTAGGTTTCAGTGTAGGCTTAGGCTTAGGCTTATCCTTTGGAGAAGGGCTCGGGCGCTACGCGCCCAAGCCCTTCCCAAACCCTAAGCCTAATCCTAAGCCTAAACTAAAAACTAACTCTTAGCCTCATACTCGGCGATCTCGCTTAGAACGAACAGCCTGTGCTAATGACTAAGCCGAAGCCTTATAAACAATGAAATAGGTCCCCCAAATGTTGATAGCAAAAAAGACGGGAGGACATTATTTTTGTATACCTTATATAGAAAAACTGTATCCAATTATTTATGTATACTTTATATAGCTATATGTATCTAATAACACAATAACACTTTCTGGATACACCGTTTTGGATACAAGTTTTAAAGTTTTTGGATACGGATACCGATACATTATATTAATTCTGGCTGGTTTTTGGATACATTTTTTTTTGGATACGGATACATTATATGAATACTGAGATTTTCGCTTTGAGCGGATATTGTATTCGATTCCTGGATCCTTCTGGGTCACCAATGCCTGCTCATCTAAATTATACAGCAATAACATAGATGAAAACTCGACGGAAACTCAATTAACATGACCCGAAAGCCTAAACGTGTTCTAAAAAATTATGCAAGTAATATACATTAGTGGGTACAATTCCACTTTAGCGGTCCTTTCGAAAAAAATGGTGACAAAAAATATGGTGACTACTTAGTCACCTTTTATTTATTTTAGTCACCACATATTTTCAGCGGTTTTGTCACCACAAAAAGTACTGACATTAGAAAAAAAAATGTGGTGACAACCTATATAATCACCACATTTTTCATATTTGTTGTCACCACAAAAAGTACTGACAACGACCATTGTCAGTACAAAAAGTACTGACATTAGAAAAAAAATGTGGTGACAACCTATATAGTAACCACATTTTTCATATTTGTTGTCAGTACAAAAAGTACTGACAACGACCATTGTCAGTACAAAAAGTACTGACATTAGAGAAAAAATGTGGTGACAACCTATATAGTCACCACTTTTTTCATATTTGTTGTCAGTACAAAAAGTATTGACAACGACCATTGTCAGTACAAAAAGTACTGACATTGGAATAAAAAATGTGGTGAAAACCTATATAGTCACCACATTTTTCATATTTGTTGTCACCACAAAGGAAGAAACCATACGTCGGCTACGCGGTGCTAACGGTCCAAGGCGGGGGCATAAAACTTAGGTTTCAGTGTAGGCTTAGGCTTAGGCTGTGTATTTGGCAAAGGCTTGAGCGCTGTGCGCCCAAGCCCATCCCATATACAGAGCCTAAGCCTAAGCCTAAACTGAAAACTAACTCTTAGCCTCATACTCGGCGATCTCTCTTCAAACGTACAGTCTGTGCTTATGACTAAGCCGAAGCCATACAAGCAATTAAATTAGTGAACAAATGTGTACTGACAACAAATATGAAAAATGTGGTGACTATATAGGTTGTGCAAAAATACAATTTCAACTGAGCAAAAATACAATTTCAGGTTCAGCAAGTGCTAGACAAGTAAATAACCTATAAAACTCTGCGAAAAAAAGTTCGACCAAAAATTTCAGATGTTATGTTATGGATCACACAGTCGGAATTTGATTTGGTTTCCACATTTCATTGCAATTAGGCTGTAATTTACTTTTAATGTTGATGTGCGTAAAAAAACTACAATAAAGTAGTTTTAATGAGTCTCTTTTACAAGTGATTCATCATCTAATACACTGGCGGACGAGAAGGGGTGGTAAAATTGGAATTCCCCCTTTTTGGCGTTCTCAAAAAGTAGAATTTGTTCCCTGAGGTGTAGGTAAAATGGCTTGAAAACTGCCGATTCCCCCTCTTTGACGAAATTCTCCTCTCTTTGGAGGATTAGCTCGTCCGCCAGTGATCTAATACGATTTACTTATTACAGGTGCCATCACTCCTATTGCACGCACGCTGATGTCATGTTCCTCCTCCTCGACTGGACCGCCTGAGCGAAAGCGCGCCCGCAAATCCGGCAGCGACTCGTTGGCCTTCCCACCCACGTTCGCCGCCTTGGGCATCACCAGTGCTCAGGCTAACGCTAAGGTTTGATCCATTTGGTTGGGGTCAATTCATGAAACATTAGGTTTTTTCCAAGAGTAGCAGCGATACTGGTGAAAATGAGTGATGCGTGGATAACAACATTTTTCGAGAGAGGTTTACACTAATATTTTTCTCTGCAAAAAGGGCAACGCCCCCATCGTTCGCGGTAACAAAACATTTAGTTCCATTCCAAGCACTAGCGGACGGGAAAGGGAGGGAAAAATAAAGTTCTCCCCTCTATGACGTAAAAAGGGTAAAATTTGCTCCCTACGGTGTAGGTGAATTGACCTCAAAACTGCTGATTCCCCCTCTTTGACGGACTTCCCCTCCCTTTGGAGGATTATCTCATTTGGTCAATTGATGCAACATCAGGTTTTTTTCCAAGAGTAGTAGCGATACTGGTGAAAACGAACGTTGCATGGATATATACATTTTTCGAGGGAAGTGTACACTTTAGTAGTAAAATTGAAGAGGTTCATCATGATCCAATATACAAATTATTCCACGGTAAGTCGGATGTTTTACCAGGACATTTGTTAAATTTGTATCTTTTTGATCTCATCCGCTCGATACCCTTGTTGTGTAACTTCACAACAATATCGTTCTATGTTAATTATTTACTTTCAGTTCCCACGATTACCATTATCGTCGTCGACCACCGTCGTCACCGCTCCACCACCGCCGCCGGCTCCAGCCACCGCTCCGGTCGTTTCCGATCTTCAAACTCTCACCGCTCCGGCCGATATCAGTCATTTGGCGTCGCTCTTTCAGTCACCTGTTGGTTGAGTTGACCTTATTTACTATTTAAATTCGTGTTTTTTCTGTTATAGTTTTTTTCTTCATCAGGATAAGAGACTGCATTTGAATTTCTGCCCTTGCAATATCTTTTTAGCATATGCTTTAGATAAATAGGCTTGTGACAATTTTTCTGGGGAAATGTTGCGGATGTTTTTCATATTGTCACCACTGGCGGACGAGTCAAATTTTCAAAGGGAGGGGAATCTTTCCAAAGAGGGGCGAATTCATATGAATTAGGCCATTTTACCTACACTACACCGTAAGGAACAAAGTCTAATTTTTGATAACGCCAAAGAGAGGGGAATTCCACTTTTCCGTTCTAGCCTCGTTCGCTAGTGATTGTCATAGACACCTGTTACATTGTTTTATAATTATAAAGATCATGTTTCTTATGTTCTGTTTATGCAGCCTATTGTTCTTCCAGGAGATCTAAAGATCAGTTACCGTGAAAAAAGTTTCTATTCTCTCTCATTAGCTGAATCTGATCTTATAGCATAAAGCTGTTCGGCTGAGTTAGAGTCGGATCAGCCGTAATTTCTCTCTGTTATCTGATGCAGCCGATGTTAAGAAGCTGATGATATTATTTTTAAGTTAATACAAAATATCATACAATATTTAACGACAACTATTCCAATAAAGAATAAAACCTTAACCTATCCTATTGTCAAGACGCCGCCTATGGATCCCGCAGAGCTCGTCTTGATATACGTTTTTACATGAATCACGGGTTATTATCCTGTATCTTCATGTAACTATCATTAAACGTTTTAATTATGGAGTTTACTCGTTTTTTATGTTGTTTACTGAGGCTAAGGGCGATATCGACGTTTTTTTTAATCTTTTCAATTTCATTGTTGTGTAGTTCAGAGATCAGAGTACAAAGTGTTGAATTGTGTCTTCATATTCCTTGCTTGGGTCCAATTAGTTTAGCCAATGTTTTTAGTCCGGTCAATTATTCCTGTCGCTTCTCAATTAGCCCAGTTGCCATAACAGCGTCATAACCCATCATCGTTATATTGCTTAGATTGGATTTATATCAAGTGTGTGATGAGGCTGCTCTCTGAACGCTGGCCGACGAGCCACAACTAACTTGGCCTTTGAAGACACCCTTATATGTGTCACCACTTCTTTTTGTTTGATTTCACCATTTCAATAATGAAAACAAATTAAAAGACGGTCGATTCTGTCGAACTGAAGTTTTCTCTTGAAATGCAGGTGCCAAAATGATCTGAAATAATAGAGATTGAGTGAGTGAGTGAGTGAGTGAGTGAGTGAGTGAGTGAGTGAGTGAGTGAGTGAGTGAGTGAGTGAGTGAGTGAGTGAGTGAGTGAGTGAGTGAGTGAGTGAGTGAGTGAGTGAGTGAGTGAGTGAGTGAGTGAGTGAGTGAGTGAGTGAGTGAGTGAGTGAGTGAGTGAGTGAGTGAGTGAGTGAGTGAGTGAGTGAGTGAGTGAGTGAGTGAGTGAGTGCGTGAGTGAGTGAGTGAGTGAGTGAGTGAGTGAGTGAGTGAGTGAGTGAGTGAATGAGTGAGTGAGTGAGTGAGTGATTGAGCGAATGAGTGAATGAAGGAGTGAGTGAGTGAGTGAGTGAGTAAAGGAGTAGAGGGAATAATCCCTAAGGTGAACGTCACAAAATTGCCGATTCCCTCCTCTTTGACGAAATTCCCCTCCGCCATCTGGATTGGATCGTGCCTCACCATGCTATTCCCATGTTGCCTTTCTACCTACCGTATCTCACCTGCTATATTGTTATTTGTAGTTATGATAATCTAGGTACCTCTGTGCAGTGCAGCTCCATCACTAAGCGGACGAGAAGGCGAAAGGAAATGTGAATTTGGTTTGTAGATTGGTTTTGACGATGCGGAATGAATTTGAGTGAACAAAGAACTACTTTAGGATGAATTTGCCGAATTTGTTTTTTCTCTCTCTATTTCTTCGGACAACGTCTTGATTAGTGGTTGCAATAAAATGATTGACCTCTGTCAGTTTCGCCAATTAGTTTGACATTGGCTACTAACTACACCATGTATGTAGTGTACCTATTGGCTATTCTACTCCTACCTATTACCTATCATTGGACAGTCTGAATTGAAATTCTGTATTTCTCGTTGATTAACACCAGCAAAGAACCTCATCCCTATGAATTACTATAGTTATTGAAACTGTTTTCATGTTTTTGAGCGGAATGCAAAAGTTTGGAACATTTAGTCTTCGGATGTGAGCCGGCAACAAACAAATTTAATGATCTCTCTTAAAACAAAATATGGAAGCACTAGCGGACGAGCACGAGGTAATGCTCCAATGAGAGGGGATTATCCCCAAAGCATGGGGAATCGTCAATTATTAGGCCATTTAGGCTAAATACCTTAGGGTACAAATTTTATCTTTTGAAAATGTCAAAAAGGGGGCATTCCACCCCCCCCCCCCTCGTCCGCTGGTGGGTGGGAGGATTGGCGAAGCCGGATGTAATAAAAAGTGAGCACAGTTACCGTAACCTCGGAATTCGTTACTGTGATGTGATGTGTTTGGTAATTGGTATTCATCACTCTATTTTCAGCTTCGCACACGTTTTTCTCGTAATTCAATCCACCGCTTTTTTTTGTCAGATATGTGTAGTATTGACGCGATATGCGATCAACGTTATCGATACCACACCATTTACATGTACATACATGAATAGCCTATAAAGGGTTTCTTGTTAGTCAAAAGGTTTTTGGCGCTCAATTTAAATTCAAATCTGCTTTTGGCGGGCGTAAAAATTTTTAAGCAATGAATCATTTTTCACTCAACATTTGGTTTAATAGAAGTTAAGGTTTAAAAATTGTTGAAGTGGTTTTTCGACCAGATAAGACACAGAGGTCTCATCAGTTAATCAAGACCGAAAAAAGAGAATGGCAATTGTGCGTAACGGATTCATAAGAATATTTTTTGATCACTAGGTACCTTGGCCAAGCTATAATAATATTTTTTGTTGTTTGCCTGACCTTAATTTCATGTTTGTCCTCTTTTTAACATCGATCAGCATAGTGCGTACAAACAACAGTCCAGAGATTTTTTTTGTTTGCTTGACCTTATTTTTAAATTCGTTTTCTTGCCATTTATTGCCATTGAGATATCTGAACATAAAAAGTATTATGATTATAATTACTGTATATCGTATTACGGTAGTCGGTTGTTTTGACAAACTTTGCCCAAATGTGGAATCTGAAATCTATTATTTGAGGAGTTTCCAACTTGATTCGAAAAAATTTGCAGGTGTTGTTATTCATCTGAATATAGAATTAACTGAAGTATTATGATGCCAATTATCAGGGCTTCTGTTACTTCACTATTGTCATTATATTAATGACGTATGTACATATTTCGTGAGTTGTGAAATTTGTTCTGTGTTAGTTCATCTTGGTTATCTGAATGAATCGACTGTCACACTCACACTCATTGGCTGATTGGCCTGGCCTTCGGGTGCATCACACTGTTTTTTTTTAATTGGTATGTTGTTGTTGTTGTTATTGTTGTTGTAGTTATTGTTGTTGTTGTTGTTGTTGTTAGTGTTGTTGTTGTTGTTGTTGTTGTGGTTGTTGTTGTTAGTGTTGTTGTTGTTGTTGTTGTTGTTGTTGTTGTTGTTGTTTCAAATTTGTGTGTCAGTTTTTGATCCGTAATATGTGGTTATTCCGACATCGTGTGTGGTGGTGGACATCAGTCGGAAATTGGTTTTGACTGCACTAGGATGATGACATTTTTATGTATATTACATACTTTACTATATATTGGAGCCCGCATCCCACTCATATTCTCGTTGAGTTTTTCAGATTTCCATGCTTGTTTACGCTTTTTTCTGGTGGTTTTTTGAACAGGAACCATGGAATTAATGTTGCCGACATCTGGTATGGTCGTCGTTTGGTCGTACTGTAAGTAAGTGAGAAGAATGTAAATGATGGTGGGACGTTATTACCAGATGTGCCCTGCCTTGTTATATAAGCGGTCGAAATACTTGGTAAACGCTTTAAATTATAGTATTCAATTCAAATGGTAATTATT
Organism: Daptonema setosum; assembly: GCA_964036265.1. NCBI lineage: Eukaryota > Metazoa > Nematoda > Chromadorea > Monhysterida > Xyalidae > Daptonema > Daptonema setosum. Next base: position 6,957,805 of record OZ038444.1, on the reverse strand, counting down.
TAATGCATTAGCTATACAATATCGTAATCTAAAGTTACCTATGTATGTACTTATATATCCTAACCGATGTAGCGTTTCGCTCCGTACACCAAGACGCCAAAGAACAGGGGGAATTAAGCTTCCTACATGTACTTCTCCAGTTTCCTCTTCTAACTTGTTGGTAAAAATTTTTTGAAAGCCATTATCCACGCTATAAACTTATGAATTCAAGTTACGGACTACTGTACTTCTCCAAAATAAGCGGGGCGGTTAATACCAGTGCTTTCGTTTTAATAGAGTTTTCCCTTACGCCGGATAGGACCAACTTTTTGTCTCATATTGTGTTGATATTTACTTAGAGCAAGATTGAAAACGAATATGAGAAACAAAGCAACTTGGCCTGCTCTGCTCCGTTTTCAACAAATTTCGTGTGTATGTGTAACATTGGTTTACACACTACAAACGAGGGATTATCCATTCAGTTTTGTCTTCGTGAATGTAACTTAGGAATCACCGTTATATCACTTTGTGACTTTATGTTCCTCTTTGTCTGTATGGTTGGTGAGAAACCTGAAGAAAAGTTGAAATTAAGGGAGAAACGGAGAAGTGTGTACCCCTCTCTCCAACAATTCCCGTCCAATAAATGGAATTCGCTCCCTAAGGTTAATTCAGTTGTTATGCCATAATAGCAAAGTAGGATACCAAGTCACAATAGTGAAATAATGGTCATCCGATAAGGTGTAATTAAAACTGATAATAGACCTCTAAAACTGATAATTCTCCACTCTTTGAATGAATGTCCCTCCCTTTGAAGCACTGGGATGTCCGCCAGTGGGTTGACGTCAAAACTGATGGTGCTGCGGCTACATTTGTATTGGAGATACCCCTCTCCAAGCATTGACGGACGAGCCAAACCTCCAAAGGGAGGAAAATTTCTCCAAAGTGGGCGAGATAACAGAAATTAGGCCATTTTACTTACACCTTCAAGAAACTAACTTTTTGAAACCGCCAAAGACGGTTGAATTCCAATTTACCCCCTTGTCGTCCGCTGTTGTCTCCAAGCCCAACAACTTTTGCCATATAGCACATTGTGCGGCTGGACAACCACAAACAAATGACCTAGATAATTGGTTTCGACAAGGGTAATTTGTTGGTTGGTTGACAGATTCAGGCATTCTGCGGCCAAAGACGTAGAATGCTCGGGCAAATTTATGTAGCTGCAAAAGTTGTGATGAAATTTCTTGCCGATTTGGACGAAATTTTGCGATGCGAACAAGTAAAAAAAGAGTTTCGTGAATCATGAACTTTTGTTGGAGGGTTTTGTCGGATTGTTTTTGATTCAAGAATGTGGTTTTATCTTCTTGACTGAGAGGGATCCGAATTTAGATGTATAGTTAGGTCATAATTTTTGGAAAAATTATTTTTTATACATTGAATTTGGTGCGCATTTATCTTATTCAAGTGCGACAGAATCAAGGCTCAATTCGAACTGCGCGCCAAAAAACTATTCATTTGATATTTGAGCCCAATTAACCTGAACCTTCTAAATCTGCCAACAGTCCAGCAACAAAAGTGAAACATGCGTACATAGTATGTACTCTGATTCTACTTATGTACATAAAAGAGAAAGGGGAGAAAAAATTGGAATTCCCCCTCTTAGGCGGTTTCAAAACGTAGAGTTTGTTCCTTAAGGTGTAGGTAAAATGACCACATTTCTGCCAATTCCCCCCTCTTTGGAAATTTTCCCCTTCCTTTAGAGCTTTGGCTGGTCCGCCAGTGAATTAGTGAGTTCGGTGGCAGCCAGTAGCAGTCGTATAAATTGGGTTTTTATCTTGTTCACTCACTCACGTTTTTATATCTCTTTTGTTATCACCAAAATTGTGCCTTTGACCAGCGTTTTATGCGTTTTCTTATTTGGATTTATGTCGTTAACGTTTGCGAAGACACTCAATACCATTTTGTCTGATACTGTTGTTCAGTGTCGATAATGTTGTTGTTGTTGTTGTTGTTGTTGTTGTTGTTGTTGTTGTATTTTTTGCTGCTCCTGCTTTTGTTGTTGTTGTTGTTGTTGCTGTTGCTGTTGTTGTTGTTGTTGTTGTTGTTGTTTGTTGTTGTTGTTGTTGTTGTTGTTGTTGTTGTTGTTGTTGTTGTTGTTGTTGTTGTTGTTGTTGTTGTTGTTGTTGTTGTTGTTGTTGTTGTTGTTGTTGTTGTTGTTGTTGTTGTTGTTGTTGTTGTTGTTGTTGTTGCTGCTGCTGTTGTTGTTGTTGATCAACCAAAATCTAACGTATGTTTCATGTTCTCTCCAAATATTTATTTCGTTTGGTCTGTTTCGACTTTTTGTGTGACTAATCAAACGGCTATTCAAACGGTGGGACCAAGTGGGCAAGACTGATTCAGAGGCTTTGCCATAGTTCAAAAAAGCCCTTTTGTAAAAGTTAAACTTATAAGTTATATTGTTTAGTCATGATTTGGAGCTTTTATGAATATTTTAACCGACCGTATTTCTCAAGAATAACAGTAATATTTACATGTTTCCATGTTCTTTAATAAAAAAAGTGGGTGTTTTTGTGTGTTTCTCCCCCCTACCCCCCCCCCCCCCCCCCCCAGCGGCCCACCTCTGTCCGTAATACTGGAGAAAATACCAACATGAAAGTTCCCTGCGGACTCATTCAATACAAAGTTTATTTCGCGCAACATGAACAAATACACGTTGTTTTCTGTTTGCTTAACAACACTTTTTTGCTCATCAAATTTTAATAAGCTGCTGATTTCCCTATGAAGTTTGCTCAGTTCACGACGCGTTTATTATAACGCTCGATAAATGGTATTTCTTCCGTAATTTTTCAATCTTAGTTTTGTTTACAAACGGTAACCAAAGAGATTGCGGTCATTGTCAAAAAAACAATACAAAACAAGGTTTAGTCGTTATTATTATTTTTGTATTGCACCAAAGTAATTGTGAATGAAACTGTTTTTCTCTCCAATGTGTTGGTCGGGTTCAGGTATAAATGCATAGTTTTGTTTACCATGTCAAGTTGTCGGTTTACTACATCGACATATGTAACGCATCATAACGTTTCTGTTACTCTTTGAAACAGCTTTGCTCTCTATTTGCTAAAGTTGTTGACTGAATCTTGTGTTTTTTTCATTCTTGAATTTGATGATTTCGTTTCCGTTTCTGTTACTCTTTGAGTCAGCTTTACTTCTTATTTGCTTACTTGTCGACGGAATCTTGTGTTTTTTTCATCTTGAATTTGGGGATTTCGTTTCGCGAGAATGGTCGAAAGCCTTGAATTTCGTTTCGTTCGTTATCGATTACTGATGGTTCCCTAGCTATTTTTCTCTAGAAACACTTCGGTTATGTAATTGGAGTACGTGAGATATTTTCCCATGGTGTTGAAGCAAAGAAAAAATCCCACACATAATAACAGGTTTTTTCTCACCCTGCGATAATCAACCTTGTTTACGAGATTGTTTTTTCGTATGTGGTAAGTTGTTTATTTTGTCGTCCGGGAAGTTTATTTTCTTGTTTGTCGACTTATAGTTCGTTTAGGCGTTATTCGCGAAACATTCAATAGTCACCTTGTAATTGGCGCGTTCCATCTTTTCGGTTGACTTTTCAGTGTAAAAATAGTTACAAATATGTATGTGGGAAAAAGTTTGATAAAATGTCTTCGAAGAATAAGAAACTAGGAACAAGCTATGTACATAGAGAGGATCAAAAATGTTTATTAAAACTGTAAGCCAGATAATTACTAGCATGAATGGATTATCAGCTTTCAGTTGGACTAAGACGCAAAATTTCAAACCCATAAAATTTTCCTAGATTTTTTTCTAATTGCCAAAATTTGCTCTCATAAGTTTTATACCATCGAGGGTGTTGATCATGATCATATTTTTTCGGTTCTGATCCAACAGCGGTGTAGGTAAAATGACCTAATTTCGGCCCATTCCCCTTCATTGGAGAGATTCTTCTCCCTTTGGAGGTTTGGCTCGTCCGCCAGTGATCTGATCCAATGGTATTCTCTGCCACAGCCACCATAATAATGTTCATGATAACATCCTCCAATCCATCATAACCGCATTCAGTTTGATTCAATGGTGGTCTAGCAAAAAAAAAACAAGCATAAGCTGGCATGCATACACCATGTCCAATTTAATAATTATTATTGAGTTTGCACTGGTTCTACATATGTAGCTCCTTTTTTACTCTCTTGAGAGTTCAAGTGAGTTTGTTTGGCTTTAACATATTAATAGATTGAGAAATCCGTATAGAAACAATAAGCATTTCTCGTACCATTTTGCGCCACTGATGTATGCAATGTATATGATCTCAGTTTAGAGTCAGAAACAGTTACCATGATTGGCGCCAATCCTGTTATTCATGACATTTATGACAGTTCTATTATTCATTGGAACTTCCTTTTTTCTGGTTAAATCTGGATAATCAACGTCATCATTCAGATCATACCTACCGTATGATTCCTGATTGAATCCGGTTCAACAGAACAGATTCATATATAGATACATGCACTAGCGGACAATAAGGGGTGGGAAAAGTGAAATTCCCCCTCTTTGGCAATCTCAAAAAGTAGAATTTGTTCCTTATGGTGTAGGTAAAATGGCCCGTAAATTACCAATTCTCCTCTCTTTAACGAAATTCCTCTGCCTTTGATGGATGATCTCATCCGCCAGTGTGTGGATTGTTACAGAATGTAGCTTCAATGATTGAGAAATAACATAACTGACGGATAATTGACGGAATGACATCACATCATGCCGTCACGTCACTATGTTCTACTGGGACATCACGTGTATATTGAGTCTATATTAGGCCTGAGCCTGCCCACAACACTGATTATAACTTGAAAAATGTTGTTTTAATTCAGATAATTAATTGTAAATTTACTTAATTTTATTCAAATTTATTTTGTTTTCTTTCAGGTAACTGCAACGACAACCAGTGCTCTGCTACTCAATAGTGCCGTTAATACTGATCGTGCCATCGAACTATTGGCCGCCGCACAGCATCCGGTTGGTGGACTGATGGCTTAGCTTGAGCTTAGGCTTAGGCTGGGCTTAGGCTTAGGCTTAGGCTTGAGCTTAGGCTTAGCTTAGCTTGAGCTTAGGCTGGGCTTAGGCTGAGGCTTAGGCTTATGCTGGGCTTGAGCTGGGCTTAGGCTGGGCTCAGGCTTAGTGTTAGGCATAGGCTTAGCTTGAAATTCATTTTTCATAGATTTTTTATTGAATTTGTTGGAACTCGTTGTTATCTTTGAGAAACTGGAAAGAATTAGAATCTGGGAGTTTTCTGCGTGATATGGCAGACGTGAGTAACTTCATTTCTCCTATCTATACTTATGTGTCATAAAAACAGATTAGTTTATTTCTCATATGTAGCTGAAACATAGCTTGTTAATGTTAGTCGTTCTGTGCCCTTTCTCATTCCAGTTCATCATAGAATTTTAACCTAAAAAATAACAATGTTACTACTGAAACCACAAACAAAGTATTATGTACATGTAATGTATTTGTAACTATAAACTATCAATTATTAAGTGGGTCATTCAGTGGTGAACGAGCCGATTGGGCAACCCCAATCGCACTAGCGGATGAGGCAAACCTCCAAAGGGAGGGGAATCTTTCCAAAGAGGGGGAATTGGCAGTTTGCAGGCCATTTCACCTACACCTTAAGGACCAAATCCCACTTTTTCAAAACGCCAAAGGGAGGGGGATTCCACTTTCCCACCCCCTCTCTTGTTCTTTAAAGACCGGTCTGGCAATAATAAATCTGTGTTTTTTTGTCTGACCAAACGGAAGATGGCCGACCGAGATGGAATGCCAATGGCCTAATTGGTCCTTGCTTTGAGTTGTTTGTGGGTGGAAAGGGTGGGAAAAAAGGATTTCCCCACTCTTTGGCGTTTTCAAAAAGTAGAATTTGTTCCCTAGGGTGTATGTAAAATGGCCTGAAAACTACCAATTCCCCCCTCTTTGAAAAGATCCCCCTTTGGAGATTTGGCTCGTCCGCCAGTGTTATGAGTCAGTTCTGTGAAAGGGAGAGAGAAAAGTAGAATTCAATTCTTCTTTGGGCCACTATCGGACGAGAAGGGGATGAAGAAAGATTTTCTCATTTTTGGCGAGTTTAAAAGTGCAGTTTGAAGTGCGTAAGACGCTATCCAACTTTCAATTACTCTCTTTAATGAAGTTCCTTCCGAAGTTCGGCCTCCGGTGCGCTGGAGGTTTCAGCAACTTGAATTAGTTCGTCAATATGTGTGTTGCGACTTGTGTGTAGAATGTTTTCTCATTTTTTTCAAAACTAAACTTCCCCTTAGAGGAATTGGTTATCAGCACTGGCGGACAAGCCAAGCCTCCAAAAGAGGGGAATCTCTCCGAAGAGGGGAAAATCGGCAGAATTTAGCCCTATCTATCACGCCTTAAGTAACAAACCCTACATTTTAGAAACGCTGAAGAGGGGAAAATTTCACTGTTCCCACCCCTTCCTGTCCGCTAGTGGTTGTCAGACAGTGGGCAGACTGACTGAGTGTCCAAGTTACGAAAGTGTTTCTTATGTGGCATAGTAATTAATGATGTGCCATGCCCCGTTGGACTGGACTCATTATATTGACACGATTTATGGTGGTGATGTTGAATGGTGGTTAGCGCACTTTTTGGGTGTCACCATCACTCTTCATAGATTGTCATTACGGGCTAAAAATACGTTGGTCTCGGAGTCGGTACATGTCCAATGCGTAACTAACCCGCACCGCACCGCCCCAAGTTTCATGAGTGTGCACCTTGGGCATTCATGACTGTCGCATTCGTATGCAATAGACATTCGACGAGGCTGCAACTTGTAATGAAACTGTGAAAACGCATGGGGAAAGAATTTACTCCAAAACCATTATCTGCTCATATTTTTTGTGTTCGTAAATCGTTTATTCTGAAATCCAGTCGAGTTATAAACATTTATATGTATGTTGCTTTGTCGGTTGTGAAATACGCAATACTGAACAATCATTTAAATATTTAGCATACTGAGCGAAGTACCATCATCAGACAGCGGACGAGAAGGGGTGGGAAAACGGGAAATCCCCCTCTTTGGCGTTTTCAAAAAGTAGAGTTTGTTGCTTTAGGTGTAGGTAAAATGGCCTAATTTGTGCCACTTCCCCCTCTTTGGAAAATTCCCCTCCCTTTGGAGGTTTGACTCGTTTGCCAGTCGGTCCTTTTATTGATCTATGGAAAAAAGTTATTAAAAAAATCATTGATCACACACACCTCGCTGGGACACCCTGTATGGAATTCAGTTCTGTGCTTGCGTGATTACGGAGGTGTGCTGATACCTTTTTGATTGTTTTTAAATAAATATACAATATCTCAATGGAGTTCATTGGAGTTCTCAACTTGTATTCTGACCTGTCAGTTTTCATTTCCCGATGAAGTTTGTTAAACTTTTCTTCTGGCCTGTCAGTTTTTGTTTGGCTGTTGTGATTGGCAAATAACAGTTGGACGGGTCGGTCTGTTTGCAAGTTTAACTACTCGCCCGGGTACACTTTGACAGATTGAGAGTAATCGAATAGCGTTGTTGTTGTGTTCGCTGTTGTTGTTGTTGTTGTTGTTGTTGTTGTTGTTGTTGTTGTTGTTGTTGTTGTTGTTGTTGTTGTTGTTGTTGTTGTTGTTGTGTTCGCTGTTGTTGTTGTTGTTGTTGTTGTTGTTGTTGTTGTTGTTGTTGTTGTTGTTGTTGTTGTTGTTGTTGTTGTTGTTTATGTTGCTGTTGTTGTTGTTGTTGTTGTTGTTGTTGTTGTTGTTGTTGTTGTTGTTGTTGTTGTTGTTTATGTTGCTGTTGTTGTTGTTGTTGTTGTTGTTGTTGTTGTTGTTGTTGTTGTTGTTGTTGTTGTTGTTGTTGTTGTTGTTGTTGTTGTTGTTGTTGTTGTTGTTGTTGTTTATGTTGCTGTTGTTGTTGTTGTTGTTGTTGTTGTTGTTGTTGTTGTTGTTGTTGTTGTTGTTTATGTTGCTGTTGTTGCTGTTGTTGTTTATGTTGTTGTTGTTGTTGTTGTTGTTGTGTTCGCTGTTGTTGTTGTTGTTGTTGTTGTTGTTGTTGTTGTTGTTGTTGTTGTTGTTGTTGTTGTTTATGTTGCTGTTGTTGTTGTTGTTGTTGTTGTTGTTGTTGTTGTTGTTGTTGTTTTTGTTGTTGTTGTTGTTGTTGTTGTTGTTGTTGTTGTTGTTGTTGTTGTTGTTGTTGTTGTTGTTGTTGTTGTTGTTGTTGTTAATATTGTTATTGTTGTTGTTGTTTTTTGTTTTTGTTGTTGTTGTTGTTGTTAATGTTGTTGTTGTTATTGTTGTCGTTGTTGTTGTTGTTGTTGTTGTTGTTGTTGTTGTTGTTGTTGTTGTTGTTGTTGTTGTTGTTGTTGTTGTGTTGCAAGCATTCTCACGGCACTTGGCCGGACATGTATCCTGGCGGTTGTTTCTGGTGCACAAAGTGGTGGCTATAAAAATTAAGAGCCACTGGCTGTCACTTCCGTGTGAAGTATGGCGTTGTTTACTCGTTTCAATGTGGTTGGGTTGGGTATATAAAAACAATGTAGTTAACTTAAAGTTTCTTGTTGCAATTTTTTTCTGCATTTTTTCATCGCGCAAGATAATGTTTTCGTCAAAAAAAATTATTTTTTCTGTTTCATGGAAGGGCAGAAACATCGATAGGTTTTATCTCCAATCTTTTTCTAAGTTAGAAAGCTCACCCCAGTTATACTTTTGTGGTTTCTTTGTATTCAGTATTGTCTGTGTTTCTTTATGATTGTTAAGCTTGAATTTCATTTTATCTTTTCTAATAAAGTTAACATGAATTGGACGCGTACGTAATTTTGATTGAATGTTTTACTTACAAATACAGTGTTATGAACCTTGAATAAAGAACTTGAATATGCGTTGAAAACTTGTTGCATGTTGAGAAAGTTAACATGTTTTTTTAGTAATAAGAAGCTCGAAATTGTCTCCAATTTGGTCATAACTTGTATCACGCAACGACGGCCATTTGGTTCTGCGTCATATACAGGGTGTGCAAAAAAAAACGATTTTGAACGTTACTAACTCGAGCTATAAACAACCGATTCAATCGTTGTTGTTCTAATTTGAAAGCCAATATGTTGACTTGAAATCCCTCTGATTCTAGTCTTTTTTTATGAAGTTGCCCTTTACAGAAGAAAATCCCAAAAAGTCGTGTTTTTGAAGTGAACGTGAAACAATCGATACTTTTTGGTTCGCAAAATGTTCCTCCTGTTGGGTAGCAAATGTCCGAATTTGAAGAGTACATTGAGGAAAATAGAGTTTGCTGAGCTCAATCCTAAATTGGAAATTCCGGAATACAATTCGAAAGACACCCAACAGGAGGTACATATGTAGAGGTATGTAATTCTATCATCCCTTACTCGATCGTAAGCACTGGCGGACGAGCTAATGCTCCAAAGGGAGGGGAATTTCGTCAAAGAGGGGGAATCGGCAACTTACAGGTAATTTTACCTACACGTTAGGGAACACGTTTAACTTTTTTTTGATAACTCCAAACAGGGGGAATTCCACGTTTCCCACCCCTTCTCGTCCGCTGGGTGATCGTAAGTGTTCGGTTTGTCGTGTTGGTGATCTTTGACGTAATAAAGAGTTCAAATATATAGCATGTTGTAATGAAACACCATCTGCTGGTCGTGGAAAATATGTGCAGTCGTTTTTATGACTGTTTACGTAAGCACTAAATTCCTGGTTGCGACAACACTACATCTGCAAAGAGTTGTTGTTGTTGTTGTTGTTGTTGTTGTTGTTGTTGTTGTTGTTGTTGTTGTTGTTGTTGTTGATGTTGATGTTGTTGTTGTTGTTGTTGTTGTTGTTGTTGTTGTTGTTCATGTTATTGTTGTTGTTGTTGTTATCGTTGTTTTTGTTGTTGTTGTTGTTGTTGTTGTTGTTCATGTTATTGTTGTTGTTGTTGTTATCGTTGTTTTTGTTGTTGTTGTTGTTGTTGTTGTTGTTGTTGTTGTTGTTGTTGTTGTTGTTGTTGTTGTCGTTGTTGTTGTTTTTGTTGTTGTTGTTCTTGATGACTTTTTGCAATGTGCAGTACTCTTTTTCCGCCGTTCAAACCCGTAGTTTTCATGTCGACAACTGTTTGCTCCTGTGTCGCGTTCACGAAAATTTTCTGGAGTTCTGTCTTTAAACATGTAGTTTTTTAAAGTTATTCCCAAGTAGGAAAACATTGTCCTATTTATCAGAGTTTTATAGTTCAGTAGACAAGTTGTTGGGGAGTAAGAAACTGATAAGGTTGTTCCTTTAAGCGGTCTTTGTCAAACACAAACACTGCTGAAGTAACTGCTTCCAGAAAGATCTCGATGGTTTTGTTGTGATTTTTTACTAAGATTTCTTTTTTTTTTATGTATTGAAGCTTTTGAAAAAATCCGTTTTCTCACAGGTAACTTTTTTTAAATAATCATCAGCAGGAATCACCGGCGGACGAGCCAAACCTCTAAAGGGAGGGGAATCTACCCAAAGAGGGGGAATTCGCAGAAATAATGACGTTATACCTACACCTTAGGAAACAAACTCCAAGTACTTTTTGGGATCTCCAAACAGAGGGGGGGGGATTCCATCCCACCCTTCTCGCTAATGGCAGGAATGCAGTTTTTCCATAACTTGGTTTTGTTGGATTTGGATTAGTCATGCCTTTCATGTTTTCCCAATTCATGTTCTTGATAAATTCTCCCGGTTCTGTTTGTCTGTTCTGGTTAGGAAGGCCATTTCTCATTGAGCATTAGTCTGTCTACTGTTCTGGTCGATATGTTTTAACGACTTTTTAGTCCATGCTTTATGAACTATGATTTTTTTATAGCAATCACATTGCTTGATCAAGGCACCAGCGGATGAGGGAAGAACCAAAAAGTGTAATTCCCCCCTCTTTATTAGTCCCAAAAAGTGGAATTGTTTCTTAAGGTGTAGGTAAATTTGCCTCAAAACGGCTACTTCCCCCTCTCTGAAGAACTTCCAATACCTTTGGAGGATTCACTCATCCGCTGGTGGATCATGGACATGTTGCGTGCGATCATCAAAAAAAGTTACACTGTTGCCATGAATCCAATGTCTGGCCACTAAGTCTGTGTGTGTTTATATTGTGAATGAGTAATCGTTAATAGGTTTTTGATGAACTTCGTTGTTCGTGAAAAATGAATATGGTTATGACCACTCTGCTAGTGATCGAATCGAACTATCAAGATAGAGGTATCTATTAAAGTTAGGTTGGGCTGTTTATGGTAGGGAGTCTATGTAGGTATCCAGAGTATCACAACAGGATTCTGCATGGGGTAGTAACCACTGGCGGATGAGCCAAACCTCCAAAGGGTGGGGAATTGTTCCGAAGAAGGGGGAATTCACAGTTTTCAGTTCGTTTTACCTACACCTCAGGGAACAAACCTAACTTTTTGAAACCGCTAAAGAGAGGGGAATTCCACTTCTCCCTCCCCTTCTCGTCCGCTAGTGGTAGTAACGACCTTGACAACTCGATGGTATTCTAGATATTTAGTCGAGTACGTTCTATGTAGATTACAACTCAGTAGCTAACTTATGTAGGTGTCTTCTGAATTTTTTTATTGATTATGAACTCATACCAACTTGAGATTTTTCGATTTGAAAAAGATACATGTATCCACGAAGAATCAATCTTCAATCATAGGAGTGAGATTTTGTTGATAAATCTTACTGTAAGTAAACGGAACCTATTGATAGATAAAAACCAATGTATTCTACTGGACTGGTCATAATACCCACTAGGTGTTATTATACATCCGTAAGTTGGCTAGGATTAAACTATGATTTTAGATTAACAAATATTCCCTTTTGATTCTATGAATTTCTGAGTACTGGATTATTTTCTACTCAGAATAATTATACGAAGAAATGTGAGGATATAAAAGTCTCCCCTTTCCCCACCACACCTCTTCTGGAAATATGTAGTTGTAATAAGCAGTCAACCTGAATCTCGGGTTGAAACACATGGCATTCAAAAAAGTTGTTGTGATCAGTGATTATCCTAATACGTAACTGACGAGGTGACCGTTATATGTTATTATATTATATATTGTATTCTTCTTACATTTGTATTGTTATATGTTTATTATATTACACCCATTATATTTGTATCGTTTCAGCCACCGTCATCACTGCAACGTCGTCTGTGCGTGTTCCATCCGTACGTGCACTGCGACTGTCTGGGCGAACTCGGCAATCCACTGCTCTCGTCCTACCTGCCCGACCCATCAACGAGCACCATCCCCACCTCAAACGTTACGACATTGGCCGATTACACCACTGATATGGGTGACACCGAGGGTCGGACCGGCATTCGGTCCTTTTTCAAGTTGGTCATACCATTCAGTCTGGGACGCAAATTTCTAAACCCCAAAAAATGGTCTAGAATTTTTCACGAACACGAAAATTTTGCGTATACTAAGGTGGGTAAATAATTGAAATACCAGCGCGGCGGGGGCGGATATACCATAGGCCTCACGATAGGTAATCGGGGGTTAATGGACAGTAAAACTTCATATGGAATAGTTTTTTGATGACAGCGAATTTTGGCATTTAGTAAAATTTCTAGGAAATTTTTTGGGGTTTGGAAGTTTGCGTCGGGGACTGTTTCCAGAACAAAAAGGTGTGGCACGAGACTCGTTGCTGCGCTGCGGTCCACCCTGGATCCTGGTTATGAATGAAAGAGAGAAATGTGAATATGAAAAAAAATTTTTAATCAATATTTCGGTTTCCATCATTATTGTTTTCGAGATAATCAATTTTCTTTGTTTCATCTAGACGGTCAACGTTTTCAATTTAGTTCAGAAAAATTCCGGTGATGCGGTGATTACTAGTTGTTCGTCTTCGTCGCATAAACTTTTATTTTAAATTAATTAAATTAAATTAAATTAATTTTTATTTTTGTTTCAGTCGTCTGCGCAAGGGCAGCAGCAATGCGATGAACAACGGCTCCGCTTCCGCTGCACAGGTAAATATTGACTTTTATATCATTATTCGATTCAATATTCACTAATGTTTTTATTAAAAATATTTATCTATTTTTTCATTTTTTATTTTTGTTATTTTTTTTTCGATGCTCTTTTCATCTATTCAATCAACTGCGATTCAAGTAAATGTTTTCTCATTCTATGTTTGTTAAGCCACATTGAAAGCTACAAACATAACAGCTCTACGCGCGTTTTTTTTTCAATTTTCAACGATGTATTAGCTTAGATTTTTTTTATAATTTTGTACATATTTTATTTTTGCGTTATAAAATACATCTTGTCATCTGCAGACTTTTTTTATTTTGTAAACCGAATTTTATTCAATGTATGGTGAACCTAAAACTGGTATACCACAGCCCTGTTCGGTGCCCTGCCCTCCCAACTACTGTTTCCCCATGGGGAAAATTGTTCAATTTCAGTTGAAATTGAAAGTGAAATGCAGACCCCGCGATTTGATTGATTATCACCGCATACCGTGAATTATTGCATCATACTAGCGCACGAGAATAGGAAGAAAAGTCAAAACTGGACGAGCTAATCCTCCAAAGGGAGGGGAATTTCGTCAGAGAAGGAAATTGGTAGTTTTCAGGCCATTTTACCTACACCCCAGGAAACCAACTCTACTTTTTTTGAAACCGCCAGAGAGTGGGGAATTCTATTTTTCCCACCCCTTCTCGTCCGCTAGTGATTGCTGTGCCTGTAAGTACAGGTGAAAGCACACAACACATACCATGAACTAGTGAACGACAAGTGGCGGGAATAGTGGAATTTCCCCCTCTTTGGCGTTCTTAAAAAGTTCGTTTTTAAAGAGTTCGTTTCCTAAAGTGTAGGTAAAATTACCAGAAAACTACTATTTCCCCTTTCTTTGACGGAATTCCCCTCCCTTTGGAGAATCAGCTTGTCCGCCAGGGATGCCATGTGCATATGAATTTGGGATTTCGAACATCCCGTGCATGTCATTTGGCCAATCTGCATGTGCGCGCCATATTTACTATCCGACTTTCTGTTGCACTTGTTGTTGTTGTTGTTATTACTGTTGTTGTTGGTTGTTGTTGTTGTTGTTGTTGTTGTTGTTGTTGTTGTTGTTGTTGTTGTTGTTGTTGTTGTTGTTGTTGTTGTTGTTGTTGTTGTTACTGTTGTTGCTGTTGTTGTTTGACTGTATAAACAGCTGCTCAGTACGTAAACAACATGAAAATTTTCCCTGCAATATGTAGATTTCCCAGTTCATGTTTCTGCATATTTTTCTAACACAACCAGTTCTGTACTTTTAATGGACATACTTTGACGGACGTGTTACATAATATTTTCGTCTTGTGTATGCTTTTGATTCACTAGCGGACAAGAAGAGTGGGAAAAGTGCAATTCCCCCCTTTTTGGCGTTTCCGAAAAGTAGAATCTGTTTCTCAAGGTATAGGTTTAATTGACCTGAAAACTGGCCATTCCTCCCTCTTTGACGAATTTCCCCTCCGTTTGGGTGAATAACTCATCCGCTAGTGTTTTCATTCGATGTCTTTACTCGTCTTATATTTTGTGGCCGTTTATCACACACGATTTTGTGGCCGTTCATCACAATCTCCTGAAATTTTCTCGAATTTTTCTTATCAGATAAATTTCTGTCAACTTACATTTACTCCCGGTACCGCATAGGAAAACTGGCAACTAAGTCAATCAGACAGTGAAACCACAAAACGTACGCCTTCTGCTCGTCATACTGTTTATTATCATCGTGTGAAAATTGACTATTACCGTTGAAAGTAGAACATAATGCAATGCAAATGGTGTGTGCTACAGTATAAAACTGTAATACCACGGATTTGGTTAGCGGCAGGCACTGGCGGACGAGCGAAACCTCCAAAGGGAGAGGAATTTCGTCAAAGAGGGGGAATCGGAAGATTTCGGGCCATTTTACCTACACCTTAGGGAACAAATTTTACTTTTTGAAAGCGCCAAAGAGGGGGGAATTCCACTTTTCCCACCCTTTCTGGTCCGCTAGTGGCGGCAGGGCAGCAACGCCAATTTGCTGGGTAAACAAATCACCGGGTTGTGATTGGTCGCACTAGCCAGATGAGATTGGGTGGGAAAAGTGAGAATCCCCTGATTGGGATTTTTATAAAGTTGAATTTGTCCCCCATGGTGAAGGTAAAATGGTCTGAAAATTGCTAATTCCCCCTCTTTGACGAAATTACCGCCAGTGATTGGTCGCATTATGATTCATTATAATGATGAGAAATAATGGATTTCCACTTTTGTAGTTTCAGAACAACGGCAGTTGATGTTCAGTTTTGAGTTCGAGTTGAATCATCGGATATCTGTCAATTCCCCTCGTTGAGGAATTCTTCCATTCTTGAGTTGATTTGCTGGTCCGCCAGTTGGTGTTCGTGTGCATCAAACAAATGCTTCGGCTTACCGTGGAAGACTAAATACAGTCTGATATTTCCCGCAAATAAATCAGAACTCTTTCTCTCTAATCACTAACCAGTATTTTTCAGCTTCATTGTTATTATTCAATCTCGATTTGCATTAATTCGTGCTACGGCAACACAAAGTTTTTTAGTATGCCATGTTTGCGAGCTGTATAGATTGAAAGCAAATAATCTCTCCGTGGCATGGACGCATGGTAGTGAAACTGATTAACTTCCTGGTTCCGTTGTGTTGTGTACATGTACATTGGCAGAAAACGTCCATTTTTTTCAGGAAATAAACTGGCGTATTTTAGTTACATGTTTTGTATTTATGTCTGCATTTTATTTTACTTTCTTCTATTTCTAGAAGAACCGTTTAGGACCGGTACCATTCTCACTTTTGGAACAAATTATACCTGCCATATGGTCAATGGCGGACGAGCCAATCCTCAAAATGGAGGGAATTTCGTCAAAGACGGGGAAGTTTCTATGCATTTTTACCTACATCGTGAGCAACAAAATCCGCGTTTTGACACCACAAAATGAGAGGGGATTTCATTTTCCCTCTTCTTGTCCGCTAGTTGATGTAGGTTGTGAGAAATGTGCCCGTGGCCTGGTCATGGAATTTGTACCATGACGTCGTGTCGTTATGTACAGTACGCCAGAAAAAATAACGACCCTTGACGGTAGGAAGTATCGAATCGCAAAACATCATGTCATGTGATAACTCAACTCAATGTCAGTAAACGCATTTTATGTACCTTTCTGTGAAGTTTCTCAGACGAAAAGTTATTGTAGCGATTTATAGAACCAGTATGGGTTTATATACAGTAGATCCGTAATTATGCAGTACCTGTTTATGTACATACATAGGTAGTCAGTTTACATAGTTAGTCTGTTTACCTAGTCAGTCAGTCAGCCAGTACATTGTTATAGCCCGTTCAGCAAATCGTTTTCAGGAGATTTTTTTAGAACTTTTAGAAGCTAGTGAACAAATTTCCGCTAGTTTTTTACTACTGTGGTTCGCTAGCGCTATTTCTCGTGCACCCTGATTATCGCCCGGGATTCTGTTGGCAATATCAGTAGCGGATGAGAAGGGCTAGAAAAGTGGAATCCCCCTCGCTTTGACACTTTCAAAAACTGGAATTCGTTCCCATAGGTGTAGGTATAATTGCCTCAAAATTGGCAATTTCCCCCCTCTTTGCGTAAATTTCAAATCCTTCGAAGGTTTGACTCGTCCGCCGGTCGGCAATATCATGATTCATGTTGACGAATCCTTGATTAAACAACGCGTGCCAGACCGCGTTGTATGACTCCATTAGCGGACGAGAAGGGGAGAGAAAAGTGGAATTCCCCCCTCTTTGGCGATTTCAAAAATTGGCGAAATTGGCGAATTTGTTCCCTAAGGTGTAGGTAAATAGGCTCATAAGAGATTCCCCCCTCTTTGGAAAAATTTCCCTCCCTTTGGAAGTTGGGCTCGTCCGCCGGTGTATGACTCCGAATCATATTAAAACATAAACATTAACTAGCTCACATTGTGGACAAGATCACTAGCGAACGAGAACGAGAGGATAAGTAGTTTTCCCCCCTCTTTGGTAGTTAAACTTAGGCAGGCAGATACAATGATTCATTCAAGTTCTACATTTGCTATATACAGTACTATAGCCCGTAGCCCGTTGTACGTGCTATCGAAAGTTGTTTACCAACCAGTTGGTAATCGGCTTCTGTCAGTTTGTGTGTGCAGGCCCGCGTGAATTCATTGGCGGTGGAAGTCTTGACCAGATTCTTCTATATGTACTACGCAGATGCGATATGTACATACTCACTGGCGGACGAACTAATCCTCCAAAGGGAGGGTAATTTCGTCAATGAGGGGGTATTGACAGTTCTCAGGCCATTTTACCTACACCAGGTTCAGAAACAAAATCATTTTTTGGAATTGCCAAAGAGGGGGAATTTTACTTTTTCCTCCTCTTCTTGTCCGCTAGTGTACATACTTGATGAACTATGACAACGGCGAACGCTAATTACGTGTCCAACATCAACATGCCAGCTACATATGTCAGTATGTACCTGAACCAAAATATTTCGGAGAAAAATCATAAAATGCTTATTTTATCATCGATTTTGATGAATTGAAGAGAAATTTGCAGAATTTTATCAAAGAAATATTGTGCGCTTTTATATTCGCTCTGCGCGCGTACCTCGAAAAAAAAACCGTGCGCGCCAAGGTAAACCAGTTTATCGGATCTCGGCCATACCAGAATCGTAAGAAGATTTGGTCTTAATCGATGCTGTATCTGAGCATAGTGTTCCAGATTATCTTTGATCTGTACCATCGCCTTCCCGTACCGATCCGTACCGTTACAAAACGATATAATGAAAAATCACATTTGTTTAGTAATTGGTCTTCATGCTGTATGCAACTTAATATTGTCTTTTTTCGTCCATACCGAGAAACATAAGCGGATGCCCTCCTAATCGATAGTTAATCCCACTGCTTTCCGGATTATCATAGATTTGAAACAGTGTTACCGTACCAGTAATGCTATCTAACTTTATTAACATTATTCTTTGTAACTTTCCAGTTACATTTCTGTTTTTAATATAATAACTTGCATCAACTAAATATATAGCATTATTCATGTGGCATAACTTATCTTTTTTATCCATCTACATGTGAATGGATGGACTATCATGTATCATGTAACGTATGTATCCTGCCCTGGCAAATCAGGCTTTACTGGCGGACAAGCCAGTTCTTCAAAGGAAATTGATTTTTCCAAAGAGAGTGAAATTACGCGTTTGGATGCAATTTTACCTACACCTAAAGGAACACATTCCACTCACTGGAACTGCCAAAGAGGAGAATCCCACTCTTTCGTTCTTGCCTCGTCCGCTAGCACTGCTAACGAGTCATACCTCCAGAGGGAGGGGAATTTTTCCAAAGAGGGGGAATTGGCAGTTTCAAGCGCATTCTACCTACACCTTGAGGAACAAACTCTCGTGTTTGAAACCGCCAGAGAGGGAGGAATTCCACTTTTCTTACCCCTTCTCGTCCGCTAGTGTGTCAGATCAATTGCCAATGGCTCATGTACACCCGTGTGCCCACCGGAAGAGATTTATTTTGCAACCGTGCCGTGGCCGTCAGCCGAGGTTGATTTACAGGTTCCGCGATCCAACGGTGTTACGTACATGCCTGTTCCTGGCTTCGACCTTATCGTGACATTCTTTATAAACTATGGCTATGGCTATACTCTGGTGGTATTCCTAGAAACTATGGCGTTACTGGTGACCTTCTTGGTGAAATTGTGGTGATATTCCTTATAAACTATGGCCTTACTGGTGACATTCCTGGTGATATGTACCGTGGTGAGATTCCTTATAAACTATAGATATGTCACCGTGAACGGAGGTTGATTTACAGTTTTCGCGATCCAAAGACGTTACGTACATTCTTGTTCCTCGCCTTTAGCATAACATAACATTCCTTATAAACTATGGCTATACACTGGTGGTGGTGATATTCCTTATAAACTATGGCATTAATGGTTTTTATGAATCTGAAGCGTTGCTCTGGTGTTTCTGCTATGGCCGGTCAGTTTATTCAACCTCTCATGCCACTAAATAATGAAACACCATTTTGATATTTTATTATTTGGTGTGACTTTTTGGCTTCAGTAATGAAGAAGTCGATGACTTAGTACGCTGTGTGACACGGGGCACGGAAGCTTTTAACGTGGATTGGAGCAGATCTGTCTGATGAAGAAAACGTTGACGAACAGAGTTGCTATGTGGCTTCACGCCCCAGATTATCCCAGATATTCAACTGAATGAACCAATCAGAACCGAGTGTTTTCTCATAAAAATGAGAATCTTCACTTTATGTACTTAATCCCAGTTTACGAAAAATTTGGCGCTTAACGCGCTCGCCAAGCGCAGAACGACTGTGTGCATTATTTTGCCAGAATTAAGCACCTGCTTATGGTGCACCTGGTCGGCGATTCAATTGTTATCGATTATATTATTTTTAATTATTGATTTAAGCTCAAGTTGATTGGGCAAGTTTCTGGGCTATTCAACTGAACTTATGTATGTGAGCGAGATGGCTGTATAAATAAAAGGTGGACTATCTGATCAAACACGAATGTTTATGTTTACATGATCATGATGGAATGGACAATGGACATTTGAATATTTGTAGCTATGTACATTGATATGTACTTTGGTTCCTGAGTTTTGTTATGGCTCGTCAGTTTATTCGATTTCCTCTCTGAGTCTCTAACCCTCAAAAACACCACACTGAGTCATATCTTGTATGACTTGTATGTACATCTGTTTTTATACCACTGTCGACTGCTATTATATCAAGCTAATGTGATTGGTGACTGTGATATCAAGCTCAGGATGTCAAAGAAATCTGGTGGAAAACAGTTGAGTCGATAGGACATGCCGCATTTTGTCCCGGCTTTCCGTCCTAACCTTCCTAATTAGAACCTTTCGCGTTTATTAAAAGTCTGTGAAGTAATCTTTCTCGATGAATATAATGTAGCTAATAAACTGGGCGAACCGATCCGTAGTTCAGCTGACATTGTCTGGCTTCGGATAAATCATGTCGATTAACTCACCTGCTCCGTAATTTCGCTTATCATTCATAATTGATTGGAAATGCATCCCTGTTGTCGAAACTATGGCTGTATTAAGGGTATGTTTGTGTATGTACCTCTTGTTGTTGTTGTTGTTGTTGTTGTTGTTGTTGTTGTTGTTGTTGTTGTTGTTGTTGTTGTTGTTGTTGTTGTTGTTGTTGTTGTTGTTGTTGTTGTTGTTGTTGTTGATCTTGAACTCAATAATACACCTTCTTTCCTCCACAAGCCTACCCGATCCGATCAGTTACTACTTGTCGCTTCACTATTGTACGATTGTGCGCTGTCAACTTGAGTATTATCTTAGTTCTTACTGTAGTACATTCAGAGTGATCTGTTAGTTGGGATTTCTCTACATTGTTGAAACAACATTATTACATAGTTCACACGACTATGCACTTGGACTGGGTATCTTTCTTTAATTATTTTGAACTGCCCGCATTTCGAGTTTCGAAACGAACAGAAAGAATAGAGTTCCGAAAATCTTGCAAAAAGTATGCAACTCATAAAAAATCAGTATGAAGGTTCATTGAAAAACACTAGCGTGGTAAAAAAAGTATCAAATTCGACTCACAACAAACGATGGCCCGACTATAATACTATCTATCTTCCTATAGCGGGTACTGTTGTTGACACGGTAAACACTTTATGTGTCATTTATATCGGCACACTCGGCAGCCCCTTTGCTCCCCCTGAACGTCCACACACTACTTATTGCTGACGCTATCATAGCAGCATACCAATGGGTTTTTAGATGATGTTATTCTGCAGAATTTGGTTTATTTTCTCGAAAAAAAACGGAGATAATTCGTTTTTTTTAAATCAAACTGGACTTTCTGAAAATTGGAGAGACTTTTCGCTAAATAGTTTTATATAGGCGCACTCGGCAGCCCCATTGCTATCCGGACGTCCACACACTACTCATTGCTGCTACTATCATTGCAGCACACCAATGGTTTTTTGGATGATGTTATTCTGCAGAATTCGGATTATTTTCTCGAAAAACTGAGATTATTGGTTTTTTTTAAATCAAACTGTGAACTTTCTCAGAATCTGAGATTCAGAACACATTTTTACAGTTTTCTATGGACGTCCACATACTAGAATACTTATTACTGCTGCTGTGCTGCTGACGCTATCATAGCAGCATACCAATGGGTTTTGTGATGATGTTATTCTGCAGAAGTCGGATTATTTACCCGAAAAACTGAGATTATTTGTAAAAAAATCAAAACTATTGGTTTTCTGAAAATTTAATAGATTTTTCACTAAATAGTTTTATATAGGCACACTCGGCGTTTCCCGTGGACGCCCAAACACTGCATATTGTTGCTGCTATCATTGCAGGCACTGATACCACTGGCACTGGTTTTCGGCTGATATTGTTTCGCAGAAGTCGGATTATTGCCTGAAAAAATACATTAGTTGGGTCATTTAAAAATATTGCTGATTTTCTGAAAATTTTGAGAAAAATTTTCTGCAAACATTTTCAACATCCGTCGGCTGATATAAGCTAAATATCGTATCAGCTATTATTTATACGTGTTGCGCCGTCGTGGGCGACCAGTCATTAATTCTGTTTCCGGTCCTGGGGATCTCACGTCGAAACTTTGTGGCATGCGAAAATGGTGTAAGCGGAATCAAACGGCGCATGTTTCACTACGAGAGTGTTGTTCCATTACTTTACCAAAAATGTTTTCGTTTTCTAATAGTTCTGTTGCAGTTCTTTGGACGGATGTCGGGTATTTCCTGATTATCCGCGTCCAACAACCGTTCGGCAGGACACTAGCGGACGAGGATGGGTGGGCAGAGTGGAATTCCCCCTATTTGGCGGTTTCAAAAAGCTTAATTCTTTCCTTACGTTGTAGTAGGTAAAAAAGCCGGATAACTGCCAGTTCCCCCTCTTTGACAAGATTTCCTTCCCTTTGGAGGATTGGCTCGTCCGCCCAGTGGGTCAGGAAAGCGGAAATTGTGTAATTTGCCGATCTCTCTCCAAAACGCTGGCCCGGCCACACAGCTCACCGTCATAACAAACGGGCTGGGCTGATTTACAGATTTTTTTCAACTTTGAGGTTGCAACCCGAAAAATGTGTTTTCATAATTGATGTTTTTAACAGACTGCAAACTGGGTTCGTTTGTTGTAATCGCTCAATTTCACAACTGAAACCGGTTTTTTTTAGTTTCGGAAAGTGTTGGAATTCGTAGTTTTTTTCCTCTGATGCCATGCCAAAACTTTATCTGATCATCATGCATTTTCTGGCAGGTTTTTTAATCATTGGTATCTAGCCCGAAAGATCCATTTCCGTGCACAGCACAATACATACATACATAATTCACGGGTATGGTGTATAATAAGATAATATAACTATCGTCGACTCAACTGTCGTTAGATTGATGTTTTACGACTGAAACTGTAACCATGTAGATACATTCAAAACACGAACACGTCGTGTCTTCGCTCATTGCCAATGCCATTATTCCATGAATAATTGGTCATTGATTTTAATTTAGAACGGCCGAGAGCTGCAGTGCCCGAGCTCTATTTGGCATGTCGTTATCCAGAAAAAACTGCATGAAGTACCGTTGATTATATGATGGATTCATTTGGTGGCAGGCTTTATCATTTTCACGTAAATTGTCGCTCTCTACTCGTCAGGTTTAGTAATAAAAGGCAATATTTTTTGACATGCGATTCATTACTGAAACGGCCGAAATGACGGTGATGCATTGTATACGAACGTACCTGTCCCAGAGCCTTTACCTGTATGCAGCCAGCACGTTCCATGCAAACATATATGCATATGTACACGGTTACATATATCTAATGCCATATAGATCATTGTCACGAGTGACAGTGATTGCGAATCGTATTTATGTACATTCGCTCGGTAGCGTACATATGTACTACATGTCTCTTTATTGAACGTATATGATACATATGTGCCCTCATATAGGTATGTATGTACACACGGCGGTACATAAGGCGATGGCTTATGGCTTTGATACATACGCACTGATACACAACAGGCATGTATGCATGTATGTATGTATGTATGCTACATATGTACGTGATGATGAGCGGATGATAAATTGTGACCACGTTTCAATGGCACTTGTTGGCCGTAGCCAATGGATGGCGCCGGTATCTCTATGTGGAACCGATTGCAGATTCGTGGAAGTTCAACCTGATTCCGATGGCTTTTTGTTCCACAGTCGATGTCTATCGCGCCGACGTTTCCGTGGACGCAGATTGCCCTCTATACATATGTTATATAGAGGCACACAAGCGAATGCGTGTTTGTCGTAGGTTTGTGTGGCTCGTAATAAGCCGTTAGCCAGGAGCACTAGCGGACGAGCAGGGGAGGAAAAGTGGAATTCCCCCTTGTTTGGCAGTTTCAAAAAGTAGAGTTTGTTCCTTAAGGTGTAGGTAAAATGGTCTACTTTCTGCCATTTCCTCCCTTTTTGGGAAGATTCCCCTTCCTCGGGAGGTTTGTGGCTCGTAATAAGCCGTTAGCCAGGAGTGTCGACTCTCACTCGGTGCTCAGTGTAGTGTCATGGCTCTGTGTGTGTGAGTGTGAATCCTTGTGCACTGCACTGTAGACTGTACTGCAACTTCGGTGGTTGGCCGTGGAACAGGTGTCGTCAGCCGGTTAGATCTGGCCGTTGACCGCAGGTTGATGAGTCGATCAGTGTGTGAATCATTTTCACGGAGAAGATGGTAATTGATAGATTCCAGATACCGTATGGAACAAGAATTGGTACTCGAGTATGACTGGGTGCACTGCACGGTAGGCTGTACTGCAACTTCGGTTGTTCGGTTGCGGTTGTCTCACCATGCGACAAATTCAAGTCCAGCTAAGAAAGGGAAAAGTTTCAAGTTCCTGGTAGGATTCGAACCCACGACTTCCCGATTAGTACACGGACGTTCTAACCGCTACACCTCAGGTACTCCTGTCTATCACTGTCACATATGTTTAGCCGGTCGGATCTGGTCTTGGACCGTTTAGTGGTTGATGAGTAAATCGTTTTGAAAAAGCGAGTTTTCACCGAGAAGCGTTGAGAAACAGGAAGTTTTGTCCTGTGCAAATATGGTTGATGCGGAGTGATTGCACGATTACCTTGTTATCCCGTCCGCTAAGCTAATGGTGTCGGCTGTCAGCACTCACTGGGTGCACCGAGCTCGGTTGTGATTTCCGAATAGTCGAATATGGTAATTATTAATGGTGAGATTGGCTAGACCAGAGCGATCGATGGTGCCGATCTAAAAATACTACTGATACTGTTGTGTTAGCATTGTTTATAAGGCTGTGGAATGAATTGAATGGATGGCAGTCGCTGAGTTTTGAGGTATGTGGTACTTGGCCGAGGAATCTCCTGTTGAACAAAGATATGCCTTTTTGCCATGCGTACATATCTCAAACTCCTGTTACGTTCAGAATTGTGTGTATTTAGACAGTTTCTAGAATAAATATCTGATGACGCTTTTCTCATTTCCACCTATTTCAATGTCGTTCAAAAAACGTATGGTCCGCGTCAATTCTCACGAACCCCTGCTGTTTCACTTGATGTCGCGCACGCACTGCATATAATCTAGACATCTAGGGACTAGTCGCAAACAACTATATAATCGCCCTGTATTTAGAGAACCTATTAGCGTGTGATTAATGTACATACATTTCTCTTTAGTTTTGAAGAATTTTTCTTTCAAAGAATCAGTTTTCAGTCGATCACTTACTGTAGTTGCAACATCCGAATAAAAAAGTCTAAATCACCGTACAATCACCGCAATGTCACCACCAGACTCGACCACCACCCGAATGTGGTGATGTGAACGTCAATTACCTCTTCATCTCATCGTTCATCCCTCCTACTCGTATCCTGTTCGTAATTTTCCCTGGTGCTGCCGTATTTAACCTACATGATCCGTCCTCACCATCCTCATTGTGGCCGCAGCCGCCCTACTTGAGTTCGAAGAGCTACGACGGCTTGCTGAGGAGCAACAGCAGCTCGAAGACGAGGAGTGGGCCAGTGAGGATCTAAACTACGAGGAGGACGTGGAGTGGCCGAGCACGCGTCCCATCAAGGAGAAGAATCTTAAAACGACTTTGGATATCAAATGCAGTTGCGATAATCACGATACGCATCTTAATAGTGATAATAATAATAGTATTAGAATGCAACGCGTGCAACGACTCGCGTCGAGCGTGCTCCCGTGCGTGAGTGCGCCCAATGAGGACTATATTGATACGGAGCGACAGCCGTTGAAAAGCGCACATCAGTCGGTTGGTGGCATTTGAAATGAATTTTGTTTATTTGTTTATTATGAATGATGCTAAGAAATGTTTTTCTGATTTTTTTGCGCTGTTAGATATTTGTGAGCAATCGAATTTTTTTTCAATTTTTACCATTTTATCTGAACGAAATGCGAGTCGCGCACGCGAATATGAGAAAGTGGAGTTTTTATACCTATTTATTCCACCTTTTTTGCGGTTTAGAAATTTCGGTGTCATCTATTGTTGTCTTTTTTCGTGAATTTTTTATGCGCCCAGTTTTTTTAACTTGATTTAGTATCTGTAGTTTAGACGCTATAGAATTGTTATGATAAGACAAAACACAGATTATACCAACCAGACTCCGTTCACTTGCGCTCCTAATTTATAGATATGTATTTTACCCGACATCGGTAGGCTTATAAGAGGGCTTTTGATATTTATCTTGATCAAGTTGAATATTTAGTTGCCCGGCTCCGTCAGCTTTCGTAAGCCCCAGTCATATATCTAGATTTTAACGAATAATGATCGCAATGGTTCTATACAACAACGGTTTTTCGGTTGTTAAAAAACAAGCCAATAAACAGTTTGAACGAAGCATCGCGGGAAACAAGTCACCTGCTGCTTTTACAAACGTTCAAACCTTTGTTCTAGACAGGTTTTCGGTTCTGTCGTTTCAGTTCACTCGTATTTCAAAAAATAATCAGCAAAGAAAAAAATTAAAACTTCAACTTCCTGGTACCTGGTAGGGTTCGACCTCACACGACCTTCTGTTGTGTGTTTGTTTACTCACTCTAATGGTCGAACTTATGAAGTTGACGTGAGCTTTTCAGTTTATTTTTATTTTCATACCACGTCATGCTGCGTGTCCCAACAACATTTTTGTGGTTATGTTCTCATTTAATGTGTGTAGTAGTGGCAAAGTAGTACACAACGGCTTACTATATAGTCGAGTACTTTATTCTTGACTCAATTTGCAGGCACTTTCAATACCCAATGTTTCATGTCGATTGGTCAGGTTTAGTAAAAAAAGGCCTTTTATATATAGTAAACCTCAATAGTAAACCTAATGATTATGAAGGTGAACAACATTCGATGGAAACTGTCTGGTAACAAAATGAGTCAATAATAAAGTAATCAGACTATATATATTTGTAAATCCCGCCAAAAAACGTCCACCACACGTAAGGGTAGGATATGTATGTTCATGGGGAAATTATCGATCTACATATATGTGTGTTTAGCTCGGCTGTTATTGTATTGATCGTAATTTAGCAACAAGCACATGCAGACCGAAAACAGTTGTTTATGAATTATTAGCTTTTGCCATTGTGACAGTAGGATTGTACTGTACGATTATTGATGCATGACTGTACGTTTCGCATGTCGCCTTTTTCCATGACATGAGTTAGAGTATAATAATTCAGCGATGTTGGGCCTCCGGCTGAAACGGATGTCTTAGTCCAAAGTAGTGATTCAGTGAGCTTGAGAAAACTGAGTTTCTGAATGTACATCATGACATGTGCTTAGTGTTAGGATGGAGACATTGTTCCTTTTGCTTGCGTTACATAGTTTCTAAATTTCAGTTTTTACCCTGTACTCGGCAACTTGCAAATACTGTACCTATCAATAGTAATTTATTACAAATAAACTCAGTTTTAGTGCGCACCCAGTTACTGCAGTCCTGTTATGAATTACTTTCATCGATATATTTGTCCATTTCGAATAAACAGCCATCGGTCATGGACAGATGATCTGAAAAAAAAATCTATGCACTGGTCGAGAAACATCTGACATCTTGATAAACAAAAAAATGACGAAATTCATTCTTTACATGTTTATTGGAACGTACAGTACTTCACACAGATTGGAGGCCCCCAGGGCGCCGCTTGGGTAGGAACACATCTTGTGAGCCATTCGTCTTGCTTGATCACTGGCAGACGGCGGAATAACCGAAACGGGGAATTCCCCTTCTTTGCAGTTTCAAAAAGTATAATTTGTTCCATGAGGTGTAATAAAAAAATCCCTTTAATCCTTCCAAATTCCCTCCTCTTCGGAAAAATATCCCTCTCTTTGGAGGTTCTTCCCATCCGCCAGACAGCTGGATGGTTTTCTAGGCGGCAGTGGCATCCTTAAGCCATCATCGTTTTGTGCCACACTGTTTGAGCCGTCGGTCATTTTGTTTATAATGACTATGGTCCGATGGCTATCATGGGCTAAACTTCTGGTGGTACCCTGGGCATTGGATCACAAAGGCCACCGTGGTCGGGAACTGTTTTTCTTCTGAGTTCATCCAAATGAACACTGGAGTGTTCTGTGCATGACCTCGATGGACATAACGGAAACTGTTTGGTTAGTCGACTCGACTTCCAACGGGACTGATTCGGCTTTGACTAGTATTTTGATCATACCTACTTCTGTTACTTTCTTTACTTGTCGGGAAGATGGTCCAACGTCGAAATTGAGCAAACAGGAGCCACCTACATACCTTCTTTCATGGGCGTCCACATTCATTCACCTACATTCCTTCGTGGTTTTCACTGAGGTTTTCTGACCACTCCGCCCTGGGGGTTGAAAGTGGCGGCCAGATTGCCTCTATACATAGCTTTGGCAGTTGCATGTTGGCTGTCATTTTTCTTCTGGCGGCCGTTTTGTTTTTTCTGGAACGGGCACGCCCGATGGTCAGGCGTCCCCGCCACATGGATGACCATGTCGTGTAAGCGGATGAGGAGAATTCCCCCTCTTTGGGAGTTTCGATTTTTTCATTTGTTCCTTGAGGTGCAGATAGAATGGCAACTTTTAACTCTGAATTTTGTCGAGAAAGTTTGCCTCTCTTTGGAGGATTGGTTTGTCCGCCAGTGGACCGGCGTATGAGCGTGACGATCTGATATTTATGACTTGGTTTGTTGTCTGTTCGACGCCTGATTGCGAGCCGACCCGAGTTGGCGATGGTGATTGACACGACATTTTGTTTACTTTTTTCTGGCTTTTTGTTCTAGAGGACTAGGAGTCAACAAGCAGGTGATATCATTAGGATTTTACTTGGCGTACTATTTTTCTGCTTACTGTAAATACGTTATGTATCTTGAAGTGGAGAATTGGCTTCGTCAAAGAAACCGCGCTGTAGTGTCCGACTCTGTACCTTGCGAAGAAAGCTGGTTGTTTGTCAGTTGCAGTTTCATGACGATGACAATGTGTTATTGTGGCATATAGCCTATCCAGGGTTTCTTGTTACTCACAAAGTATCTGGCGTGCAATAAAAATTCAAGTCTGAATTTATCGCATGACATTGAGACAACATACGAACATTGCGCTCCATTCATTGCGTGTGCGCGATAGAGGTCCAGAAAATTTATTTTTGATAACAAACTGTCATTGACTTAGCTTTACGGGCACGTTTTTGTGAAGCGACAAATGCATGTGCCGTTGCTCTGATATAATTACGTGCCGTGGGCCGCTAGCGGATGAGAAGGCAATGGAAAACTGGAATCCGCCCTTTTTGACGAATACAGAAAGTATAGTTTGTTTCTTTCGTTTTAGAAAAAATCACCTGATCTCAGTTGATTTCCCTCCCCTCCCCTTTGGAAAGACTTCCCTCCCTTTGGAAGTTTGGCTCGTCCGCCAGTGCCGTGGTCTCGCTCACGACGCTGGATGGACGGACGTACGGATGCTTCTGTTTCTGACTTTCACAGCGGATATTGATAATCCCACCAGGCCCGAAGAATCCCGTTTATTTTGGGACAGGACACTTGTGAATGACCACGCGGCGTTCTATCGATCGCCGGGACTAAGTTGATTCAATTATCTTGCTTTTTTTCTTGCATATTGCGATGGTTTCAGCGGATGTTTACCCATATGCAGTTGTATTCTATTCAAGTATGATTTCGTTTCCAGAAAGGAGAGGAAATGCCAATAGGGCACAAGATGTCCGTGACGTGAAGGTCAGTAGAAGCGCAGGAAAAATAGTATTGTACCATATTGGAATTCTCTGTTATAGACCTTATGTCACTCTGACCGTCTTGCTGCTTTAATTGAATCAGTTACCGAGTGTGTATTACCGTATGCGACGTTGAGATGGTCAGGCATGACTTGACTGCCGAATTGTTCTTCAGATGCAATGATTGATGTTCCTCTTTCAACACTGTATGGTCTCATATAGTTTTATCGGTTATGTGGTATGGTCTGATGCAGTTTTATCGTCAATCTGCTTTGCAACCGATCCGTACTTGTTGGCACGTTTTTTTTCAGATACCATTTTTAGTATTACTGAAACAACACCGTACCATATCGACTCACAAAACTAGTTTCATCAATTACAAAAGTTGCGCACTGGCAAACATTTTTTTGCCATTTCCCTGTTTGTTTCATTGAGAATGTATGCTGTTTGTTATGTGATAAAATGCATGCATTCGAAATGTGGTATATATTCGTGCGTAAATAGTTTTATGGCGGCCAGTCATTTTGGCGGTACTCAGTTGCAACTGTATGAGACTGACCCATGTACTTGCTCATCAATGGCATAGTCCTCCCCATGTGGGGCTCAGATTATATTGATTGAAATTTTAGGACATTAGTTCGTTCCGCTGATGTAAATTTGTTTTTGTGTTTACTTGTTATTTACGAGCAGCTCACACCGATTGTTGGCTATCATCAAACTTGTTATAGTTGTTTACTGATGTCAATAGGTCATAAAAAAACTTTGGGCCCTCATTTAAATCCATTGAGTTGCCACCACTAAACATACATAACATTTATTATATACAGGGTGTCCCATTTAAAAATGAACACTTTGAATTACTCTAAAACTTGCAATTTTCAATCGATTTTCAAAATTTTTGCGTCAAGTTGTAGACAATTCTTGACCATTTTGTTTATTTTTTTACTCAAGTAAATCTGGTTTACGAATCGATTTTTATGATGAATTTCCGAACATCTTCTCTTTTATTCTGTATGATTGGAATGATTGGAATTAAAAGTGTAGATTAGTTGATGGCAAGGTAGACTTCTGACGATGACGGAGCCTTGCCATCGGAACATTGGGTCAAGCCCTTTAATTCCGTCGAAACCCAATGTTCCTTACCTCCTATCCTACTGTTTCAAATTGTATAATTGTATAGACTTCTTTTATTTTATATCCCTGTTTTTCGTCATTTTCACGTAGTCGGTGGTCGTTTCAATGTGCAGCATGACCACTGCAATCATTTTTGTTATCTGTCAGGACAAATAACGTAACTAACACTATTATTATAATATGGGAAACGTGGAAATCGAATTGATGTGAACATAACAATACGAACTGCAGCATACCAGTACCCTCGACTGTGCGGCAGCACACAACACCGCAGTTCAACACCGCAACCGTTATTTGACGTTTCAAGAAGAATTCTAACTAGTTCCAAGGTAATTTCTGTAACTTTAATCATTTTTTGAGATAATAAAACATGTTTCAGTTTCACAGTGGTATAAAAGGCTGGTCAGGTTGCCAGCGCGAGCGCATGCCTGCGGCTGCGGTGTTGAACTGCTCTGTTGTGTGCCGAGAGGGCTGCTAGGCTGCAGTTGGTTAAGTGACGTTCAAAAGAATTTGGTTTTCACGTATTCCACTTTATAATAATGAAGTCAGTTATAATATTTGTCTTGACAGCCAAAAAATGGTTGAACTTGCTTTTGCAGTGGTTATGTTGACCATAAAAAACGACCACCTGCCACGTGGAAAAGACGAAAAACAGGGGCGTTAGGAAATCCGGCATAACTACCGATTTGTAACTCAGATTTAATTGAGTAAAAAAATATACAAAATGGTCAAAAACTGTCTTCAACTTGGCGCAAAAATTTTGAAAATCGAAAGACAATTGCGGTTCTTAGGGCAATTCAAAGTGTTCATTTTTAAATGGGACACCCTGTACATCACTGTCGCACATGCAAACTCAACTGGCAATCACTGTCAGTAGTTCCCGCCCAAATCAGTTGTCGGGTTTTACTTCGTTTGCACTGATGGAGTGGCCACCGGGGACCCGTTGGGGTATGTGGAAATTGGCCGGCAACGAAGAGGTTGAAGACCCTCTATACTGTATTCTCCTCGTACAGCCTCGAATCAATGCTAATGTGATTGTGACGAGCGAGTTTGTCGTATTCGGTTCGTACATGTGCGCTGGCTGTTGGTCCCTCGTTCCCGTTGAGGAAAAAAAGAGAGCGAGAGCGGATGCAGGAAATTATGTTGCCCGTTGATGGAATGGTCTCGATGCGGTTGTGTTGTGTCGGAAATGGTCGTACGTTATGGGCCGATGACTGTAGACTGTAGTAGACAAGCCATGGTATGGTACAACTGGCAGCTGATGTATGCCATGGGCATGTTTGTTTGTTTGTTGTTGTGTCTGTCCCTCGTGTCAGCGCGTGAAATTTGTCCTGAGCTCTCAGAAAGATTACATAGATGTGAGTAGTTAATTGGTACTTTACCAGATGTTCCAGCGATCATATCAGAATACAGTACATCTGTATCGCATGCCGCATATCATGTTCATGCCGCAAGTGGTCAAGGTTAGGTTGTATTGCGAATGAACGAGCTAATTCGATGGTCTCTCCTCAAATGCTCAAGGGATCTGGGAAGTCTTTATGCTGTTGTGTCGTGGGTACCTCAATGGATGGTTCTTCTGGTACGTTGTATCTATTCGCTGCAGAACCGGGCATCGGTTCGAGGACCATCATGTCAGTTGTTTACCCATCATGACGCCCGGGCCAACTCAATTTAGGCTATAGGCTCATGCTCTGTCCAATATAATGTATCAGTAAACAGATTAACATCGTTCACAATGCTATTCGATTCGGTTCATTGAACATTATAACCACTCGACGTAAGTCATAAATTTCTATCGCCATTTAAATTCGACACATTAATCGGAAACGCATTAAATCTGAATGTTTCGTACCACGATACGGTCTTTGTACATACACACGTTCCGATATGGGTATACCGTATTTATGTAAATACTGAATTTTATTCCATGTGCTCCTTCACACTCTTTTTATACGAACCTTGCCCGGAAAGCGTCCACGCTTCCTTACAATGGCATCTCTCGCCTGGGCGCCGCACAACGCCAAGTAGTGCCAACTATATTGGTACCCTCTTTTCCACGGTTAACATCCCTTTATACAGGAGGTATGTATGGGCCCAACCCAAAGAGTTACATACGTGTGCCAAGAGGTAATGGTACTTAGACCTGTGATGGTGCCCCTGGTACCTCTGGTGCCCGGGCCATACGGCGACCACCAATTTAGGCGATTGCCTCCAACCCGCGGCGTATGAGTCGTCCGGGATCTGGTCGTCAGTTGTTGCATGGATGGTCATGTCATGATGATGATGCATAGCGGAATGACATTGCGGGTGTTTTTGAGAAAGAGAGAAAGAGAGTGCTCGTCTTTGCTGGTGTTCTGGGTTGTTGGTTACGACTGAGACTGAGAAGTGGACTTGAGGCGACCGAGCCCGATTCCGGTAAGGTAACCTGACACTTAATCGTGTTAGAGGTCCGACGCATGTGGAATGCTTCAGCAGATCTGGAACACTGTTTGCTGTTTGCGACAGTCACGTAAAGTATGTTCGTCTTGTTTGTTTTCACTACGACAAAGTTGTTGTGTATCAGGATTCGGTGTTCGTTGTGTCCGGATTGGATTAAAGTACGTATCGGCCTCCCCGGATTGGAGTTACAAGAACTGTTATGTAGTAACATGTGTGGTAGATTCAATTCGGTTTGATGAAAGTTAACTCGATTGCTCCATTCTTAAAAATATATGCGCAAAAAAGCATTATTGTAGTTTATGCTCAGCTCACTCTTTTCTGCAAATGAAGTTTATTAATCTCGCTCGTGCACGATCAATACCAGAGCGTACGGGTTTCTGAACCGCAGCATAATCTGGTTAAAGTTGTTATCCAGCTGGGTTATCTTCAGCTTTCTACCACCAATGTTGATGTTCTAGTGTACTGGCTCACCCACCGCTCAAGTGTATAATGTACACATACACAATACAACAGTAAGTAAATATTGTATGGTACCTGAATTGTTGGGTTGTTGGTTAAATCTGATAAGCCTGTGACAACAAACACTATATCCATTGATGTTTCGGTTTCAATTATGAAAATTGTTGACTTTCTCTCTTTGAAACCAAACTTTCTATGGTATTTCCTCGTCGGAGCATGAATTTAGTGTCAGGATTTGGTAACTTTCTGTTTACCATAGGCAACTGTTTAACCGACTCAATTAATCAGACCGATTTCCTACAATATGGGCGTAATGGTCCGTTTATATATATCTAAGGCTTCAAAGCCGACCTTTTTGCCGTAGTGCCAGCGATCTAATTCAAGTCGACAGGACGGCGATATCGTGATATGGATGCTTCCGGCCGCCGTTGACAGATATGATATTAACACAGAATTTCGGCTTTCGATGTGGTTGACAAAACTCAGCTAGAGGTGCTGAGTCTTTTCGTCTGCTGTACCACTGGTATTAAGAAAGTTATTTAACTACTACAAATTTTACACTCTATTCCACTGATATTTTTGGCTTTTTATTGCTATTTATGGCATCTTTAACTTCCGTCCGGAACCTGGGTGTGAGATTGCAGAATGAATCACGGTCGTTTAAGTTACGATATGACGCTGCCTGTGTTAGACGCTAAGTTCTGCTGCCTGTGTGGTAGACCATATTCAGCTGGAGGTACCGAACTTGCTCGTTATCGTTAAACTGCCTTCAGTTAGACGTTGATTTAGTGCATTATTCTCATTTGAGGCCTAGACATTTGTCCGTGTAAACACTTTGAAAGCAGTTTTCAATTTTCTCAAAAGCCCGATATGATTTCCAGAAATACATACAAAACAATAGGCGAATTCACTGAAATTTCAGTTTCGCTCTTTTTCTGTAATTCCTTGGTTCCTGAACCAGATAAACTGTAGCTTGTTCATTTGCATATTCGCACTTCAGTGCCGGTTATTCACCGGACGATGTAAGCACTCGACGCGTATAGCAAAACAAAGACTGTGATTTCAAATTGAAGTACGGAAACTGTGGAAGACCAGGGACGAGCAAAAAAACTAAGAACACGTCTGAAACCCGATAATTTTAGTTGATGGATTTGATTCAACTTGTTATGTTCTGCGTCAGCATGGCGTAATTTAAATTCATTTTTTCAAAATGGATTTGATTGTTCTTCGGACCAGTTCTGGTGAATCGGTCGATATGTAATTATTGAGACCACCCGTGTTGGTGATCATGACTGGTTCTCATGATGCATTTGACATGATCAGCTAGTACGTCAACCTTCCAAACCAAACCATGACCAATCAGTCAATCAGAGTAACCGAAACAAATTAACTTTTTTAGTCACTGGCCGACGAGCCAAATCTCTAAAAGGAGGGGAATTTCGTCAAAGAGGGGGAAGTCGCAGTTTTTCGGCCGTTTTACCTACACCTTAGGGAACAAATTCTGCGTATTGAAATTGCCAAAGAAAGGGGAATTTTACTTTTCCCATGCCTCCTCGTCCGCTAGTGTGTCTAGTAACCGAAACAAATCAACTTGTCTGCGTGGCTCGATTTCCCAGTTACGACGCTCAGTCTGTAATTATGCTATCATGTTAATGGCGACAAAAATTAATTTCTCATGCATTGGTTTGTCTCTGCCGGCTGCAAATCGAATCATTTCCACGGATGATAAATGCATCGTCCTGGTGTAGTTTGTTCTGGGGTTCTTGTAGCTCCAATTTGTTTGCACATCCAACACGCTTTGGTGAGCGTCTACTTTTGGGAAGTTTTCGGCTTCATGCCGTTGACGTTGACGCACCCGGCCGCATATTTGGAAACTGTACCGTTTTTTGTCAGAATTCGTGTGACCCAACGACAGCTAATAACCATTTGATTGTTTGCACGGCTTAGGCTTAGTTCCGAACATAGACTGTACGTTAGTGAAGGAGATAGCCTAGTTTAGCCTCTCCGTGAATCCAAAATGAAAAAGTCGAATTTGGGATTTTGACAAAAACCGGTACAGTTTCCAAATATGCCACCTGGCCAATGGTGTTACGGCGTAAATATTAAAATCGTTGACACATTACTACGGAGCACAAAAGCTATAAAGTTTTTCCTGTGCACCAAATTCTGGAGGCAAAATAAAGGGCATGTAAAGTGAGGTCGTTGAACACCTAAATGGCCTAAATTCTTCCTTCAAATGTGGTGCACGAAAAGAAGTTTTACTCCGGAGTTATTCCTTGTTGACTACAGAAAGTTTTGTCAGGAATCAATTTAAGTAACAGGAAGCTATGTATGCTCTATGCGGTTAGCGTTTGACATAAACGTTCGCTATAACATAACGAACGATTACATAGCAGCGATGGAAAAAACCGCCATGACTAACGCTGATCATGTTACGCGTAATATATTCACATGAAATAAACGTTGCGCGCACGCATGCGTTTTTTTCTGTACATCTCGAATTGTTGCTCAATCTGGTAAATTCCGTGTAGCGGCGGAGGGAGGTTGAGAGTGACATACTGTAAAGTTTCCCCATTTCAACCTAAGCATGTAAGTCATACTTGATGCCGCAGCTCTGATAATAAACTGTTGTACTGTCGGAAATTGTGGTTTGGGAAACTTCTACTTGGTTTCTGGTTTTTCACGCTGACAATCCGCATCGAAACCAGGTAACAAGACGTGTTGAAGAAAACTTTCCACACACGACACGACCGATTTGAACCGGTACGTACGTATATCCACTTTAAACCGGATTTCATCATGTGCACGTCTAGATCGGAATCATGAACGGTGGTAGTGGGAGGGGGGCAGACTGGGCTGGCGTTTGACTTTTTCGGTCGAGATCGTTTCTTCTTCGTTATGTTGATCAACCTAACACCCCGCAACATAGCACTATTGTACGCCATGTATTTCATTAAGTGAGCGTGCATGACGTGATACGTAGTTGTACATGTACGGTGGTCAACCTGTGAAATGGTGATGGCATCATGTCTCTGAGTGTATAAGAACCGACGTATCTAGAATGCATTATCTCCGAAACACGCTGCTTCCATGTCTTCTTGACTGCAAAACTTGATTACTTTATAATTATATACATTACTAACATATTATTATTGGGTCTTGATTTTGATTCCGCCTTCATAATCATACCGGTTCTTTCAGCCTTTTTCCGATCTTTGGTTATGGTTATTACAGATGAAGAGTTAGTAAACTTTGGATTTTTTCGTGTAATTGCAGTATTGGCGTTTGTGCTTGTACAGTATTATAGTTTGAATTTAACGCAATTTCTAGAAAATAATCAATAATCAATTTTACTTAAATTTCTTGAACAATTGATTGCGGTTTTCGCCACCGTCAAAAAGTTATATAATTTGCCACAATGACAGTAAACTGTTTGTGTGCAATGGTGATAGTATCTGTGGTTTCGTATGGTTATTGAGTGTCGTAATAAAGTTTCCGCTGTTTAGCATTATTGATCTTGGTAGATCGAGATTTTGCAAAGTTGAAAACTTCGTGTTCCGATGTTGACTTTGTTTTCCCACTGATGTGTGAGCGAAATGTAGTTTAGTAGTTTGATTATCTAAATATTGTGGCTAATGCTTTTTTGCAGAGGTGGGCCGCAGGGGGGGGGGGGGGGGTAGGGGGGTTTACCCCCCCCCCCCACTTTTCAGGGTCGGCGGGTAGCCTACCCCTCCCCCCTAGACAAAAATTTAGGTCGCCTACCCCCTCCCCCCCCCCCTACTCGAAATTTTTGAGAAAATCGGCCTCAAAACCTCGATTTTGAGGCTCATTTTTCAAAATTTTCTGGCTGTAAGATTTTTTTTTCGAAGAAACACGTTTTCTGGGTTAAATTTCTTGGTTAAAACCTGAATAAACCGGTATATGTGATGTTTATACCATATAATAGAAGATTTTTTTTAGCAAAAACAAGCGTTTTATGCGAAAAAAAATTTTTTCTACCCCCCCCCTACCCGACCTTACCCCCCCCCCCCCCACTTTTTGGACAGGTCGGGTAAAATGGGATTTTCTGTCGGCTACCCCCCCCCCCCACCCCCTGCAAAGTGCCAAAAAACCCGGCCCACCCCTGCTTTTTTGAATATTATATTTTTTTGTCTTTTTTATAGTTCATTTATTGTTTGTTCCGCGCGCTTTACAGGACCCGGGAGTATGAGGTGGTCTGCGTTAACACGCAAGTTGTCAAATTACAACAATTAAACACTTTTTGATTATATATACATCAATTATGATTCGTCGGGTATTAATATAAACGGCTCCCTACGTGGGGAAATCAGCACCGAATTCATCAACTTTTACATCCCATTACCCGAATATCTGACGCCATTCTGTGGCTGAATCAGAATATTACACCTACTCGTTTGAAGTATTTGTCGATTCATCAGTCGTCGGTCGACGCCGTTTTCGTCTCATTTCGACATTTCTAAACATTTATCATGTTTTCCTTCTGCCAGAGCCGATGCGGCAGCAAGTTGGAACAGGTTGGAGCAATGGTTAATTTAATAAATTGATAATTATTTCATGAATCGTAGATATTAGTATTTTTTACTTGAGTACTTTTCATTTCGGTTCATAACTTCAACACTTGACACAGTTTTTTTTGATACAATACATACCATACCGTAAGTAGTAGAAATCTAATTTTTATTGACCCAACTTTTTTATGTGCTGACAGTTCACACACTTTTTTGCCGGGTGCGTCGTCACCCGCATTAAGTAAATATTTTATAAACCCTGGGCCATGGGGACCCACAGGCGCCCTGGAAAACATAGGGAGTACCCCACCAGTAGCGTCAAGGCGCATGTCGGAGTAAATCTTATCATATGACCAACGGATCGGCACAAAGCCCCCCCCCCCCCCTCCCCTGATAATGCGCTTTGAATCAGGCAGTACACAGGACGCGTTTCCGCATGCGTTTTTCCTTAGTCCATACGTTAGTTCCCGACATTATTTTTTGGAAATCGTGTTTCTGATCATTTTGGAGACTGCCAGAAGCGAGAAGTCCCGAATTTTTTAACAAGTCACTTACGCAGTTCAGTCAACAAATCATTCTGGCTGACTGCATGGGTGGTATTCAAGCGTGTGATGGAGAGCGCATTCATCATATGGTGTCTGCCAGTGGCGCAGTTGTGGATACTTTAAATCGAGTTTATACTTTCTTTCCCATTTTGACTTCTACTTTCACTTCCGTAGATTGCAACCCGTGTTTCGGTTTAGCTTTACTTTTACACGTTATACGCGTTGAATGTACTACGTTACTGACTGACTGACTGACTGATTGACTTACTGACTGACTGCCTGCCTGACTGACTGACTGACTGACTGACTGACTGACTGACTGACTGACTGACTGACTGACTGACTGACTATTGCTAGTCTTCTAATCGCCAGATCTTGCCAGTTAATGTTGAACATGTCTTGACTGGCTTCAACAGGTGATGGCTGGAAATAGAGTGAGCATGTGGTTTCGCGCTTTGTATTATACTAGATTATCATGATGCCAATGATTGTTACGCAAATGGTTATATTTATAGTCGATTGTTTTATTCTTGACTCGTTTGGTTCCAGGCCACAAAATTTTCACCCAATGTTTCACTTTATATTCGCCGAGTTTAGTAACAAAAAAAACAAAATTTGTTGCACGCATTTCAATACTAAACTTAACGAATCGAGGATGATACATTTGGTATGAATAAGCCTGTGCACAAAATGAGTCAAGAATAAAATAGTCGACTATACTTGTTAACAGATATGTTTGTGAACTAGCAAAATATGTAATTATTAACAAAATTTTGTTTCTGCTAAATCATTTGGCCAAGCAAATTAAGTCCTAACATTTTTTTCAGCAACTTTATTTGATTGCCACAGCATTCACTAGCGGACGAGAAGGGGAGGGAAAAGTGGAATTCCCCCCTCTTTGGCGATTTCAAAAAGCATAATTTGTTCCCTAGGGTGTAGGTAAAATGGTCTGCAAACTGCTATTTCCCCCCTCTTTGGAGAAATTCCCCTCCCTTTGGAGGATTAGCTCATCCGCCAGTGACAGCATTGGCAGGGTCTAATACAATAACTGCATATTCTTTGGCCTGGCACGCAATATGATAACTCTGTACATTTGCATTATATAATGGAATAGTTGGCGCACTGGCGGACGAGCTTAACGTCCAAAGAGAGGGGAATTTCGTCAAAGAATTTACAGAGAGGGGGGAATTTACAGTTTTCAGGTAATTTTACATTTACCTTAGGGAACAAATTCTACTTTTTAGAAGCGCCAAAGAGGGGGGAATTCCACTTTTCCCACCCCTTCTCGTCCGCTAGTGAGTTGGCGTGGCGTTTCGCATAAGCTCCCTCCCTATCTGTGGGGCTCGGACGGGCTCAATACTGGTCGCGTTAAGACTTATACCACCGTTATCTTATTTACGCTATCTACATATGACATACTTTGCTAAAGTAAACATTTTGACGACGAAAAGTTTGGGTATTATTGGCCTGTTTTCAGTTAACTTTTTCATCGATTTTTTTCCTTATTTTTACTGTGAAAAAACTACAGATTATGTATAAGTTATAACAATAAAATAAAAGATTGATTGTGGTTGCGCTTAGAAATTTGAAAACTGACCGTCCCAATTTTTTTACGAAACTGTTTATTCAATTGTGACTGTGAGACGTTCAATGTGCCATTGGAACCTGTCCATGTGTACCATACCTAACGGTCAATTTCCCGTCCCTTCAGACGTCAGTTATATAACTCGATCAGTCTTATTGCTTCCTTTTTGGATGTTGGTTCGCCGCTTGGAGGAACGTTATTTATATGGCACCTAAATCGACTGGCACGTTACATGCCATTACGGTATACCGGCTCGGTAAATGGCGTCTTAATCGGCTTATACGCATGTTGTTGTTGCTCTAATGCACTGGCGGACGAGATAATCCTCCAAAGGGAGGGGCATTTCGTCAAAGAGGAGGGAATAGGCAGTTTTCAGGCCAACTTACCTACACCTTAGGGAACATGTTCGACTTCTCGAAATTGCCCAAGAGGGGGGGAATTCTATTTTTACCACCCCTTTTCGTTCGCTAGTGCTCTAATGTATTATTCATGGGGCAGTGGTGTTGCAAAATGCAACATTGTGCTGGACTGGCCGCGGGTTATGTAGTTTTTTTTCTGTAAAATATGACTGGGCTTATGACGTACGATTCAGAGATGTGAGATTTTTATAGCGTTTGCTCCACATTAGAGCGGAAAGTCCAAGGATTCAGACTTGCTTTACCTTCACCTTCACAACCTGACCCATTTACTACATACTTTAGCTAGACTAAAAAAATGTCGTGTGGAACTCAGTTTTGCTTCAATTCCGGTGACCCAAGACGTTGGCCATTATTTTCCGGTTACATTAAACCCCAGATTTGAGGTTTCTTTTGATTTATGTTTCCTGAGACTTGAGAGCTCCTCTATCGTATCTCAACAAGTTTTTTTCGTGTAAGTAACTATTATTGATATCAAGGCGAAAAAAACCTAGTTCTCTATAGTGGTGAACTACGTCTATCAAGTGTTTCGCTGTGCAACGCATTATATTTTCAAGTGTACCGCCGCAACGCAGCTTTGGATTATAACCGGTATATGAGTGATAACGGTGTTATTGTTATATGTTGCATTTTCAGTTTTGTAACGTTACGCCAAGACAAACTAAGCTTGGTTCATTTCCTTTTTGTATATAATAAACTACTTCAGCGCCACAGTCCATTTGTTCGTATGATTGTTACGCTAAGTGTTTCATATAAACGTTGTTACGCTGATTGGCGCCTGTTTGTCTGATTGGTTGGGTTTGGTGTCGCGGTTGCAGCTACATATATGTCTGCAAACCAGTGAACGCTGTCCAATCGAATCCGTTATCTCCGTAACACTGTTCAGCGCAACAGTGAAAGTGTTGCACACGCAACAGTCTATCACCAGTCTCGCGTGATGGCGGTGAATTGCGCATATTGTTTCTAGTTGCTTCTATGACCGTTCACATATATCTTGGTGTTGCACTGTTGCTGCTGCTGCTGCTGCT
Source organism: Daptonema setosum (assembly GCA_964036265.1). Lineage (NCBI taxonomy): Eukaryota > Metazoa > Nematoda > Chromadorea > Monhysterida > Xyalidae > Daptonema > Daptonema setosum. Next base: position 6,916,399 of record OZ038444.1, on the reverse strand, counting down.
GTTACGGCTGTCGACTTCATAAGTCGCTGACCTTGACTGGATATATGCGTTGCAGCAACGTAGTCGCAACCGCTTCAACGTGCAACTGCTCGTGCAACTGCAACATGTTTAATCAGTAGAAGAGAAACGTGATTTACTTTTCTTTGGGAGATACTGAAAATTTTTGTCCTATCACGATCGGAAATCTGATTCCTCTGGAAGAAAATTGAAGAAATTTCCCTGCATTGGATTGGAGTTCTTTCTCTGTCGCCCAGTTAGCTCTAATATATGTCGTTGTGGTTGTAAAGAAATTTTTTTTCATTTATTTATCGAGGTGTGATCTAAGATTGTCAGATATACATACATATTCACTTGAACTCGAAGGAAATATCAAGATAAAACTTCTTAGTTATCCTATTCTACAAACCGACATTGACAATCTGACTGTAATGTCATGTTAGGGCCGGCGTAATTCCATGTGTCATGTTGGGCACACTGGCGGACGAGCCTAACCTCCAAAGGGAGGGGAATATTTCCAAAGAGGGGGGAATCGGCAGTTTTTGGTTAATTTTACCTAAACCTTAGAGAACTAAATTATACACCTTGAAAACACCAAAGAGGGGGAAATTCCACTTTTTTGTTCCTCCTTCGTTCGCTAGTGGTCATGTTGGCCGTTTTTTTGTTGACATTTGACACCCGTACTACATAGTGCATGTGGCACCACCATAACTTTGTGCCACTAGAGGGTGGAGGGAGGGAAAAGTGGAATTTTCCTCTCTTTGGCGTTTTGAAAAGTAGAGTTTTATAATTTTTAAGGTTTAGGTAAAATGGCCTCAAAACTGTCAATACCCTCTACTTCGACGAAAATTACCTCACTCTCTGGCGGTTTTTGGTTCGTCCGCCAGTGCTGTGCCACGTTGTTGCGGAGTAGATTTGACAATAGTCGACTTTTCCGGTCTATTCAGATGTCAAGAAGTTTTTCTCTCGATTTATTGGTAGAATGATCTCAGAACTGTTTGTTTCTACTTTGTTGAAAGAATTCTTCTAAGTTCAGACGACTTTCTCATCCGCCAGTCCAGTGGTACCAGAGCACATGTTTGTTTTTGCTTTTGATCATATGTGCCATGTACCACTAGCGGACGAGAAGGAAAGGGAAAAGTGGAATTCCCCCTTTTTGGCGGTTTCCAAAATTTAAGTTGGTTCCCTAAGGTGTAGGTAAAATGATATGAAACTGCGAATTCCTCCTCTTTGGAAATATTCTCTCCCTTTGGAGGATTAGCTCCTCCGCTAGTATGGACATACTGTATATAGTGACCTGGACGCCCTATCATTCAGTTGTTGGCATAATGCTCGGTTGGACTGCTGCAGTCTTCTCCAGGCAATAGGCATGATATCATGGAGAGTGAGTATGTAATTTTTCGCGTGTCCGTAATTTTGTCTATTGTTTGGTTTATAGAAGTTGTAGCCGCTATTGAAGACATGACATAACTGGGCATGAAAATGAATACATCATCACTTTTTTTCTTTTGGAAATGCGTGCTGTGTGCCTACATATCTACATTTTTCGGTTTCTGGAGTTAATCTAGTCAGAATAATGGAGTTTGTAGGCAGGTATTCATGTATTTACCATTTGGTATGGTACGGTCAACCCTGATTCAAATGACCACATACTGTATTCAATTCCTCTCTTCGGCGGTGGTTCTTAGGTTTTCCTCTGTACTCCACATACCATACATACGTGAAGCAACTCATATTCAATTCTGAGTTCTAAAGCTCCTTACCACGTCTCCGTTAATCCTTGAAATCGGAATGTTCGTCCGTTCAGTCACTGAATTGCGTTCTTGTCCAAATATGTACGTACATACTTTACTTATGATTGAAGTATGTAGGTACGTATGTACCATTTGACAGGGTACGGTCAACAACCCTGATTCAAATGACCCCATATTCATCTCCTCAGCGGCGGGACCTTTCTTCGGGTTTCCCTCTAGTTAGTCCTGTAGTCTGTTTTCCGTGCCGGACGTGTGCCTCATGTTGGACAAAAGCAGCTCTCTGAAGTACTGTAATTGGCGGACGAACAATACATTGAAATGAAACATTACTTATCTTTTTTTTCGCTGAAGGAGCAGCTGCTTTGTGATCTTTTTCTCAAGTTCCAATTTCAACATCAAAGTTAAACTTTTCTAAATAGTTTTGTGTTACTAATTTTTTTCTCGTCCGTTAGTGACCGTGTGCCCGCCCCGCTCGGGTGCTCAAAGTGAGCGAAGCCCTAAGTGGCATGTTCCGTTCTACGGGTACGCCGGGGCCGCACTCCTTGGGAACCATACGCCAGGGGTTTGTGTACCCCTGTTTTCAGAGTTCTGATTGCCGGGTTCTCAGCTACATAACGGTACCTAACGACATTTTGTACTTGGAGACATTATGTATTATGGTTATGAGCCGTTTGTTGCGGCAAACATGTACATACATACTGAGGGTGAGGGGAGGGGCTATACATACATATGTATCATCTTGCACATAATTCAGGTAATAAGAATCTCTTTTTAAGTTGGTTCCAATGTTTTTGTGGCAGTACAACACTTACATAGTTTAGTACTTTAGTGTACCCCGTAACCCGATGGATCAGTATGTATTTTCTTTAAAAAAAATCAAGAAGTATTAGAATTATCATCTCCAACCGTACCGTTTTCCCGTGATTCACGTTTTCCAAGTGCGTGCCACGCCAACCTCCATCCAGCTGACTGTGCCGGTGGAGATAAGCCGCTCTGGGTTGGCCAGTTCGTCGGGTACTATGACATTAGTGCCTGTGCCATTGCCCATACCTATGTATGCAGATGGCCGCACTCATGACACGACACGGCCGTTTCTTCCATGTTCGTTAAGCCATATTTTGTATACCATTTTATGGTACGGTATATGCGTCGTTTCTGAAGGTTCGTCCAAAATCGGAGGACATTGGAAGAAGACAGTGAAAGGGAATATCACTGGGTACTGTGACATTGGTACATGTTCCATTGCCATACCTAGAGATGGTCTCGCTCATGACCTCCATAGTCGTTAAGCCATATTTTGTATACCATTATACGGTACGGTACTGGTGTGTCTGAAGGATCGTCCAGATCTGATGAATCGGCAGATAGCATACTCAGAGATCCAAAAGGTGGACTTTATTCCCTAAGGTATAGGTGAAATGCCCTCATAACTGTTACTGTACTTCCCTCACTTTAAAGGATCGACTCGTCTGCCAGTGCCCTGGTATCCTGGACCTGAGTTATTGACTTGTTTGTGTGGCACTTGGATGGAACATGGTATCTTGTGGGCGGCACGGTTCTATGATGTGTTTCTCGTCATGTTGTTGTTCGTTAACAGGGCTGGCATCCTCGGCGAACGATTTAAGAACGAAAAAATGGAATTTCCCTCCTTTGGCGGTTTAAAAAAGATGATTTTGTTGTCTAATGTGTAGGTAAAATGGCCTGAAAACTTCCAATTTCCCCTCTTTGACGAAATTCCCTTCCCTTCGGAGGATTAGCTCGTTCGCCAGTGGCTGGCATCACTCGTATGCCATCGAGTTTTGTGCCATAGTACATAAAATAAACTTTTTATTCTTTTAATAATGATGCATCTTATCAAAATTAAGTTTTGTGGCTTCTTTGGAAAACATTTTTATTGTTGTATTCTACATAAGATTGCGTTCGTTGTTCAACCCTGTCAAGGGTTTTGTGATATTTCTTACATCAGGTTCGATGGTGTTTCTTTTCATGTTATGTAAATTCGTATACATGGCTGGCATAAACACGTCATATGTACACATGCCAATGTACCATTGTAAATAAGCTAGTTATACTTTTTATCAGCCTTATTATAGCGCCACCAGGGATACCATTGTTACAAAAACTATTTCTATGGTCCCGTCACGTTTCATATTTTCTCCAAATGTCATGTGGAGAAAAATTTTAAAGTTTTTATTAGTAACAGACAAACCTGAATGAATGAATATTGTTACACCAATGAAAATGACACCATGTTTCCGAATTTTCTAAGAAAACTGCTGCACACGTTTCTGCATACATTTCGGTTCAGTTTTCAGCTTTTCTCAAGTTTTGTGACAGTTGCTGAAATTCGGACTCCCAAGAGTTTCTTTCTGGTCCATCCAAACCCACTAAGTTGATAGCCGAGTCCGAGAACCTGATTAATTTGATTCTATAGTTCGGCTGTGGTAGACTAGAGAGTTTTTGGTGCTTTTTCGTTATAGTGATTCTGTGCGAGCTCACACTTCGAGCCATTAGCGGATGAGAAAGAGAGTAAAAAGTGGAGTTCCCCCCTCTTTGTCATTTTTTTAAAGTAGCGTTTGTTCCTTAAGGCGTAGATAAAATGGCCTGAAAACTGCCAATTCTCCTCTCTTTGGGAAAGTTCCGCTCCCTTTGGAGGTTTGACTTGTCTGCCAGTGCTTCGAGCGCTGGTATGCCCACACCCAATGGCGCACGTCTTATGCACTTGTATTATGTATAGTAGTTGCTTTCTTCGTATCCTTCCGTTGAACTTGACTGCACCAGCGGATGGCGAGGTGGAATTCCCCTTTATTTGGTATTTTCAATAGGTAGAATTTGTTCCTTTGGTGTAATTAAAATGGCCTCAATGTGCTACAATATTCGTCCTTTTTTGTTTTTCCATCCCTTCAAAGAGTTGGCTCTTTCGCCAGTACTTGTCTAAGAGTCTTTGATTGATGCAGTCGCAGATGCACTAGTCAGGCGGAATTTTATTATACATAAATATTGGATTAGTGCCATACTGTACATGTAAAAACTTGACAAATTACTGTACAGTTTTAGATATAGCTTGTCCAGGGTTTCTTGTTATCAAAATTTTATTTTGCACGTCGGTTACGCACGTATGCAATGAAATTGAAGTGCAATTTTCGTATGTTTTCCAAAAGCTATGTAAAGAAGTATTTATTTCTCGGTGTTTTGAAAGCGTGCCAAAAACAGATTTAAATTCAAACAGCGCGCCAAAATTGTTCTGGCTAAAAAACCTGGATAGGCTTAGGCTATACTACTTCTTCTAGTTGTCTTCTTGTAGTCTACGCCTTCATTTGTAAACGCTTGTGCTACATATGTTGCGGTTGTGGTGATTGGAAGGCCTAATAAACTCTGAAACTGGTTTTTATAAACAAAAAATGCAACCACAAACCCATCGCAAATATGCATATTCTTGCCGAATCACCCGCATACCAGCCAAACTGAATGATACATATTTATGCTGGCCAATCTTTAGAGAAAAAATAGCGGACGAGAAGGAGAGGGAAATGTGAAATTCACCCCCTCTCTGGCGATTTTAAAACGTTTATTTTGCTTTCCAAGGTGTAGGTAAAACGGACTTCTCCCTCTTTGACGAGTTTCCCCTCCTTTCGGAGGTTTGATTCGTCCGCCAGTATCTAGAATATATAAAAGTATGCAAACATAGAGATTCAGGAGAATTATCATTGTTGTGCTGATACTGTTTGTTTTCATATCTCCGTTGATTATTAGAATCGATCGGAAGAATGTTGAATATGCGTATTTTTGGAAAGTTGATTCATGAAAATATGTATGTTCGGTTTGGAAGTTTCAAATGTTAGTTAGTTCAAGTCAGATCAACATTGGCATAATTTTTGTCTGCGTTTTTTCTATTTTGATTCGATGCTTGAAACGCAAAGCACATTTCCGTGAGACTGATTCGGAAAAAAACTCCGGTTTCGCTTGATGATCAGTAAAACATCGCGCCCGTTTGTTGCGTGTTTCGCTCCGACAAAGCACGGTCATACACTTTGAAACCCTTTATATTTTATATTATATGTGTATGGGTAAAGTTTTGGTTTGTTTATTATGGGCCCAACAAAAAAGTTTACTGGTTTTTTTTAATAGTTATTATGTAGATTTAGTGGAAAAAGGAGCTACATATTCAGAATATTGCACGTGCGAGCAAAAAGTGTATTATGGTTTAGATTGGTGTTATTATCCAAACAGAAACCATGTTTGTTGTACCGTTCAAACAAACAGTCAGACGCACTCTGTTTAGTGGGCGATATTTTGTTCGTTTTTGTACGGTCGAGTGATACCGAACTACATAACTACATATAAACTGTATTGGCGGTGGCGGATGATACAAACTCCCAAAGAGAGAGGAATTTTTTCAAAGTGGAGATATCGCAGTTTTCAGACCATTTTATCTTTACCTTGAAGAGCAAATTCTACTTTTTAGAAGTACCAAAGAGGGGAGAATTCTACCTTTCCGTTCTTCCCTCGTCCGCTATTGATAAACTACATATGAACTACTACACATACCGCTAGCGCTAGGTTTATGTTAGATATGCGCGTTATCTGGTCGGAACTTCATCCATTCTGACGAATTTTTTTATCTTTCGTTATAGTTATAAATTTATCCTTACCTAGTTACCTAAATATTTACTGCTTTGAAAGCAGAATGTTTAGATAACGCGTTGTCTCCACGAAATATTATCCGTAAAATACAGAAAGAAAAAAAATCCAGTTTTCAGTTTTGTATATGACTTGATGATAGGCCTATTAGTAATGTTTTACGCAGAGTGTTGCCGGTGATTTGATTGACAAGTAATTTTAAACCCACGCTTTTTCATTCAGCCCATAACTCGATAGTTGCTTGGTTAGATGTACATATGTATGTACATACATACATTACTGGTGTTGTATGGTCAAAGTTCATCGTTTGTATGCGCTGTGACCGGTTTGGGTTGGCAGGTTTTTTCTACACTGAGATCGGCCACAGTATAGTATATGATATGTATTGAAAACGTTACTTTATACATGTATGTACATCTGTTGTTTTATGTTTTTGACTTGACGGCCATTTGTTTTGTTCCGTTAAACTGTTTACACGAACTCGAATGTTATGTGAACTGGTGACAATAACGTTCATGATGCAGTGACCGACGAATGTTGTAATTGATCCAAGCATCTTCTAAGTAATCAATGGAGACTTCGGGAACCGAAAGTTCGATACTCTGCAACTCCAACTGAGAATTTCCAGCCTATAAATTTCTGTCTTTATTTCGTTTTCCCCAAGTTATGTAACCACAATCTGCTGTTGTTTCTATTTGTGTTTCCTGATGTTTCTACGTCAGTTGACCCCATTTTGTGCCTTACAAACATTTGTACATATGTTTGTATGTACCCAGCCCATTAGGTGATGGAATACCGGACGAAACGTGCCGCGGCAAATCATTGCAACAAATTGCTCCGCGTGTCATTAATAATCGGCCGTTTAGTCGGTTTCTGAAATATGTACATAAGTACGTCCATAGACCATAGGCAATTCCATTCACCGTTTATCGGAAATCGAAAAAAATATTAAATTTTTTTTATACTTTTCTGCTTTAACAGAAATTATATCAAGGCTCACCGTACTGTTTATCAATTGATGATCTCAGGTCATTGACTACCACTTGGATGTTTGTATCGTGGCAAAATACTGGTTTTGGTATTCCACGCCATGGATTCCCACTCTTGGCTAAGTCTGCTGTCAATTAGTATGCGACTCAGTGGTGTGGATTTTGGACGCTGGATGATAGACCATAGCTGACGTCTTTTCGTGCTACCGGAAATCATCGAGTATCCAGCTGTTTGGTCGGGTGACCTGTGTGGTCGTTTGTAGATATACTACCTCGTTTTCGTCCGATCATCACTCACATCTGGTTCGAGTTCGAATCGACCGTTGTGGTCGAACCGATTTTTATAAATGTGGTTTTTGGGGGATTTCTAAAGGTTTTCCTGCGATTCTGTTGATTGGGTGGCATTGCCTTTTGGCATTACCAACCAGACCAATTAAATATGAGCATTGCATGTTTTACAAACAAATGGCTAAGCTAAATCCAACAGTCGGTCGTCAAGACCAGCATCTTCTTCTTGTTTTCCATATGAATCGCATGTTTACTTTTCCGTCTATGCGTTTGGGATTGTTAAATTCCCCCCTCCCGGCCCCGTTTCCACACACTGCACAGTTTTACATTTGTTTCGGTTTCCGGCGTGTTTCGTTTTTCGATTTCGTCTGGCCGCCACATCTGTTTCAAATCTGCTGCACGTCCACGCCCTCTCACCCCCCCCCCCCCCTTCCCCCTGAACCCTGCCGAATACATCGGGTGAAAGTCCAAGATTGGCTTAACTTTAATGTCGTGAACTTTCACTGTTTCTGATGTTTCTTTGTCCATTCTGTGTTCAGTCGGTTGGTGGCTTGAAGAAATCTTTGGTTCAGAACGTTTCAGCTCAGTCGTTATAGAGTTGGATTGTAATAGATTTGGTTGATTTCGTTCTTATTGATTTTCCACGTGACATTCGCATACCTTCTAAATTACATAGTACTTTTCTTATATGAGTATCGTACACATTGTCTTCACTTGTGTTTCGTGCTGATTGTTACATACATACCGTATCGGTCCCATGGGTGGCAGAGGCTGTCGTTCAGTAAGTGTGTCTGCGGCTTCTAAATTAAGCTGCAACCGCCGGACATTAATTTGGCAGCGTATGTATGTAGGTGTGCTGTGCCAATATATGTACTTCATGTACGTACAGTATGTACTCCTTCCGGCATTCATATTTTTGTTATAATATAGTTTATTCAAGTTCTGTCTGTAGAAGTCGATGATCAACATATGATTTATGGTATGTATGTTTGTTCTTCACATATAAGTACATCGGAGTCAATGGTGTCGACCTGAGTTATGTAATGTAAGTCATGTGGTTCAGTCCGGAATGGCAATTCAAAGTACACCATTGAGTGTCTACCATTCAAAGGTCGCGTAGATGGAATCGACAACATGTTTGTCAAGTCTACATCTATTGAAAGAGTAAGGGTGCAATTTTAGTTTGCAAATGGTTATTATTGCTTCGAATACGTATGTACATATAGAGACTAGTGAACGTTTATGCGCGACTGACTTTGACAAATGTGAACACAGCATGTAAGTAGACATACTGTAACTGTGTTTTTTATATTTCTTTACTTACCCTAAGTATTTATGCGCCGGGTTTCGAAAAAGTTCACATTGTCACTTACGACCAGACTATTTATATGTACGTACATACATACGGACTGTATGTAGGTAGACATGCCTGCAGGGAATGAATATATTCCAACAATCCCATGAACCATGATCATGTACAGCAATTACGTTTTTTTACTGGATAGGATATCCAGAGGAAATGAATCTAATCTTGTTTTCCTGGGTTCGCTGAATGGCGTTGTTATTCTCCGACGATGATTAGGCGCCAGTGGCTTCGTTACGGTGGTTCGTCTTGGCATTCATAAGTACCTGAAGCACGGCCATACGAGGGATAGAATGGTGGAATATCCTCCGTGGTGGTTTCAGAAGGTGTTAAGTAAAATGCCATCCCATCAGAGATCCGAGTGGCCCATTTTCTCCTCCTTTGAAGAATTTACTCGTCGCTCGGCTCAGGACGTCCGCTCCATGGCCTGAAGGTACATGAATGTACATATCTGTGCCAAAGGCGTATCGCCTACTCAAGCGATGATAGCATAAATTAAGGTCTGTAATTCTTTTACTATATTACTGTTTTTCTGCTAGATCAGAAGTTCTGCTCATCCGCCAGTGATGATTGAGACGAACCGGCTATCTGGCTGTTGTCCCACGTCTCTGGCACTAGCGGACGAAAAAAGAAAGTGTGTTCTCCCTGTTTAGGGATTTCGAAACGGGAAGTTTGCTCAGTGAAATATAACTAAAATGGCGGTATAACTGCAAACTGCAGTTTCCCCTCTCTAGGGAAAAACCCCCTTACTTTGGAAGTTTGGCTCGTCCGCCGGTGTACCTTTTCCATGTTTTAGATTCGTTGGCTGTGCCTGTCCTATTAGCGGACGAAAAGAGGAGGGAAAAGTGGAATCCCCCCTCTTTGGCATTTTCAAAAAGTAGAATTTGTTTCCATAAGGTGTAGGTGGAAGTGCTGAAAACTTCCAATTCCCTCCTTTTCAGAAAAATTCCCCTCTCTTTGGAGGTTTGGCTCGTTCGCCAGTGGCTGTGCCTGTCAGGATGCTCATGTTTCAGCTGTTCACATTAGCGGATGAGAAAAGTGTGGAATTATGACATTACTTTTGCCATCTAAAAATCGTTAATTTTTGTCATAAAGTGCAAACGTAAGAGCACATAATTCCACTACAATCCCCTATTTAGGAAATTGCTCTCCCTTTGGGCAGTTTCACTCTTTCAACATTGAACCACAAGCGGACGAGGGAACAACGGGAACGTAGAATTTACCCCTCTTTAGAGGTTCAAAAAGTAGAGTTTTTGTTCCTCAAGCTGTAGGTAAAATAGCCCTGTTTCTGCCAATTCCACCCTCTTTGGGAAAATTTCCCTCTTTTCGGAGGATATAGTCGTCCGCTAGAGCACTGGACCGTAGTAATAATGCACTGTACCGCCAATTCATGATATATACTGTTCCATTAGGTTTGCGATTCGTTTGACCAATGTATCCGCTGTTCTCTATGATACGACAACGACAGCAGTGCCATGTAGGTAAAATGGCCTGTAAAGTAAGCCGAACCTGCTCAGTCTTGTGAATTATGGATTTGCTCCAGTCACCGGTCTGTTTCACCTGTTCTTGATTATTCACACAGATGTTTTCCCTTGGCACAAATAAAGATCATATGATAGTTGCCGTATTTGGTTGGACACATTCTGCATACAGAAACGGGTGGTTTGAAATTGAGGATTTTATTATTTGCCCAGTGGGCAGTTCAGCGTGCATACGTATCTAATCGAGCTAAAAGCCGTGAGCCGTAGTCTAGCCGTTTCATTTCGTTTCGTCTCGTCTCGTTTGTGTTCGTGATGTTGTGAATTCGTTTCGGAATGGCAATTTTTGGGACGTTGCATTGTTGCAATCGCGGTGTTACCATGAATTTTTGTCTTTGTTTAACCGAGACGTTTGTAGTTGTGAATGTTCTCAGAGTCAATCAGAAAAAGTGACGCTAGAAAAACTTGAAGTGATGAAGTCTCTTTATCTTTGATAGTGGTGAAAAGTGGAATCAGTTTCTTTCGATCATTGAACACGAGGGAGGGCTGTTCCGCTTCCAAACGTATCTAATCGAGCCGAGCCAAAAGCTCTATGTGTTTCGTTTCGATTTTTCGATTTCGATTTTGTGGTGGTTTTCGTTTCGTACGGCGTTTCATTCGAAACCTGAATGAATACGTTTGGCTGAAAACTTCCGGGTCTGAGTTTGGCGAAAGATCAACAGAATCATCATATTTTGATCGTCGTCCAAGATACATAAGTCCAAACTCAAATAAACATGCAACTTACTTATATATGTATTTTATATGATATCCTGCATACGATAAGCCGTTAGTCCACTTTGGCGGAAAAAGTACGCCAATTTGTTCGTGCTGGCTCGTAATTCCATTAGGTCTTCCCAGTGCGTCAGTAATAGTACTAGTAGTGGTATATAACAGGTTGCTTCACTTGAGATCCCGCTAATCCGTTGCGCTGGCCAATCCGATTATCTGTCTGGTTGTTGTTGTTGTTTTTGTTGTTGTTGTTGTTATTGTTGTTGTTGCTGCTGTTTCAGAACCACTCTAGATTTGTTTCTGGTGCAAGATAGTCTGTCTGTCGTTCAGTTCCTGGTCATAAAAAATTGAAATTGTATTACCAGACGGTATCCACAATCCATACATGTACTTCATTTAGATTCTTGATAAATTCACCACGTTATTAGGTTATGTCCCGCTGTTTATTCATTGTACAATACGATTGCAACTATTGCACAAAAGAACTACACATGAACTGTGCATGTAGAACACAATATGTTGTTAATCTAACCTTTCATTCATGGTATTTTCTCTATAATCACTCCTTAATTTGATTCGATTTCAGTCGTGTTTTGTTCGGCCGAGCAATTTGTGGAACACATTACATACATACGTGGATTTATTTATTTTGGATTCTTCTACCCGATTACGCCTATCAACTGCCGTCAGAATATTAAATCAACTTTTCGATGGTCGACAACCAGTAATTACTGAGATTTTTTCTACATTTCTCATAATATCAGGAATACCAACTTTACTGCCGTAATAGTGCACCAGTGTCATGTTCAAGAAGGAGCTGAAACAGGTTGGTAATGCATAGAGTTTATGGTGTCTTATAACCAAATGGGTAGTGTTTTAGTGTGGCAAACGCGTGTTCGTGGGTTCGGATTTTGATTTTTTTTTTGGTTTTGGTTTTTTCTTACATACTCGACCGTTTGCTGTTTTTCTGACGCATCACGTGAGCTAAGTTGACTATGATGTTGTGTGTCACTTTGCGTTTTTATTTTCTTTAAAGTTTTAACTGTTTATAGTTTACGTATTATTTTGCTGCATTCGCGAGTATGATGAGTTCCGTATTTTTTGGGGATTTTTTTGGCTAGAATTTTCTAGTACATGTAGAATCGACTAACCTTTTCGACGACCAACTCAACATTTGACCGTTAAAGACAAATAATGTCATTATCTGGGTGAATCGGTCGTTCAACCCGGATGTCAAGCGGCGTTGTCCATTCGCGCCCGTTTATCATAAAGAAGTTAATTGTTTCGTTTTTGCTGTTGTTGTTGTTGTTGTTGTTGTTGAGTGGGATGGTGGTACATGTCACGAGCTACAATGGCATAAATGACCATTAAGCAACGATATTTGGTCGTCGTAAGAATAATGCCTGTTTACGGGCGGGCCCTTCCATACCAGACGACCCACTAGCGGACGAGAAGGGGTGGGAAAAGTGGAGTTCCCCATTCTTTGGCGAATTCAAGAAAAAAGTCTTGTTCTTCAAGGTGTAGGTGAAAGGGCTTAATTTCTGCGAATTCCCGCCCCCCCCCCCCCTCTTTGAATAATTTCCCCACCCTTTGGAGGTTTAGCAGCTCATCCGCCACACCGCCAGTGAGACGACCGGAAGATTGAGTGCACGCTAAGATCAATTGCGGTCGTTAGGTGGGCAGAAAATGAAGGAATTCTTCCGAAGTTTGGAAACAATTTTTTAGGAATGTGTCGCACGTGAGGAAGTTTAATTTTTTGAAGTAAATATTTATACTAAAGAAAGTTGAGAACAGTATAAATTCTGCTTGTTCTGTGGAATGGTAGTGAAAGTACTATCTATTCTATACTCGCGCGATCGCGAAATGTCGCCAAATAATATTAAGAGCTTATTACACGCCTGCTGAACCCGCCGTTCAAGCAGCCAGGGTGGCCTGTTTGGTAGGTTCATGCGTGTGTTAGAACCTGATGTTTCATTAGCGACATGTCGCGCTTCTGTCGCGAGTTCAGTATGAATAGCACATCTCAGCACTGCTTGTTGGTTAATGCTAAATTTGGTTATCCGATCGATATTAATCCGGTTAGATCAGAAGCACCGACCGGTCTTCTCAAGCCGTTGGCTCCACTTTATTCCCTGAACAGTTTTGTGGCTTGGCCGCCATGGCACTTAGTTAACATCGATTTTCTATATAAAAAATCCGGTTTCGGTAGGTTCAACAGTCTGACATGGTATGGTAAATGTCGTTGCACTTTCCAAAAATGAACCCTTACCATACCGTAGCTAACGTTTCAAGTGCGATCATAGATTTGGGTAATGGTAGGGTATTTTTGTATGACCGTGCCTCGGAATTCACCATGGCGCCCGAACACACTAGCGGACGAGAGAAGAACGAAAAAGTGGAATTCCCCCCTTTTTGGCGTTTTCAAAAAGTTGAATTTGTTCCCCAAGGTGTAGGTAAAATAGATTCCACCATCTTTGAAAACATTCCCCTCCCTTTGGTGATTTAGGTCGTCCGCCAGTGCCGTGATATGGTAATGATTCGTCGGTTCAGACTCTGGTTTCACAGTAATGTTTATGTACCATGCAATCAGTCAGTCTCGGAAACTACCTTAATAAGTACCCTTTATGTACGCCTACCATACTGTTGTATGTGTGTTCTCATGAATATTTCATGGTTCAGTGTGTTCGCCTGATGTGACTTGGCCACCGACTGTGGTTATTCTTATACCAGTATTGTCGTGGTCGTGGTTCTTTGCGAAAAAACCTCCCGACATGGTTTCATATTAGAAAACTAAAATCAGTGTAATTCTGTAAAACCATTTTTCGAAAAAAAAATCTCCATAATGAGGTAGTAGACGTGTTAATGATCCTTAGTAGAACACAAAGCCACTGTATATATGTAGAAAATTTCCCGACGCAATTTTCCCCCAAAGTTATTGTTATAGACAGTTTTTTCCTCGTTTCTGGGCTACTATAGCTCGGATGTCGAGCAAATATTCGCTGATCGTCGATCGAGGGGATTATCCGACGAAACTGAAGGATTATCTGGACGAAATTCTCTCGTCGTCCCCACGAATCTCGTTGACTTCCTCCTGGCCGAGTATCATGGACGCGGCCGAACCCGGCGTCAGCTGGCAGGCCGTCAAGTCGGTCGATTCTTGTTTCGTGTTCCTGCCAAATACGGTAAGATCATTAGAGATGAAAACAGTACATACAAAACATCGAACATGAAATAAAAACATAGTCGAAATGAGTCATCGAATGTTAACAAATCAATGACTTAAAACGGTATAAGAAAAAAAAGATATATGGTACAACAAGACTTGAAAAGGGTAAGCTGTTTAACTTGGATTGAGTAAAAAGTGAGATAACGTCATTGATGTTTTGTTCAACCGTGAAACATCGAAACAGCTTTTGACGCGGCCGTCGCCAGACGTCAGTCACGTCACGACGTATGATGAATGATCGACTCTAGTGACGTACAGTTTCGTATTATCTAATTTCGTTTCGAGTAAAATGTTTTTAGCCGATTTTATCCAGAGTTGAGTAGATTTGAGTTTTGTATCGGTTGCCGAACAAACTGGTGTAAAGGTGTATGTTTGGCAGACCTTTTTTATTATGGTAATGTTTTTATTCGTGATTATGCGTTTTAGATGAATAGGAATTTATATATAAATTCGATCATTATTCTGAGTGACCCACGTTTTTGGGCTTTTTTACAGATTTTTGCACGCATAGGCAAACATATACAACTCCAATTATTTTCATAGTTTTCAGAGTTGACATTATCTCCAACTACGTATTTATGACCAATTCAGTGAGTCATTCTGGTATATTATATTGATAACAGGTATTCGTATTCATTTACTATCAGCATCGTATTTTATAAAAATAATACTAGTTATTCATAGACTATCATTAACATTATATAATAATAATAATAATAATAAAATTAAGTATTTATTATTATTTACAGGTACAAGTGGGCGGACGATGTCTGGACGTGACGGAGATTCAGCGACTGATCCCCGAGCTGGAGGCGTCGATCGAGAAGAAGGAGAAGGTGATCAGAGAACATGAGGCTCAGATCGGCAGTCAGCTCAAACGAATCACCTCGTTGGAACAGGAGGTGAAGAACCTACAGGTCGGTTACAACTTTGTTTTTGTGCGGTTGTTGTTGTTGTTGTTGTTGTTGTTGTTGTTGTTGTTGTTCCTGATATTCTGGTTGTGAAACGCAATGCAATTGATTGGAAAGTATGTACGTTGGTCATTACAAGTACGTTGGTTTCATCGTTTTTTTGTTGTTGTTGTAGAACATTTTGTTACTGATATTCTGGTTGTGAACCGCAATGCAATTGAGAAGGAGTTGTTGTGTAACAAAAATGTTGTAACTCACATTCTGGTTGTGAAACGCAATGCATTTTATGGATAGTATGTATGTACGTCGTTAAGTCTGTCTGCAAATTTAATCGCCCGATAGAAAATAAAAATGTACAGCTTTGTGAGTTTCTCACTTCTTATCAACGGCGAATTGATATGGAGTTTCAGTTCTGTTCTCGTAGTTGTTAATGTTGTGCAACGCAGTTGAGCTGGTGAAACTTACGTTGGTTTCAATGTTGTTGCTGCTGCTGTTGTTGTTGTTGTTGTTGTTGTTGTTGTTGTTGTTGTTGTTGTATTTTTGGAAACCATGTACATATTTACGTTAGAGCATGAATGCCAACTGGTTTTGCTTATTGCATTGCAATATACATAGACGCAAAAACATGACGCATTCTCGAAAGTTCCAGCCATTTGCCGAATTCCGTTGATGTTATTGACAAATTCGCTTATTTTTATCCATGTAGATATGATCTATTCTTAACAATGCTGTGAAAGTACGAAACTTAATGCATAGGATAGGAATTATATTCTCTTTTAGGGATATTTTCTTTGCGGTTGTTTGATCTATTCGCGTTTCGTTTTCATTCTAATCACACAAGTAGGTACATGATTTCATTATCACCAAAAGTTGTAAAAGGCGAACTACCTAAGTGAAATAACATCCTGCTCCTGCTGAATACTATATTATTTTATCGTTTTGTTGTGTTTGCCTGTCTGACGTCTGTAAGTCAGTAAGGTTGTTATTATCTTTGTGTGTAGGTAAAGATTGATTCGGGTTGAAACGAGACAAAATTCTCGAAATTTTCGGACGAGACCAGTTTTTGTAATGTTTTATGTATGTACACGTATACATAGCTTGGTCTTCGTTTCTTGGTATTGAAGTTTATTTCATTTTATTTTGAACGTTTCACAGCCACCTGTGAAGCTTTTGCACGCTGTTAAACTGTTGTTGACCTCCATTTTGCACTGCTGAAGTTTTCAAAGTTTAATGGCGCGCCAAAATCGATTGGATTGGTAAAAGATGTACATTGAAAATTCCGTGTCTTTTCAGAGTTAGCTGAATGAATGAGCTGGATGAATCAAATTGCTATATGAGAATTATATGAGTCATAAAAACATTTTTCATCCAGTTTTTTCGCAAACTATACATACAGGGTGGGCCAAAAAAAACCACACAACTTTGAAGGTTAATAACTTCGTGAATACGAATCGGATAAATTAACGGTATGCATCATTTTAATCAGTATATATTTGAAATTTTGTAACTTTGATTTTATTCAAAAATTTCTTTGCAATCAGAAGTTACGCAACAGTTTCTTAAAAATACCATTTTTCCAACCGGGCGGCAGTTTTCTTACATTTGGGTTACAATAGATATTTAATAGTGTTTTTCCGGCTCAGACAAAATGTTTTGGTTTCTTTAGCGTTATTCAGTTAAAACATAGTTAATGAATATGTTTAAAACAATATTTTCTTTAACTCAGACCGTTTTTAACATGAAAACTACCATAATAATAGAAAACAGACTGTTGAGCATTGAGCACAAAACGTCCATATTGTGCATGTAATCAACTTTAATATGCTTTCTATGTTTTTGAAACTTATCGAAAACATTGTTTCTCAAATTTATGTTTAATTTCTATTTCTTTGTGTACATTTTTTTGTAAAAAATGAAATTATATGGGTTTTCAGCGGATAAACAGCAACTTTTCGGTAAATTTTTGATATCTTTTCGAAAAATTAAAATTTATCTATAATAATTATATGAATGAAAGGTAAAGATATACCAGTTTAAATGATGCAAACCGTAGTTCAATCTGATTCTTAGTCACTGAGTTATTACCCTCCAAAGTTGTGTGGTTTTTATTGGCCCACCCTGTATGTACAGTCATTAATTTTCATGTAAAAGTGTCTCAGTGCATTCGTCCGTAACTTTTCATCCAACTAACATGAGGCGCGCTTTGTTCGGGTAACTAAGCTATTTTTATAACTTGAAGTTACGTATTCCACTGGCCTATATAATCCATGATTTTTTGGTAGTCTCAAAACAAACTGTGGACTTTTCATGAAAAAAAACGAGAAGTTGACGGTCTGTATTTTTGCAAACATATAATTGTTCCGTTTAAGTAACCTATCCGCTGTTATGTAGTTGTTCCACCAGCGAGCGTGGAAAAATCGATGTTCACTCTGTTCATATTGGATATCTAATTTTCATGATATTAATAATGCGCGTGTTGGATGGAAGTCAGAATTTGGAAAGTGTTCCATTGTTGTTCCAAAGGGCAACACATATCGAATGATGAATAGTTTGTCC
Source organism: Daptonema setosum (assembly GCA_964036265.1). Classification (NCBI taxonomy): domain Eukaryota; kingdom Metazoa; phylum Nematoda; class Chromadorea; order Monhysterida; family Xyalidae; genus Daptonema; species Daptonema setosum. Next base: position 6,898,425 of record OZ038444.1, on the reverse strand, counting down.
GAACTTGAATCTGCCTATTTTAAACACTTCCTGTTCATGGGATCAACTCAGTTTCAGTTCCTACTTTTATGTTACCAGTACAAGTTCAATAAAAAAATTATTCGCTTCAGGATCGGTTGGATAGTTTGAGGTTCTCCTTTGAAATTTGCGTAGCAAAATAAAAGTGGTAGAAAATAGCACTTTCCACCGCCTACCCACGCGGTGTGGATGTTATCTAACTTAACAAGTATAGTTTTTGGCTCGGTATTCTGGCTGTGTTTTGACTGGCGTATAGACAGCGGGTTATATCGAGAAATAATGATAAATAAAATACGTTTCTGGTTAAAAGATTTGTACGCGCAAATTTAATTGTCTGGAAACCGCCAATTCTTATCTACATATTTAGAGAAATACTCCGTCTTTTTGAAGAACTTGCACGTGTTCGTCCGTTTTGCCATTCGTCTATGTTTATCGTGAACTTGGCCAAATGTTATGACTGAACTTTGCTGCCAAAAAATCAGCATTCCACAGACTATTGTATCCGATACCAACGTAAACCGGTCATATGAACGCAGGCATACCAGAATGTTCTAGATTTCCGTAATTTTCCTGTTTTAATTCAATCTGGAAAACAGTGTCCGTAATTGTTCGGAAGACGTTCAGATTCAACGTTACTCATGTCATGTCCATAAATATATAAAGTAGTTAAATACATATGGCATTATCAGCAGAGTGCTCTGTCACTCAGAATTTTTTATTGTGTTAATCGTAAAACAGTAGCTTTTGTATCTGCTCTTCCAGTGTATTTGTATATGCAGTGCAGCACGGTTTCATACCAGATGTTCGTATGTACTGTAGCTGTTCAACACCATATATAAAAGCTTCTAGCTTGACCTATGTAATGTACAGTACATACATACGGCAGTTGGGTTCCATTGTTCAGTACAAAAGTAGCTAGATGCAGACTGCTGGTTCTTAACGTTCGATGCTGATAAAAAATACAACAATAGCTTTGAACGAATGTTTCTCAGTTTTCTAATGAAAGAATTAGTATGTAGAAAGAAAATCACATGATGTTGGTGAAAGGATTACTTGGAATGTTTGAAAGGTTGAATTTTAAAAGTAGTTTTCTGCAGTAACAGCCCATGTAATGTTTGTATATTTGATATATATTACTGGCTTCGTTTCATATTACAAGACGAACAATGGCTTGGCATCGCACAATGGCCTGAAAACTCGGTGGTTTTCGATTCCGTCGTTTTCTTGTGCCATCTTTTTCTTGTACCATCGTTTCGTATATTGATTAACGGTATGTACGTATTCTTTTGTGGAAAAGACATGAAAGAACCCACGATCTTTTCCACCGGCCGGTTCTTCTAGTTTTGAAGGCTTCATCCATAAATTCACTGGGTATCTTTGATGCGGCAGTCTTTTCATCTTGAACTATATGAATAAAGTTGAGAATTTCGCGATTTTATGCTATAAAAGTTTGAGCGTCATTCTGTGAGATGTGAGTTCAACGATTTCAAAACTAGTGATTCGCTATGTGAAGGAGTCGCTCACGATATAACAATTCGCCGAAACTTGTCGAAACGCACGATCTCCGTCAGACCAGGTCGGAGTGTTCAAAACCGTCCATCAATTGTCAGACGGAACGAACTAGCCGGTCACTGTCAAGGTGACGGTCAACGTCCAGATGTAAGGCGCCTCTGGGACGTTGACATTGGCATATGGTACAGTCGACATGGTTCAGGCCGAATCTGGGATTTATGTGTTTGGAACTGGCGCCGTTGCCCCGGAGATGGAGAATCACCATAAAAATGGAGAACAGAGAGCCGCTTGCCTCGCTCATATGTTGGAGAATTTCACATACCGAGTTCTCTGTATTAAATATTAATGAAATACGCTGTGAAGTTCCCTAACAGCGCCGATTCGATGTTAAATTCACTCCATATATGTATACAGGATGAGAAATGCGTAGTGCATAGGTCGTCAACCTCGAAAACTGGCGGTCCTAAGTTCGAAACCTGACATGAGACACAGATCCTGACGCGTTTCTGTCATTGCCCGTCAGTTTACTCAACTCCCTGGCCACTACGAAAACACCATTCTGAATGGTACTAGTGTGCCTTGATGGCTTCAGTTACTGAAGAAATCCTAGTATAAAAACTAGACCGACATCTACCGTATCGTGGTATCATTCCCGTAAAGATGACCTTATGTGCCTGCCACTGTACCCGCGGAATGTAATCAATGTGTCCGTGCCGTACGGACGAGTTGGCAACTTCGGGGCAGGCCTGGTTTGCGGAGGTTTTCCTTCCGGTTTTCATTGGGACGGTTGTGGCATACCCTTTTCCACATGGTAAACAGTTGGGATGTCTGATCTTCATCGATTTGAAATGCCATATAATGTTTTCAACGCAACGTTAAAACGCCTTTAAATAGGTGATTAATCGGCTTGAACAGCTGTTTACGGTGAGCTTTTTTGCGGCGTTTACTAGATTTCTACCTTTCAGAAGGCATTTCAGAAAATGAGAACTGGTGTGATATTCGATCTTCAGTTTCGCTCGTAAATTTCCCTTTCCTTGATCCGAGCTACGCGAGCTGGCTACTGTTATAGAGAATGATTCATTGCTCAATATATTATAGATAGCGCATCGCATAGCATCAAACTACTTCCTGGGTATAGTTTCAGTCTCAGTTTCGTTTACTGGCTCGCTAATGGACTGATGATGGTCCGGTTTGGACTCTAGAGTACCTCCGGACATCGGTTGTTCAGTTTGTCTGAGTCTGTTCCATGTCGTACCGTAGTACTACATAGAAGTTCATATACACTGTTCAAGTTAGTGTTTCCTTCTGCCCAGTCTGCCATTAACTGGGATTCTTTCAATAATGAAGCCAACAAGGCGCACTATTACCATATGAGAATTGTATTCGACGGGATCTAGCTGGTGTCGCAAACGAAACAAGGAAGTTCGATTCAGTTCGATCGTGCGTGCCGAGGTTCCGTATTGGACGTGTATGTACGTCGCGCAATCAACTCGGCTCGTGTATCGGTGCAATTACCATACAGTATTGCCGCCTGTTCCACTCTGTTATGTATCGTGTCGCATTGAGTTGAGCGTACCGACCGCCGCGAGCGATTGGCTTGACGTGTAACGAGCGGACGGACGGACGGCGCACTCTGCGGCGACGGAAACCGAGCAGCAGTGGCGGCACCCGACCGACAGACAGATTTAGCAGTTGCCGCAACGGCATGGCACTGTACGTACGCTTAGACGCGTTTAGAATACTTGAGCGCACGCGTGCGCCAAGTGTTTTGGGCTTGCACATGCATGCACATGCATTTGTGCTCGGCTGCATGCAGGCATGTGTGCATGTGCCGTTGAGTGCGAGTGCGCGTCAATTGGCGTATTGCTGCATGCAGTGCCCTGGTATATATGGGATGGGGTGCCATCCTGTTGTACGTACGTGTGCTCCTGTGCGAGTGTGAGGGTCCGTCGGCCCTAGCGGACGAGAAAGGTAGGGAAAGTGAAAGTCCCTTTTTTTGGCGATTTTAAAAAGTACAGTTTGTTCCCTAAGGTGTACGTAAAATAGTCTCAAAACCACCGATTCCTCCTCCTCGATGAAGTTTCCCTCCCTTTGGAGGTTTGGCTCATCAGACGTACCCGTACGGACTGCACTGTATGCGCGTCCTGCAGCAGGCAGTCAGGCACTGACGCGTGAACAAAATGTTTTTTTGTATGCGCCTTGGTCGCATCTGCAGGAAATAATTAGGAAGGTAGAAAGGGCAGGAAGAGGTTTGTGGTCAACTTGTTTCGAATTAGATCTAGAACCGATGAGCTGTTGATTTTCAAGATCATTATATGAGTGTACGTTGGCCACATTGTTTTGCTAGCGAATTGGATTCGAACAGGGCGATGTCAGCTCGTCAGTTGGCGCGAACACGATGGGAGCTAGCCGGCTAGGAAGGCCTAGCATGGATGCGAGCTCATGGCCAATGTTTTTGGCCAACAGTACCCACGTGTGCTACCCGGTTGGCGGTTTGCCCCTGCCTCGCCGCTGCTTTCTGTATCGGGTTTGGTTTGGCTTGTGCTAACCAGATTTGTTGTACTCCATCATGTTGAGAAGTAATGTGATTTCATGACAGCGATAGTAACTAGATTTTTTATCTGTGTTTACACTACCGCACAAGTTTTTTTCTTTCTTGTGTCGGTTTCATTTGTTCAAGTTCACATATGTTTCAATCGTCAAAAGCGAAGGATTAACGACCACCAATATGGCCATGTTAAGTGTCGCTTTTCCCGTGTTATTTTTTCATGTTTATACAAGACACCCTGCTAGAATTTTGTCTCGTTCCGGTCGTGGTTCTCGCAACCCTTTGAATTGATTAAAGCGCAATTTGGCGAAGTACGACTCGGTTCAGAGCCGGGTTCAGAGTCCATATAGTTCTTGTTTTTTTGGCGGTCGGTTTCCGTGGGCCGACTTGACAGTCAGGCACAAGTCAACTGACTGATGGCATGTTTTCATGTCATGGTGCCGTGGCACATAAGTTTGTTCTTTGTAGTCAGTATGTACGTTGACGCTGTATGTATGCATGTCAACAAGCCGTAACATGGTATTTACTGACTCGTAAAGGCTGTGTTACACATAGCTAAATATCGCTGCATTCTGCGTTGTTAGTTTTTTTGTTTCCTTGTGAATTAGCTTTTCTGTTCGGGTGATGCGTGTTGCGTATCCTCCTCTTATAAATGTACTATGAATAAAAAATGGACAATTGTCTGAAAGTGAGAATGGCAAATCGTCTGTCTCATGTCTCATGTATTTATGACTTGATTGATTTGAGACTTTCACGAAACTCGTTTTTTTGTCGGTGTATAAAGCGCAGATTTCTGTTACTACCACTAACGTTACAAATAGGTTTGGTTTCTTCTCGTTAGCCTAATTGGGTCCACATGGTGAGGCGCGTGATTTCGTTTTATACGCCACTACGCACACACCTTCACTTGGTTCGTTGACTCACACTAGGAAAAAATCGGTCGGTCCAACCACGTAATCCGGTTGTGCTCGTTTTGTTTGTAATCATTTCGAATGAACCTTGACTGTATTGAATTTGCCGCTGCCACACTGTTGAACCGGAATTCTCGTACAGCATTTGATCTTTGATTTTGCGGTTGTCGCATAAAAGCTGGCGGCCGGGTTTCCGGCTGGATCTTATTGTTTTTCTGCATTCCATTCGTTGTGCGTCCGACCTTTCTACGATACCGTCTAGTAGGCAATTCATCTGTTGTGCGCCGGTTCACAGCAACGTCTCCCCTCCTTCCTTTCCCCCGCCCCATCATCCCTCAAGTTGCGCAACAGCAGCCACTGCTGAGCGACGACAAGATGGGTGCACAACACCGTTGTCTTTGATTTTTAACGTTGAGACTAATGCGTTTGAGTTGTGCGTTTAGTGGCGCTCCTACGTCACGCCAAATAACGTTGCATTGGTTTTAACATTATTCTCTTGTTTTTTTTACTGGCTTGTGTGTTCTGTTATGACCAACAACAAAAACACGGGGCAACACAAACACAGACACACGCGCCAGTGTGGTACATATCTGATGTGTTCTCCCCGACACATTGAACAAGGGCGACGGCTAAGAAACCGTGCCAGTCCTGTGAGCATTCTCCTGTTCCCTCTATATACAAGATAGATCTGGATAGATGGAAGTCTTTGTTAAGGTTTTGTGCCAGCGAACCCGTTCGAATATTGGGTTCACTTCTACTCCGGGCCAGAGTGCACTAACCAGGTATGAAAATACCATGCTCTCACTGCCTTTCAATCAGAAACTGACAAATGTAGCTCAACCACCTCGTGTAATTGTCATCATAAACATATGTTATTCATCCAAGCCTTGGTTCGCCCAGCCATTAGTGCCCATTTAGGTTGTCATACCGGCGCTGTTGATCGGTAACTTCCTGCCGACATGCATACTTTGTTCTGTGACCTCGTGAGTTTTTTTGGCAGTCATTTTTGGCGCTGCCTTGCGCGCACGCTTCCATTCTATCTTTGTGTAGAGCAGAACTTTTCGAAAAAAATTCCATTCTAGCGTTTCAGATTGGAACAAACGTCGCCTGATTAGTGCCTTGAAGGCGCTCATTATATGGTTGACAGCCAGTCACACTTATTGTCATGTGCGACTGTTCGAACACCTCATGCAAACATGAAACATGTTTCTACACACCTTCGGTTCGCCGCATTTTGTCGGTATCTGTCTTGGTCCCTCTGGCCTTTTCTGTTGGCTCGGCTAATGATGTTTCGTTGAATGACCATTTTGTGCCGCCGCCGAAATGAAGTGCGCCACACCCATTCAGCCAGTCGCACAAGCACTCCACTCGCTCGATGGTCCTATATTGGTCGTTCGCATGTGCTCGAATAAATGGCTGCCTGCGGATGGATGATGATGGCGAGTTTGTTTCTTCAAGCATGAAAGCTGTGTATTATCAAAATGAAAGTGGCGTGGCACTCTTTCGCATTTCGGCTCTCTAATCCGAATGTTCCATCTGAGTTGCAAATGTGTATCGCATTTCGCTTCATAGTGGCCTGTTCCAATCGCTACCGTCCATGTCTTCCGACGTCATATGAAAATAGGGTCCTGTGTATTTGATGGGATGCAGAATTTTTCATACACCTCTTAGTGTCATGTTGTCTTTCGATGACGTTCCTTTTATTGAACTCACTGTATGTTTTGTCGTAATGTCGTTCTCTCATTTCGGAACCGGAGTTGACCCAGTTTCACTGCACTGGCACTCCTTATGGCGTCAATTTACAGTTTCTAAATAATTCAATACAAGTCGGAACGTGCGCATTCGGCCCGGAGAATTGGGATGAAGGTGTACAACAGTGTCGGGTAAACAACCTCGCTGTTCACGAATATTGTCTTCCATACCGCAACTGAACTTTCATCACGTCGTCTGACTTAGCGAACAATCAGTGATCTACTCAACAATCCTTAACATTTGTGAATTCCATCGTCGTCGGTATCAAACTCATCCCACCATTCACCGATCGTGCTCGTCGTGAGTCTAGTGGTCGTCGACGTCGTCTACCGATCCGTCTCGTCACGGCCACAATTGTCGTCACCGTGGGTACGTGCATGAGCGGCACCGGTGAGCGGGCCGTCGGCCGAGTCGGTGGTGAAGGCGGCAGAGGTCCACGAACTTCGGATAGCTTCTATTCCAAGAGTGGCGGATGTATGGGTCGTAATGGCGGCAGTCGCGTATCGCCGCCTCCCCGCTACCAGATGAGCACGGCGTCGTCAAACAGCGAGCAGGGCAATGACGACTCGATAATGGCGGCCATCAACCAGGCCATGCTGTCGTCGCAGCAGCACCAGCCCGGTCCGATGGATCATGACCAGCTCGAATTCATGCTCGAGGATGAGGATGACACTGAGGACGGTCGGGATGTGCACATGCATCAACCGTCTACGTCCAGAGGTAGTGGTGATCAAGATAGTTATGTGGAGCCATCCGAATCGACCGACTACACGGAACGCGTACAGGGTCGTGGTCGCTATCTGTCGACACCCGGCGACAGTCACCGATCGTTGACAGACGATATGACACCGACTATCGCTGTAGGTGGGTATACGACGGCGTCCAACTCGATGGCAACCACGAGTCATCCAATCGATATCAGGCAGAGTGGCAGTGATGCGCAGTATCGGACGGCAACCGACGACGGATGTCAACCGGGTCCGTCGTCGGCCAGCCACAACAGCTGCGGAGGTGTTTCAGCATCACCTTCCAAACTGATGAACTCGTTGCCGCCACCGCCGATACTAAACGCCCTTCATGTACACGTGGATGTGGTCGAAACGACCATGTACTCACAGGTAGATTGCTGGTTGGGTGATCTGCTAAGACGTTAGTACTAAACTGATGAGATAAGTCATTTTAGAGTACTGAGATTTGTGTGGTGTTGATATTCTAGATTATGAATCTGAATTGCATTGCGTTACACGAAATAGTCACACTGTGTTTTAATCTATTTTCATTCCATTGCGTTTCACAACTTTTGGTCATATAGTTGTTGGTGACCAAATAAATCCATATTTACGAGAACTTATCAGTAACCCATTATTTTCATGTTTTCATATTGACCTAAATTTTTGTTTTCTTCTTTCAGTCGGAATGCGACAAGCTACGTTCGGTGCTCGAACTGAAAGCGGAGAATGCCGTGGACACAGCACTCCAGGCCCATGCGGCCGCCACCACACCCGAACTGGAGTCACCCAAGGGCGAAGCGCCCGGCACTCAGGCGCCCGTTCGACAGAAGAAGATGGCCGTCTCAGCCGAACCGACGGCCGCCGATCGTACTGTACTCACACATCACGAAAAGAATGCCGGGTTGGTGGCAGTTATGGAGACTTTAAAATCTGGAAACTGACTTAGGAGATTTGGAATTTGTTTTACAACAACAGATACTGCGTAACTCGTGTCCCAAGTGATATTTAAAACCTTAAGTGCGGCTCTTAAAATACGATTTTTTATGGTTTACAAAGTTAAAGACTTAAATGACTTGATGACTGAATTTTTCCATTGATTCATGATTCTAATTTGAATCAGTATTCATTATCTATCATTCTTCAGCACCAAACAGCTGATTCGTGATGCCATCCAGAAGAACGACTTCCTCCGGCAGCTGGCCAAGGAGCAGGTGATTGAGATGGTCGAGTGCATGGTCGAGAAGAAGTGCAAGGCCGGCGAGTGGGTCATCAAAGAGGGCGAGGCCGGCGACCGACTCTTTGTCGCACAGAGTTAGTTGAAGACACTAGCGGACGAGAAGGGTGGGAAAGTGGAATTCCCCCTCTTTGGCGATTTCAAAAAGTAGAATTTGTTCACTAAGATGTAAATAAAATGGCCTGAAAACTGCCTACTCCACCCTCTTTGACGAAATTCCACTTACTCTGGTGTTAGCTCGCCCGCAGTGACTGAAGATCTACTTGTATTTAGAGTTAAAACTAATTAAATATATTTCTGTAGTTTAAATGACTTAATAATAGTTAGTAAATATGGTATGGTTTTAGTTTAACCAGTTAGAATTTTTCATTTTGTTTGCAGCCGGTGAATTCCAAGTCACTCGCGAGGGCACGGCTCTAACGAAGATGGGCCCCGGCCGTGTGTTTGGTGAACTGGCCATCCTCTACAACTGCACACGTACCGCCTCGGTACAAGGTTGGTGTTTTCTAGATTTACTGGTTCTTAAGTTCATCGGGTCACAACTTTATTGGTTCTCTATTTCATTGATTCAAGTTATGCTTTAAATTTTTTCTAAACAAAATAAAATTATACGCATGCTTGAAATTGTGATGCGCACAGCAACTTTACAACTGGAAATCATTAGATCATGGTTTTGGTTTGGTAATTTCACTCATGGTGTGTTAACAAACCCAATATAGAACACAAATTTTGGTTCGAGTACCGAGTATTTGATATTGTTGTTTACTGATGAATCCGATTGTGAGTAAAAAAATTCATGACTTCAGCCCTGAACGACTGCACGCTGTTCGTGCTCGATCGATCCGTGTTCCAGACGATCACCAAGTCGTTGGGACAGAAACGCCATGAGGAGGTCATGGAGTTCGTGCGCAACGTCGCCCTGTTCAAGGGACTCGGCGATGACCGACTGTCCAAGATCGTTGACTGTCTTGATCAGGTTGGTGCAAGAATTATGTAAAGTAAGTAAAGCTCGTACGTTTTTTCTGCGAGCAAAAGTATTGCCCAAAACGTCTGATAATGAAACATCAGACAATCAGTGTTAACACGCACTTAAATCATCAACACCCCATACTATACTGTGTTAAACTATGGCGTCAACCGAGTTGAGTTGAGACTAGTGATGTTTCATTATCCAACGTTTTGGGCGATATTTTTGCTCACAGAAGCTCATACGGGCTTTAGAGTATAAGTATAAATAACAAAAAACTGGATATCATCAAATGAAAGATGAATCCATGGATAAAAACAGTATCTTCAGGGAAGTGAGGATGATATCATGATTTTTGTTTCTCTCGCTATTCCGAACTTCACACTTTGCAGGATTACTACGACTCGGGTCACTACATCATTCGCGAAGGTGAGAAGGGCGACGCGTTCTTCATCATCAACTCGGGCACGGTTCGGGTCACGCAGCTCATCGAGGGCACCAACGACCCGCAGGAGATTCGCCGACTCAAACAGGGCGATTTCTTCGGCGAGAAAGCACTACTTGGGTTGGTTGCATTGCATGAATGCACTGGCGAACGAGAAGGGAAGGGAAAAATGGAATTCCCCCTCTTTGGCATTTTTTTAAGTCGAGTTTGTTCCTCTAAGTGTAGGTAAAATGGCATAATTTTGCCAATTCCCTCCTCTTTGGAGAACTTCCCCTCCCTTTGGAGGATTATCTCGTCCGCTACATGTTTCACCGTAACATCTAGTTTCACCGTAACATATTGTTTCACCGTAACATAATGTTTCAGAGAAGAAGTGCGAACAGCGAGCATCGTCGCTTGTGAACCCGGCGTCGAGGTGCTCACACTTGACAGAGAGTTGGTGGTACTTTTTATTAATATATTTTTCAACTAATATAGTTTTTATTGATAGTTTTTTAGTCTTGTTCATTTTTGTTGTTTCACTTGGTTTTATCATCAGTGCCTAATGTTTTGATGTTTAATTCGTAGGTATTTTCCCCGCAATTGAAATGTATCACTACTAAACAAGGTGGGATAACGATGTCAAGCCAACAGACTACGAATGAAATCGACTTTAGGATTATTTGTAATTTTCAACTTTTTCACTACTGTACTTATTCTTCTGTTGTTCTTCAGCGCATTCCAAAAGCTGATCGGCGATTTGGAGGCGTTAAAGAAAGATTATGGAGATGAACAACGACGAGCACAAAGGTCAGTTTTTAATATTATTCTTTTAATATTTATATTTATTTTAAATAAAAATATTATAATTATTGTCGTTGATTTGGAATTTGCAAAGCATAGTATTCACTTTCGTATAGCCGCGTTTTCTTAGGCCCTACAATATATCGTGATTCGTGATAGACACTTGGTTCTGCCACATGTAAACATATTCCTTCCACTGAAATGGTGTACAATAAGTTTTTTTAATAGAAATTAAGTGTTTATCTCATTCCAATTTCGTTTTGAAAGTTTTCACGCGTGTGTGACTTAGACTTAGGCTTGGACAGATTGCATTTGCGTCGTGTGTAGCCTATTTGAGGCGAATTCGCCTACATTTCGGCTAGCGCGGGCTATTCTGGCTCAGTTCATATTTGGTTATCGTTTGTCAGCAATACCAATCTCAATTGATTATAAGACTGAATTTAAGTGCCCGCCATTCTACTTATTCCTTGATAACTTTCCGAGTATAATATCTTGTTACATAGGCGGACGAGCCAAACCTTCAAAGGTAGGGGAATATTTCCAAAGATTGGGGAATTTTCAGAGATCGCGACAATTCATCTGAACTTTGATGAAAAAGCTCTTTCTTTGTAGAAGTTCCCATCTCTTTGGAGTATTAGCTCCTACCGCCCGTTGTTCGAAAATACTGTAAAAAGGCGCGCATTTCAGTCAGTTAATTAATTTGGATATCATATTCATATGGATGTTGATTTCTGACTGTTGTCATCTTACTGTATCAAACCTGGTTGCTACAGGTTCTAGTACATTACCCAAAATGAGGTTCCATTATTTTATATGAGTTGCTCCGGTTGCGGAGTTTGTGCGCAATTTGTTTTTCTTGGTCCAACGAAAAGTTTTCGTTTTTTGTATTCTTGTTATTCATGTCAAAAAAATATGTTCAACTCCACAATTACTCAGTATCAGTTAATACAATACAAATATCAAGTATTCAGATGATTTTTGTTGCCAAATATGGTCCTGTCCCTATTACTGCTGAGAAGTGTAATGTTTTTTTCGGTTGATCCATATGCTAGAGTCCATCTCATCTAATCAACCTGTTGTGTTATTTCTGTCATAAAATTTGTATATTTGTTATCGAATTTTTTATTTATTAAACAATCGAATCATCCATAGTTAAGTTTAGGATGTCTCTTTTTATTAATTAATATTACCAATGGAAATCCATGTCCGATGCTTATATCAGTGGTGGATGCTTGGATAAATATCATTTCATCTTTAAAAATAGTTTTTGTAATACTAAATAAATAAAATAAAAATTATCCTAATCTCATCCACTGCTGTATCGTTCAGCTTTTTATGTTCATTTTACGTGTTTTTTTATTGAAAAAATACCGTTCACTTCGTCTGGAAAACTCACTTTGTGGTTATTCTTTTCAAACAAAGTATACGAGGAAGTTCAAAACACAAACACACTTTTACTTTCACTCTTTTACACTTACACTCCAAGTTCAACCATCACCACGGGTCTTCTTTCTAAGGTTCTTATCGATAACAGGTTTCTTTTCGAGAACAAAATTCACTCCTTAAGGGAAAATTCTTTCCTTACTAAAACTATTACTCGTATATACTTTTATACTTATACTTATACTTAAACGAGCACATGTCTATAGCTTCTACGGCCATCGTAGGCCCTCGCCCAGCACATCACGCAGCCCTCGTTCACAACGGTATTATACTCTGGTTTTACTTTTACTTATACTTGCACTTTTACTTATACTTTCGGTGTGATTGTGATGATTTGTTCATTTGTCTGCAGTTGCACAAGAAGACTTCAAAAGTTCTTATAAAAAAATTTATTCTTCGAAATATGCACCGAGTTTTGTCTCTATTTACTCTATTGGTTATCGCTTGATGTTTTCATGCACTTGCAAAATTACTATATTGCGATTTGAATGAAGAGTTATTTTGTCTTATTTTTTTGGCTTGTGCCATGTAACATGTCGCTGAAACAGGTGCTGCGATACACGAAAAGTGTTCCCCTCTAACCTTCATAGTTTCTCGTAACAAAGTTTTAGAAGAAGTCTAGAAGAACTGGAATTTATATATTGATGAATAATTAAGTAATATTATAACTTGTTATGGGTGCCTTCATTTTCGGAACTGTTCGTGACATCCCGAAATGGTTCGGAACTCAGATACAGAAGCAAATGTCGAAATAAATGATTCGAAACGTCAAGAAAGTTTCAAAACAATTGGTTTAGGAAGACACCCTAAGAAACGGCCACTATTCGTGTATCAGATGGGACTGAGTCTGAGAACAAAATGTTTTCCGTGTTTGTATTTTGCTGCGTTTTCAAGCAATTTCACTGCATTCCTATGATCTGTAATCGTAGTAGCTATTCACTAACTTATGTTTGTTGTATCATACTTTATTTTGTTCTGTCTGATTTAAGTGGGATCTGAACGGGATTTTTCACTTGGTTTGTGCTTTTCTTTCTGATTGTTCACAACAAAAGACATCGTTTGTGTGAAAAAAAATTTGTTTCACCTCCGAGAAAATGCATGAATATTTTCCAGTCAGGTTGTAAGATATGTTTCATTAGTAAACGAATTCTAGTCCTGCCAAGAAACTAAAAAAATTCAAGAGTATCCTGGTAGGATTCGAACCCACGGTTTTATGTTCAGTACACAGACGTGCTAAACCAATAACCAATCGTGTTACCATAATGCAACCGATTTTGAACTGTTTCCCGAATGATTGTCATTTCTTAATTCTGCATCCGTGGTCCCCTGTTTCTGCATCTTGTCATTTCTATTCGATGTTGTTCGTATCATTATTATCATTTGTTGTTATAGTGTTGTTTATGTATAGGTTTGGTATTTCTGTATCCGGTTGAAATCCAAAACAAATGGTTTTTTGGCAAAAATTTTCCACAATTTCGAAACGGACTCTATTTTAGGTTTTATTTCGTTCATTATTGTTATTCCGATTATGACTCAAATATGCACGGGTTCAAATTCTCAGATTTCTCGCCATATTGGAAACGATACCGAATTTATTTCCTCTTAATTTCATGCTCCTTTCAAACTATCGTACGATGTATTTTCGCGTTTTTCGGATTTCTGCTGAGATCGAAATTACTATGGTTTTAACCGGATTTCATCCAAATTCAAAACAATCGTTAATCTGTCGAGATTCTAAAAAAAATTTAGATTACTTTCTAGCTATATTTTGTGGTTGTGTAAGGTTTAATGAGATATTTCAATGCAACAGCACTCTTGATATATGTACTTGTATTCTGGTTCTGGCATGCATATGTTCATGTGATTACCGTATCATTATAGTGCCGATGAATTGTTAGTTGTCGTCTTGCTTGTCTCTTGATCCACGAATTCCGTGGCAGTGCCTTACTGTTTCGTTGGAATCTGTCCTTGTGGGCGAAATTTTCCTCATAAGTAAACAGTTTTCTGAGCGAGCGAATGTGAAAAAAAGAAGTTTCCCTGAGAGTATTTCTCACAGAGAATCACAGTATGAAGGCATGTCCATGAATCTATGTATATTTAATGCTCGTCTTGTACACGTATCGTATCGTATTGGTTCGTTGCACCGGCGGACGAGTCAAACTACCAAAGGGAGGGGAATTTCTCCAAAGAGGGGGAATTGGCCGAAAAAAGGACATTTTACCTACACCTTGGGGAACAAATGGTACTTTTCGAAAACGCCAAAGAAAGGGGAATTGCACTTTCCCCTCCCGTTCTCGTCCGCTAGTGATTCGTTGGTCCACACATCACGCGCATTACTGTATTCGTTCCTTCTCATTTACCAAACATTCAAAACATCAGAATCTCACAGAAACCTATAAGCGATTATAATAAAATCGAGTTGGACATATACAAATTTCCATAACTTCAATCAGAAGTCCGCACTCGATTCCGATTATAATACGCTTCCGACTGAATGCATATCTTACCACACTTTCACACCAAATTTGAGATGTTTTGTAGTCGCAAAACCGAATGAGCACCTTTGAATCACTCCGCCAATCACGATTATTTTCTTCAAAAATTTATTTGATCGATCTAAAAATCTTTGGGTTGTTGTTGTTGTTGTTATTTTTCTTTTTCATCGATGTTGTACTCCTGTTTTTCTCAACTCTTGGCTTCAGGCTCAGCAAACCCAGGGACTCCGCTCACTCATCAGTGCCTTCCAGTAGCAGGTTGGTATGGTGGTACTTTATAGCACTCTCTATTTATTGTAAGACTCGATTTGAATTCGCGCCATTTTTATTCGAAAAAAAATCTGCCCTATTTCTTGATATTGCATAAAGACTGGAAAAGTCGTACAAAACGGGCGAAATGGCGGGTTTTCAAGTTTGGTCTCCTAATGAGTCGAGAATGCTATAGAGGTGACGTAATTTATGACGTCACTGGTGATGGTGACCAGTGTGTGGTGAATGGTGCTATGCCTAGATACGCGTGACCTGGTATTTGGAGGATGCGGTGGTTGCCTAGTGGTAATTTGCAGCTGCTATAAAAAAGGTGCTTCAAGCTATGGTGAATTTAGAGGTGCGGTGCTTCCAAACAAATGAAAATTCCTGTCTTACTTGTTCTCAGTAAATTTTTTCATACGATTATGAAACGATGACTCCCATTAATACATGCATGCGCACTAAAAAACCAGTAAACAGTAACCACAAAACTTACTTTTTTGGTGTTCGGGCGCATGTACAGCGCATGCTTTTATGTTTGTTGTGAAACGTGAAACGTACATGGCTCTATTATCAGGTGGCACCCTTGTTTTGGCAGTGAAGTTTGTGAAACTGCCAAAATTGTTATATTTTAGAATTTTTTTCGAATCCAGCGTTACAATGAAAAGTTTGCCAAAATTGTAGAAAATAAGTATTTCAGAAAATTCGCGTAATCAAGCTTCACTGAGCAGCATTTGTATTTGAGGGTACAACCAGATTCAATGAGCTATAGCTTGGTCAGGGTTTCTTGTTATCAAAAGTTAATTTTGCAGATCGTTTACGCACGTTATAGAAAAAGTAAATGTTTCGCGAAATTTTGAAAGTGCGCCAAAAAGTTTTTGGCTAACAAGAAACCCTTTGATAGGCTATATTACGTCTAAGGCATGCATGCATCCCACTGCCATATTCCACAACATGAACCGCAAAATATCACCGTTTTTATTTATTGCGTGAGAATGCGTACTTGTTGATGTTTTACTGAGCAAGATCCCACTTAAATTGGAGTAAGCTTATATATAAATTAAAAACTTCCGCTTTTTTCATATTTTGCTTGGGGTATATGATTTGCTGTTGAATTTGCCATTTTTTGATATTTTAATTTTATTACAACACGCGCACACACATGCACTCAAACTCTTAATTTCTGCTTTGTAGTACACACAATTTCGATTTGGCTTTGTATTATATTTATATTATGTGCTTGTCCGGATTTTCAGCGGTAAAAGAAGTGTTATTTAACATTACTAACCAACCATATACATTTTTATAAGAACAATAATCTGTCAAGCTTTATAAGATTCCCTATTTACTCACTCTGTAATCTTGTTCAAATACCTCTGTCTATGTGTTTAGTCAATCTGCTAACACTGAATTAATTGCGCTTTATTAACAACATTCAAAACCTGGCGGTCGAGTCTATTAACTCATCAAGCTGCCATGTGGCTGCTGAAAAGTGGGCAACTTCACCAAAGAGGGAAACTGGTGCAGCAGTTTCGTCAAAGAGGGGAGGGTGTGGGCAATTTTCAGGTCATTTTACCTACACCTTAAGGAACACATTCTACTTTTTGAATTCTCAGAAAATGGGGAATTCCACTTTTCCCCCACTTCTCGTCCGTTAGTGCATGTGGCTGCTGAAAAGTGGTGGGAAAGTTCCCAAAAAAGGGTAACTTCTGCAGTACCGGACACGACACAGAATGTTCTCAGACGTCTTAGAATCGTTCTCTGATAAAATGTCATACCATAAAAAAAAGAAATCTTCTCGTACAGCCAATCAGCCTGCAATCGCGCAGCACGCAGTAGACGACGCTTAAGGGAACTTTCGTAGATCTGATAGCCGTTCTGGCAACTTTTTCTGACATCCCGAAAAAAGATTCACTCACATATGAAGTCACTCACGTTGATGTCCGGTGCTGTAAGCCGTTTTTGTACGTCTTTTTGAAAGTAGTTCGATTTTAAATATTTCATTTTGTATAATAAGAGAGTTTATGAGAATTTTCGCCCACCCCACAACATTCGTCCGCACTAGCGGATGAGAAGCAGAGGGAAAACTGCCAATCCCCCCTCTTTGACTAAATTCCCCTCCCTTTGGAGGTTTGGCTCGTCCGCTGGTTCCACCTCCCTCCCCAACGGCGGTTACCTGAGGGGTCTGAATATCGTACTCTCTGGTCTGCTGGCTGTCGCTTTCTATGTGTTCTCTGCGTTTTCCACCAAAACTCGTCTAAAGTCCATTCATTCCACTTGGTTTAAAATTTCGGTTCTGTCGTTTTCGTCACGTTTCAGTACGAAAATTCGCAAAACAAATTTCGTAATTTTCGAGAAAAAAAACAAAATTCAAGTGTTTGCTTGATACATACATTACGAATATCGAACTGTTTTCCGCACACGAAGTTTTCTCAACGCTGAATTCCAATCGGTTATTCGTTTGCATTGAAACTCGTAAATCTGTGTTTTTTTTGTACGAAAGGAAAAGCCGAAAGAACAAACGGAAATGGAAACTACGGACCAAAACAGAAAAGAACATGTTCATGGAAGGAAGAAAAGTGTACATGTAGGCCTGCACTCTGCTCAGTTTCGTTTCGAATGTGAACCACTAGTCATTCACTGTCAATTAACCAACTATGTACCATTGATGAAATGATTTGAACGTTTGTGTTTCTGCAAAATTCTCTGAATGAAGGTTTCCGAATTTTCTCCAAAGTAATTAACAAAAACAAGTCTTATACAATCATACAATGTGAAACAGTACGATAGGGAGTACGGATTTTATGGATTTCACACCCAACGTTCCGAATCCGTTCCGTTCCGATATTTTTTGACTTTCCGTGTTTTTGTTTTTGCGAAACTGAGTAAAGTACGGGAGCACGGCTCAGCCGACCAGTGCCCATATATATTCAGATCCATCGAGGAACTGGAACTGGAAGAATTGGCCCCACCACCACCGGTGTCCCCCACCGCCACTTCCGATCGCCGTTGGTCGTCGCCGTTCCGCCGATCGGTAGCGGGGGCGCCGCCGAAACTAACCACCCCTCAGGCAACTGATGTGAAATTCTATGTTATGATGGTGAACTTGGTCAGTGGCAAAATGCAGCACCTCACGCAGCGGTATCTGTAAAACATATACATATATTCCATTTCCGAATGTTATCTGGCTGGAAAAAATTATCGAAAATTTGAAAGCGCGCCAAAAATTTTATTTGAATTCAAATCACACGCTAAAAAGTTTCAGGCTAACAAGAAACCCTGGATAGACTATAGCCCGTATGTGTTTTTGTATGCCCAGAGAAAGTAATATCGCGTATTGAAATTCAGTTTTTTCGTCTGCATAATGAATAGCACAGATGCCGTTTATGTGGAAATGCTTCACGAACTTGAAATTTTGTCGATGCGTCTTTTGTCATGTTGTTGGTCGTCGTGTCGAACAAATCTCAAGCTTGTGCAACATTGGGGTGCTGTACTTTCATCGTGAACAAACTGGCCCGGTAACCTTATGGTGAATGACTCGAGCATACTACGGGTGCGATGCGTACATTTCGTATCCATGCACTTCCATAATGAAAGCGTTCATACTTGTGTGTGTACGAGGTGCACCCCGGCTTTACTGGCTCGAGCGCATTGAATATGGCCTGCGACGACCCATCATGTTGCATTCTTGAAGACACATTAAGTTGCATCCTCAACACGTGCTTAGTTGCGGTACTACGCTCCGCGCCTGTAGTATGCTTATGCCGTGAGCCATACTTTTACATAACCAATCTGATATTATTGAAATGTTTGACCGGTGAATTGACTATGCATCTTGATAATTGAAAACGTGTCACATAAAAACAGATATTAAAACTCAATTGTTAATGGTTTTCTGCTTCCTTTTTTCGTTTTTGTTTTGCCTGTTCTGAGTGGCATGTGTGCCTCGTGTATATAGTTTGTTCAAGAAATACTTGATACTGGGAAGTTGATTTAGAAAATCAATAGATTTGGAAAAAAACTTTCTCTAATTGTCGTTCATTTTTTATGTATGATGGTTCAAAAGCGCAAATCAATGTATTTCCCGAACAAACTTTCTTATAACTACTGTATTGTTGGATTCTGATCTGAATGTCATTGCAAAACTGTGTATGTATAAGATAAGATTGATCAGTGAAAATAAACACTCCGTCGGGTTATGATGTTCGAAGCTCGAAGTTGATTTTATTGTTTTTTTCTTGTAACGATTAAAACTTTATTAACCCTCACTCTGATTACTAATTCCATTTTATGTGCTACTAATCTCACCAAGTTTACTACTAATCCAGCATTAACTCAATTAACGATTTGTCGATGGTGGATGCCCTGTTTTTTTTATACGATATTCAACTGTATACATTTAAAAAGTTATTCAACGATTTTTACTTTGAAAAGTATATTTTGATAGTTTGAACTGGCATCCTACCTTCATATACAATTTTGGTTTTAACGGCTAATGGCTAGCATGATTTATGATATGTTATCAAGCTTGCTCCTTTCATGAAGTTTTTGATCCATGATATTTCGGATTCATGTTATTTCGGATCCATGGTACTTTGCGATCATGAGAATGCTGCATCTGTTTCTACTAACATCTAATTATACTGATTTTTGTTACGTTCCCATTTGAATTTCAAAAATCGCATTTTGAATTTCAAAAATTGCATTTTGAATTTCAAAAATCTGTTAATTTGGCGCTTTTGGTTTCACATCGCCTCGTTGTTGGCGAGTCGCGGGAAGAATTACTGTTGGGAAATGGGACTCATTCAATTTTAAGTTTTTTTTCAAGTTGAATCGTATAATGCCCGCGAAAAACTCAACTTAGCCTAAGCCTACCATCAAGTGCGTTGAACTCAGTTGGCTGACGTACTGGCGGACGAGAAGGGGTGTGAAAAGTGGAATTCCCCCTTCTTTGACGTTTTCTAAACATGGAATTTTTTCCCTAAGGTGTAGGTAAATTAGCCTGAAAACTTCATTTGAAACACTGACGAGCTTCCCAAAGGGAGAGAAATTTCGTCAAAGATAGGGGGAATCGCCAGTTTTCATTTTCAAGCCATTCTACCTACACCCCAGGGAACCAATTCTTCTTTTTGAAAACGCCAAAGAGGGGGGAATTCCCCTGCCCTTTTCCCACCCCTTCTCGTCCGCTAGTGATTCGAAATCTACTCCTAGTCGCTTGGATGCGCCCGCTTATGAAGCCGAGATTACAGTTCATTCAATTATTCATGTCATTTCTTTAACAAATAAATTTCGACGTAAGATTATTGAATTTGGGAAAAGCTGACATGCATAATTTGAATGGACTGTTCTTCTAGAGGCTGTAGACTAGAGCAGAGTGGAACGACGAACTGGGTTTCAGTAACGTGGTTTCATCGGTTGCGTTCACTTAGTAAGCCGTGTGAATAGCAACTTGTGGTTTTTCCACTAAACCATACTTTGATATGATATAACTCGAGGGTAATTCTCCTCCAAGTTTAAGATAAAATTTTACTGAAATCCAGCATACATACCAGTCAGCCCTCCTAACGCTTCAGTCGCACCTTAGATACTAACATTCAAACATTACACAACCACGGGGCGGAGCATTTCATAATCCATCATGTCCCGTGGGGCTAGTGATTAATGCGGTTGTGGAGATTAAAATAAAAATAAAAAGATAGTTTTTTAATAAAAAATTAATTATTGTTCAATGTAATGTTTCAGCCTGCACGCCGGGCCGCCCTCGCCCACCAAAGTGCTGCAGTTCGACAAGCAGTACGATTCGGTGCAGCTGTCATCGCTCAAGACCATCGCCACACTCGGCGTCGGCGGATTCGGTCGCGTCGAACTCGTTGGTTTTAGTAGTTTTTTTTACGATTCTTCGAAGGAAAAGAGCTACTATAGTGAATCACACTGTACACGTGGCCGTACTCACTGTCAACAGCACAGGCGATCTGCAGTGCGTGAGGAGTGAGTGAGTGAGTGAGTGAGTGCGTGAGTGAGTCAGTGCGTGAGCGAGTGTATCAGTGACTGAGTGAGTGAATGAATGCATGAATGGGTGAGTGAGCGTAAGTGAGTGCGTGAGTGAGTGAGTGTATCAGTGACTGAGTGAGTGATTGAGTGAGTAAGTGAGTGAGTCAGTCAGTGAGTAAGTAAGTATTAGCTTAGTGGTGCAGTGAGCAGATGAATGAGTAGGTGACTAAGACTAAATATACTGATTTGAGTATGAAATTGTTCAGCTATCTTTATTTACTATGATTATGCCTATTTCCAGGTATTCGTCGGCAACGATAAATCTAAAACCTACGCGCTCAAAGCCCTCAAGAAGAAGCACATTGTTGATACACGGCAGCAAGAACACATATTCAGCGAACGGAACATCATGCTCGAGTTGGACTCGGATTGGATTGTCAAGTTGGTTGATTGATTGATTGATTGAATGATATATTGATTGATTATATGGTTGGCTGATTGCTTGATTGGGTGGTGAATTGAATGACTGACTTACTAGGATTTATGAGTTCGTACTTGGTGTGCTATTCGATTGATACACCTGGTCCCTAATAGACTTACTGACTTGTTTTTCCAGATTATATAAAACGTTTCGAGACACGAAGTTTGTCTACATGCTGCTGGAGGCGTGTTTAGGTGGCGAACTCTGGACAACGTTGAGAGATCGCGGGCATTTTGATGACTATACGGCCAGGTACAGTAACTCACTCACTCATTCACTAACTCACTCACTCATTCACTTACTCACTCACTCACTGACTCTCTCACTCACTCACTCACTCACTCACTCACTCACTTACTCACCTCACTCACTAACTCAATCACTCGCTCACTCACTCACTCACCTAACTCACTCACTCTTTCACTCATCGCACTATCTCACTCACTTACTCACTCACTCACCGCTCTCTCTCTCACTCACTCACTTACTCAGTTACTCACTCACTCACTCAATCACTTACTCACTCACTCACTGACTCTCTCACTCACTCACTCACTCACTCACTCACTCACTCACTTACTCACCTCACTCACCAACTCAATCACTCGCTCACTCACTCACTCACCTAACTCACTCACTCTTCACTCATCGCACTAACTCACTCACTTACTCACTCACTCACCGCTCTCTCTCACTCACTCACTTACTCACCTCACTCACTCACTCACTTAATCACTCACTGACTCACTCGTTAAACAGGTTTTATGTGGCTTGCGTGCTCGAGGGTCTTGAGTACCTCCACAAACGACGTATCGTGTATCGCGATCTGAAACCGGAGAACTGTCTGCTCACTCACACGGGATATCTCAAATTGGTTGGCTATTTTTGTGTTTCTATTTATTTTTATTTTTTATCTCGATCATAAAATTTTGAATGTATAAAAGAGATAAGTCGAAGATAACTCCCAATGGTTATCGTAGATCGGTTCGGTTAGAGTTTATGTGCTCCTATTGAGTTATTTTTTCAGATTCAGAGTCTTGGAGAGAAATCTCAGTTGATGCAAATAATACATGTGTAGAACGTCAATAAAATGCTAGAGGACCGCTTCGTTTCAACGTTTATCTTTTGTTTCTGTGTTTTTCGACTATTCTTATTTGGAAGTAACGTTTCGACGGATTCAAATTCGACAATTTCTCACCAAAATACAATCCAATTTCTTCTTTTGGATTCACCCTTACTTTACCTGTGCAGGTTGATTTTGGTTTTGCGAAAAAGCTGGCGTCGGGTCGGAAAACATGGACCTTCTGCGGTACGCCGGAGTATGTCAGCCCCGAAATCATCCTCAACAAAGGTCACGATCACGCCGCTGATTACTGGGCGTTGGGCATCTACATTTGTGAATTGATGCTCGGAAGGTTGGTAGAGCATTGATTTATTCATTGGGAGAGTAAAAGTTGAACGTGTGGCTTTTTGGCTGTAGTAAAATAATGCCTTCCTATAGAAAAGACGCACTCAACCCAATCGTTTTCTTCCAGCCCGTTTTCGGTTTTTCTATACGATAACATTCCCGTTTTGTTCATTCATCTCAGTTCATTCAACCTCTCTGGCCACTACTAAAGCAACATTCTGATCGATGTGCGTTGATGGCTTCAATAATGAACAAGTCCCCGTAAAATTGACCCAATCATACCAAAATCGAATTGAATCTATTCAGTTATTATGCGACAATATTATCCAAAGCATATCCGATCACAAATATAATGGTCACATTTATTTACCGTTCACTCCAGACCGCCCTTCCAAGCGTCCGACCCGATGAAGACGTACACGCTGATCCTCAAGGGTGTCGACGCGCTCGACATTCCGAATCGACGAATCGGCAAGACCGCCACCGCACTTGTCAAGAAGTTGTGTCGGGATAATCCTGGTGAACGACTCGGTTGTGGCGCCGGTGGGGTGAATGATATTAGGAAACACAGGTGGGTAGAACTTCCTCATCCGCTTATTCAGTCATTCACTCAGACTCACTCACCTGAGCATCTGAAAATGGAGTTCACTTACCATTTTTTCACTCACTCTCTCAGACTTTCACTCACTAATACACTTACTCAACCACTCTCTCATTCATCCGCTCACTCATCCACCCATACACTCATTAACTCCCTCACCCACTCACTCACCCACTCACTCACCCACTCACTCACCGTTTCACTGACCCACTCACTCACTCACTCACTCACTCATCCACTAACTCACTCATTCAGATGGTTCGTCGGCTTCGACTGGGAGGGTCTGCGTCAACGTACGGTGAAACCGCCGATCCAACCCCGAGTGATGGGACCGGCCGACGTGTCCAACTTTGACCAGTACCCTCCAGATACCGACATTCCTCCAGATGAGTTCTCCGGCTGGGACGAGGGATTCTAAATTACGACATTTGGCCATCTACGACATTCGACATGACATGTCTATGAAACTCGACATGACGACATTTCCTCATTTCCGGGATGTTAATTTGAAGATTTTTCACGTTCATGTCGATCTGAGATTCGTTGTTAGAACATTAAAAATTTACTCAGCAACACTCGACTTGTGTAGGAAAAATGTCATTGAAGTCTATTTGAGATGCCATGTTAATGTTGAAGTCGATATTGGGGAGCAACTTGTGTCAAGAAAATGTGTTTTTCGTCAGATAATAGTTATGAATGTTGTAATCGGCGAAAATGCGTGGAAAATTAATTGGAAAACTTGCCATATTTGGATTTCTCATACTCAGTCACTGTCAGTCAAAAAGTGGTGCAAAAAATTGAAATTATTACATCATAGAAAGTGTTGTACGACTAATTGCTGAGTTATGCCTATTCAAATTCGAGCCATTTTCGTTCTGGTGTTTCACTCAACCCTGTATAAGTACCGTATTACTCAACGATGTCATTTGCTCCGATAATTAATTGGATATCAATATATTCATAAAACTTTTTCGGTAAAAACTCTTTGGTTTTTTTTGTATTCTTCTTCGTTACGGCTACTTAGTTTGTATTTTGTATTTTCTCCGTCCATTTGGACAAATTAACCTTAACCTAAAGTGGTAATCCCGTGTATTGTGTACATTTTGGACAATAAAAAACTATTTTGGCTAACTTTTTTCTCTCGATAAAATTAGATTTTTTATGTGATCTTCTCAAAATGATGCTCTGAATATGCTGTGTTTGTGGGATTTCGGCGTGTCGGAATTTTTAAGGACACTTAATCACGCCCTATCGAGCCGAATATCGCATAGAACCAGTCTGCATTTCACACATGGGTTCTTTCTCTCTTTTTTATTATTATTAGTTTGAATTGTATTAGTCTTATCATGACGGAAGTAACTTCAAATTAGCATGAATTGTAGATACAAAGAGATGTTAATTGTAGCAGTCAATAGTAGCCAGAATGATATAAAACTGAATAACAGGATACAAAGTGTGTATTCATTATATTATACATACATTTTATTTCAGATGTTCTATCCCTGTGGTATTATACATTTGTGAAAAATTTCTGTGAACGCCCGGATTTGCGCGATTTTATGAATTTTTATATAATATTCATTTTTAAATTAATTAATTCCTCTTAAATAAATGTTATTTCTTAATATAAGTTTCTCATCTGAATGGTTAGAAAAAAACACTGCTGCTATACGTTTCAGATTTTTTCCTAAATTTATTTCATCTTTGTTTCCTTGATCGCTAGATTTTTCACCACTTCAAAGAAAATATAAAAAACCGTTGACATTTCGCTTGCTGGTATCTCTATATTTTTCGGATCATCTTAATGTATTTATATTAATAAAAAATTTCGGTTTTCCGTAAATTTTTGTATAATTTCTGTCGATATCCTGATTATTGATACTGACACACTGAAATTGCTCCTCATTTTTTGGTTGTCGAGCGAAATTTCGTCATCTCAAAATGTGACATGCGAACGCAGAATTTGCGAATTTTCGTAAAATATGAATATAAAGTTTCGAAAAAAATTCGCTCGACAATAATATAAATTGTCAAACCACCCATCCACTCAGCTAGTCGTTCTCCATTTATTATATATATCAAACATTTTACTGTCATGTTATTGTTCTATTTGTCCGCCGAAATATACAGTTTTTTTTGCTATTTTGGATTCGGAAGTTACCTCCTAGCCGCAATGAAATTTTCTTAGTAGATCGAGTAATTTTTTTAGTTAAAAAGACGGCATGTTCCTCATACAAACACTCACGCTTGAAACATCTGAAGTCGATGTTCTGACTTTAATAAATTTTATGTTTTACCTTAATAGGAAAATATCGTGTTACGTTGTTATGTTTTTCAAGAGATACTGTTTTACTAACCTTACGTAGCGCTGTAGGAAATAAAATGTGATATTAAGAAATAATAATACCGCTACGCAAGGTTAACATTCTATAAACGTACATATAAATACAAACCATATATATTATATTGGTATTTGTTTCATGATCGCTCTGCTATATTATTATTATATTTTATTACTACAGTTTCTGTGTAATTCATCCATACTCTTTATGTGCGTGTTATTATTACGTATATATATATTGATTACCATGTTTTATGTTTTTTTTCTCATTATTATGTTTTGCTTCGGAGTATTTTTCCTGTCGACGCGTGCGACTCTGTTGGCAGATTTTGGTGGAATTTCAAAATTTTGTTAGGAGTTTTTTGAATTTTTTTAAAGAATTTCCATTTAATCTGTCGACCGGTCGTTTTCGTTGTGTTTGGCTTTGCTCTCTTTCTCACTATATTCGATACTATAAATAACACTATTCGTGACACTCGTGGTTGCGAGCTAATAAAAGACACAGTTACATTCGGAGGAATAGCGAATTAGTTTAGTATGATGTAATTTAAAAAAATTAAACTGATTTGAAATACTAAAACAAAACTCCTGAACAATCAAGTAGCAGCCGATGACACTTCACTTTCGGTTTCACTTAACTGACATGAACTTAATTTTTGCGGAAGTTAACGTTGAATAGCGAGGGCTTTCGGAACTAATATGGGACTTCATAATTTAGTTGTTAATAAAACCTGCATAGCGTTTGTATGACAACAAATTTCATTTCATAACAAACAAGCTTTATATCAAGTAACCAGTCATATATAACGGATAATACTGAATAAAATTTGGACGTGAAACAGTAACAGGTATTTTAATTAATTTAGACAATTCGATAAGAATAATAACTTCTCTCTGTACAGGAAACAAATTAAATGAAGACTTCATTCGTACGATAAAGCTGGTTCACAGCAACGTGTCTGGGGAAGCAAATTTCCCAAAAAAAGTTTGCGTGCTTACTGAGGTGGGTGAACCACTGAAATACCACCGCTGCGCGGGCCTAGTGATCTCATGACAGGTAATCGGGGGGTTAACGAACAGTAAAACTTCATATATTTTTGAGGTTTGGAATTTTGCGTCTGGAGTCCTTCTAGAATAACAAAACTTGTGTGCAGGATGTTTTGCAGATGCTGTGCAACCGCTTTCCAGCGTTTGAAAGCGAACCTGAACTTAACAGAAATAAAATTCGAGTAACAATAAATTCTGGTTAAACTATAAAAGTACATACATACATCGGAATCGGAAGATTGGTAAGGTACATAGATAGTTGATTCGTTGTGATAAAGATTACCCTCGTACATGTAGAAATCTTTGATAAAATACATAAATGCAGACTATATATAAAAATAAAATACAAAAATAATAATAAAAACAAATCATGGGAAGCTGAATTTCAGCAGTCGATGTGGAATAAAAATGGTATTGATTCAATATACAGACACCACATTCTTTGTCAATAAATATAATGGGAAAATAAACACTTTCTTTGAAATTTGAGTCAATAATGAAATACTCGACGATATTATGCTATTTTCTATGATCGATTCGCCGATGATGGCAACGGTGCATCCACTAGCGAACGAGAAGGGGTAGGAAAATGAAATTCCCCCCTTTTTGGCGTTTTTAAAAAGTTGACTTTGTTCCCTAAGTTGTAGGTAACATAACCTGAAAACTGCCAACTCCCCCCTCTTTGACGAAATTCTCCTCCCTTTGGTGATTCGGCTCGTCCGCCAGTGGGTGCATCGGCTGATAAAACAGACTGCCAATAGCAACTTACCATTCACTTTATTGAATTAATTGATTTGCGTTTTTTTTGCAAATAAACAACCAAGACACACTGGCGGACGAGTTAAACCTCCAAATGGAGGGGAATCTTTCCAAAGAGGGGGGAATTAACAATTTTCAGGCCATTTTACGTACACCTTAGGGAACAAATTCCACTTTTTGAAAACGCCAAAGAGGGGGTGATTCCACTTTTCCCTCCCCTTCTCGTCCGCTAGTGCCAAGACATACGCCATGTTCGTACATTTTGTCTCAACATAATTCACCTAAACTTCATCATTCAACCCCGATCAGGCTATAACCAACTGCCACCACCTAACGAATCGCCTACAGTCAATCGGCATTCACACCGCGGAAGGCTTGGAGAATGTTTTGATTCTCGATCGGTTGATGCGGAGTGTGGGAATGCGTATTTATAGGATGTGATTCGCCCCACGACGTGTCAGGTACCGGCTTCAGGCAGTAGCACTCGAGCAGTCGCATGGCCGTCGGACGGACCTGAGTGGGTGAGTGCAGTGAGTGAGTGAGTGAGTGAGTGAGTGAGTGAGTGAGTGAGTGAGTGAGTGAGTGAGTGAGTGAGTGAGTGAGTGAGTGAGTGAGTGAGTGAGTGAGTGAGTGAGTGAGTGAGTGAGTGAGTGAGTAAAAGCCAACCTGCTTCCGCATCTTAGGCGTCCAGAATATGTAAAGATAGAATAGTATGGCGTAGTGAGCGTAGTAAAGTAACCAGCCAACATAGTCGAAAATGACAAACCACAGGCTGAAAATGATGCCCATTTACTCACTCTCACTCACACGCACTCATTCATTCACCCGTTCACTCACTCACTCACTCACTCACTCACTCACTCACTCACTCACTCACTCACTCACTCATTCACTCTATACTCACTCGCTAGCTCACTTACGAACTCACTCACTGTCTTACTCACTCACTTATTCACTCACTCACTAACTCACTCACTTACTCACTCACTCACTCACTCACTCACTCACTCACTCACTCACTCACTCACACACTCACTCACTCACTCACTCACTTAGTCACCCACTCATTTACTCACTCACTCACTCACCAACTCACTCGTCCACTCACTCACTCGTTCACTCACTCGTTCACTCACTCATTTTTTCACTTAATCACTCACCCACTCACTCACTCACTCACTCACTCACTCACTCACTCACTCACTCACTCACTCACTCACTCACTCACTCACTCACTCACTCACTCACTCACTCAATCACTCACTCACTCACTTACACTCACTCACACTCACTCACTCACTCACTCACTCATCACTCTTTCATTTACTCACTCAATCACTCAACCACTCACTCATTCACTCACTCACTCACCCCACTCACTCATTCACTCACTCACTCATTCACTCACTTGAAATCGGACGTGCGACACATGGGGCAGGCACTGACGGTATCGGTAGATGGCTGCGATCGTGAAGGTGGTAATGAGAACGGCCGGGATGATCAGCTGGATGACGGTCTCCACGGCCACCATCACACTGTACACGTGGCCGTACTCACTGTCAACAGCACAGGCGATCTAAAGTGAGTGAGTGAGTGAGTGAGTGAGTGAGTGAGTGAGTGAGTGAGTGAGTGAGTGAGTGAGTGAGTGAGTGAGTGAGTGAGTGAGTGAGTGAGTGAGTGAGTGAGTGAGTGAGTGAGTGAGTGAGTGAGTGAGTGAGTGAGTAGGCACCTTTTTACTACGATCAAACAGGTCACTGAGTTGTGTGGCCAACGAGTCAGTATCATTATACAATGCCAGCAGAGCTTCTAAGTAGTCATCATATTCCTCATAACCGTAACCATCTCCATCGGCACTCGAGTTCGACGACGTTTGCTGCGATGTCATTTTAATATTTTTCTTGACTCAGGTTTATCATTTTATTTTTTTATTTTTCTTCAATTGTCTTCTAGTTGAACTTTTCTCACCAGATTCATGTTGGCTGGAAATGAATAGAAGGTTATGAGTGATCAGGTACATATTTATGATAGCAGAAAGAATCACTATTCAAAGAACTATGTGCGCAATATAAAGTTATTATCCTCAAGTATCATACAAATCAAATATTCAACAACATTTATTAGAATATGGACCTTAACCTTAACATATTCTATGTGGCGTTTCGCTCTGTACTATCAAAACTCCGAGTAAGAACCTCCCATAGCTCATCAGTCAACCAGGGATTCTGACATACATTCTGCCGCCAAAATGGTAACTGCAGCCACAATTAACGTGAGCCGTAGCTGGGGAAGGTGAGCACTCAGTCGCTTCGCTCCTTCGTAAGAAACAGACCAACCATAATTATTTTTTGTTATTATTAACGGTCTGTTTCTGCTTTCTCTTCATATCTACGTT
This sequence comes from Daptonema setosum, assembly GCA_964036265.1. Taxonomy (NCBI): domain Eukaryota; kingdom Metazoa; phylum Nematoda; class Chromadorea; order Monhysterida; family Xyalidae; genus Daptonema; species Daptonema setosum. The sequence continues at coordinate 6,868,317 of OZ038444.1, read as the reverse complement.
ATTTAACTAATTCAGTTAAAATGCTCTCATAAACGTATTCCCCCTATCATACTTTATTCAACTTATGGTACAGACAGAAAATTACATGTAGTGGCTGCAGTTGACGTACGACAATTGACGCCATTTTCCGGCGAGTCAACTGCAGCCGAAAAAGTTCAAAAAAGTGGCAGCAGTTGATTTAATAAATGTGGCTGCAGTTGGCAGTGGCGGCAGTTGACCGATCCCTCATTAGATGAGGTTTCATTAGTGAGTTGTGTGGCGGGAAGCTTTGCAGGCAGAAACTGTGTTCAGGCTTTTCCTATCTATGTACTTCATCCTGAAGCATTCCTACTAATGGATGTTCATGAGCTCCCCTTTGGCTATAACGATCACTAAAAAGAGTCGTATTATGCATTAGAATGTTATAATTAATTTAGAGAATGTACATTGAAGTATAATGGATTGTATCCTATAATGGATCAATGTTACATTCTGTCCGACTCACATCCTTCATGAATATTTGATAGTGATGATGTTACAATAAATCACGGTTCTTCCTGACGATGTGTTTATGTGAGTTGAACCAATGTTGGAATGAAGAAAGAAAACTGTTATAGATATGTTGGTATACATGAAAGTGTCTGAAAATTATATACTTTCTTCAAATTCAATTGCTCATGATGGTGCTTGAACGTTAAACAAGTAAGTACTAATAAACCCGAGTTAAATCGGTGTTTTCTATGTCATCATGAAATATTTTGTATACAACATCATTATTAACTTTTATCAGTGTATTCAGGTGTTCATGTAGTGCAAACAGCAAATTACATAGGATGAAAAATGCAATATGTACATAAAGCCCCGTATGTTGTTTCTGCAAGCAAAAGTATTGCATAAAGCGTCTGATAATGAAACATCAGACAACCAGTGTCAACACGCACATCAATCATCATCACCCTATGACTGTGTTAAAGTATGGTGTCAACCGAGTTGAGTTGAGGCTAGTAATTTATTATCAGACGTTTTGAGCAATACTTTTGCTTACAGAAACAACATACGGGTTATAATTAAGTAACCAACGTGAAACATGAACCGCTGGAACCGCCTGACAAACGGGCAGACTAGACTGTATCAGTTTGACTTATGCTGATGACGGACTATCTTATTACTGGAATCAAGTATGTCCAAATCATATCACCTGTTTTGGCCATTTTGCAGGTCACTACGCATGAATATATTGTTCTTTAGTCTAAACTAAACACGTCAGAAAAGCCCGGTTAACCAGCCAGTCATTCTATCTGTCATTTTATCAGTCAGTCAGTCAGTCAGTCAGTCAGTCAGTCAGTCAGTCAGTCAGTCAGTCAGTCAGTCAGTCAGTCAGTCAGTCAGTCAGAGTTGGTTCTGTAGATATGTAGCTGAATATGTGTGATCTCGGGAGACTCTTCTTAATTCAATTAATCAGCATTGTCAACTGATTAGGAGACTAAACATGAATGCCCGTCGAATTCTGGAAAATAAAAAAAATCTTCCAAGCCATGTAGAAAAATCTGTAAAAGTACCCATCGAAAATTCTGAAAAAATCACCGACAAAAATTTATGAGCTTTTAAATCCACCCTCAATTAAGACCGAATTTCTTCAATAATTTATGAATATCATAACCCTTGCAGCACATAAATGTAACAATAAATGTACATAGTACATACATAGCATAGAAAAATCACACAACAGTTTACCACTGGCAGTAAATATTTATAGCCAGGCTAAGTACTGTATACTGGAAGGCGTAATCGGCTTTGACACGGCATTGTCACCTACTGGCGGACGAGCCGTTCCTCCATAGATAGTGGATTTATCCTAAAGAAGGGGGATTAGCAGTTCTGAGGTAAATTTAAATACACCTTTAGGAACAAATTCAACTTTTTGGACATGCCAAAGAGGGAGAATTATACTTTGTTGTACTTCCCTCGTCTGCCAGTTTTATCACCCAAGGGGTCACGTAAGCGATTCTTGCGGAAATAAAGATAACGTTCGCGGTTCGGAAATCTGAAGGCTCCACTAGCGGACGATAAGGGGTAGGAAAAGTGGATTTCCCCCTCTTTGGCGTTGTCAAAAGTAGAATTTGTTCTCTAAGGTGTACGGAAAATGTGCCAAAGAACTGTCAATTCTCCCCTCTTGACAAAGTTCTCCTCCCTTTGGAGGATTTGCTCGTCCGCCAGTGGCCTAGTTAAAATAAAAGTAGTTGCGAAACGTGAAAGGAGTTCGCATAACGACAATCTGCGAGCGGAAAGTTTCAAAATACTGAAACTGTTTTCAAAAAGTTTCGAAATACTAAGACTGTTTCAAAAAATTTCAAATACTGAGAATGTTTTCAAAAAGTTTCAAATAGTGAGACTGTTTTCAAAAAGTTTCAAAATACTGAAACTGTTTTCAAAAAGTTTCACAAGGGCCACTAGCGGACGAGAAGGGGTGGGAAAAGTAGAATTCTCCTCTTTGGACTTTTCAAAAAAATTAGTTTGTTCACTAGTACGTTGGTCTGAAAACTGCCAATTCCCCCTCTTTGACGAAATTCCCCTCCCCTTGGAGGTTTCACTCGTCCGCCAGTGACAAGGGCACAAGGTATCTTCTTATGGGAATTGCGTACTACTGAAGTCCACAGGGCACACTAATACCATATCAGAAGGGTGTTCTCGTAGTGGCCAGAGAGGTGGAATAAGCTCTATGCCAATGGCAGAAAGCCCAGAACCACACACCTGGATTGTGTTTCAAGTCAGGTTCGAACCAGGGTCGTCAGTTTTCAGGCTGGAGTCGCAATAAACATAAGAAGACATCCAGTTTTCAGTGAAAAAGTGCGGTTACAGCAATACAAGTAACAAGATATAGTGATTGTGCTACACGGTGCAAAGTTAATCGCTTCCTGTCGGCAGCACCAAAGCATTTACCTGCGCGCCGCTATAATGGCACTTATAGCTATAGCTATTCTACATATGTGTGGGTGTAGACCTTTGATTAGACTATAGCCTACTCGAATTGGTCCGTCCCTTAATATGAATGTATAACGAGACTTCAAACTAAAAAAAGTCAAGAACAGGAACACAAAAGTCATTAAGTCACTCATTCACTCACTCACTCACTCACTCACTCACTCACTCACTCACTCACTCACTCACTCACTCACTCACTTCACTCACTCACTCACTCACACTCACTCACTCACTCCTCACTCACTCACTCACTCACTCACTCACTCACTCACTCACTCACTCACTCACTCACTCACTCACTCACTCACTCACTCACTCACTCACTCACTCACTCACTCACCTCACTCACTCACTCACTCAATCACTCACTCACTCACTCACTCACTCACTCACTCACTCACTCACTCACTCACTCACTCACTCACTCACTCCTCTCACTCACTCACTCACTCACTCACTCACTCACTCACTCACTCACTCACTCGCTCACTCATTCACTCACGCGCGCACACACTCACTCAGCAGCATAATGATCAAGTACATATACCATCCCACTACAGTATACACGATCGTCACACACTGTCACCAGTATCTTCCTGTGATAAATTGGCTTCATCTGGGAAGAAGATACGGATATGGCAGAGTTTTCCGAGTTCCGCTTTTATCATACTTTTTTTCAAAGTGAGTAAGTGAGTGAGTGAGTGAGTGAGTGAGTAAGTGAGTGAGTGAGTGAGTGAGTGAGTGAGTGAGTGAGTGAGTGAGTGAGTGAGTGAGTGAGTGAGTGAGTGAGTGAGTGAGTGAGTGAGGTGAGTGAGTGAGTGAGTGAGGTGAGAGTGAGTGAGTGAGTGAGTGAGTGATGTGAGTGAGTGAGTGAGTGAGTGAGTGAGTGAGTGAGTGAGTGAGTGAGGCAGTGAGTGAGTGAGTGAGTGAGTGATTCCTTTCCTAAGTTCTGATGTTATACAAAATTATAATTCACCGAAAATCCGCAGCGATAAAGAAGTTTGAGAAAATCGGTGAAGAAATTTATGCAGTGAAAGTTTCGAAGACGTAGCCAACAGCAACGGCGTAAATGCTAAACAACCTCATATAGCTTACATACGTGATTGAGCCCTTTCTAAAATAACTCTAATATTGTATGTGTAATCGACCGCACAGTAGGATGATATTGACCGATATTAATAACGAACGTTCAGCGTTATAGCATACACCGTTCATTATCAGACTGAATATGAATACAATAATTTGCAATGGATATCATAAGGCCTTCAAAGTCAAGCTGCGTCAGTTGAACCCAAGCACTTGAAAGAAGATACTGAATTAAAATGTTCCTAAACTAAATTTTTTTTTATATATTGAAACCATTTCTGTATAGCAATGTAACATGCGGTATACTAATACTAATATTCTAAAGAAAATAACATCT
>OZ038444.1:6845769-6863733 GCA_964036265.1 Daptonema setosum | reverse complement strand
CTCACTCACTCACTCACTCACTCACTCACTCTTTCACTCACTCACTCACTCACTCACTCACTCACTCACTCACTCACTCACTCACTCACTCACTCACTCACTCACTCACTCACTCACTCACTCACTCACGAATCACTGAACTTTGTGCTTGCACCTGCAATGAGTGAGTGAGTGAGTGAGTGAGTGAGTGAGTGAGTGAGTGAGTTAATGAGTTAATGAGTGAGTGAGTGAGTGAGTGAGTGAGTGAGTGAGTGAGTGAGTGAGTGAGTGAGTGAGTGAGTGAGTGAGTGAGTGAGTGAGTGAGTGAGTGAGTGAGTGAGTGAGTGAGTGAGTGAGTGAGTGAGTGAGTGAGTGAGTGAGTGAGTGAGTGAGTGAGTGAGTGAGTGAGTGAGTGAGTGAGTGAGTGAGTGAGTGAGTGAGTGAGTGAGTGAGTGAGTGAGTGAGTGAGTGAGTGAGTGAGTGAGCGAGTGAGTGAGTGAGTGAGTGATCAAACAACCTGAGCCAGTAGATCCCCCAGGCTCTCTGATACGCCCGGCATTTAAAGGAATGTGAGAATTATGTTGTTTGTCAGAATTTTGGTGATTGTTTTTTATCTGGAAATTGTGGGTGTGATAAGTCAATAAACATTATGTACATATTACAGGTGTTCCACACATGATGAGAGGAGGAACATGAGTTAGAAATTCCCATTTTCTTGACAACTTTCAAATGACTATGTGCAGAATAAAAAAATAGTCAGACGAATTGATCTCATTGCGGTTTGTTCATGGATTGGAAACGTTTTACAGTGTTAATATCCGGAAGCTGTTGGGCTTTCGAATTTATTCTCCTAATAATTTGAAAATGCGATATATTTTTCTGTTCACCAAGCATTGACCACTTCGGAGAAAATATAAACAATGGTACATATCATCTGTTAGCAGTGGAGGATATCCTGTTCTCATTAGAGAGCTTCTGTTGCTTATCGTCCCACAATATGTAGCTCAATATGGTCCACTGACGGACAACATATATTTATCCAAGATATCATCCCCAAGTATTTTCATTTCTTTTCACCTTTTCAACCATAATTAACATTTACCCTAAGCAAAAATTAAAAAAAAACAGACACTGGCGGACGAGTTTTAACCTCCAAAAGAGGGGAAACTGTCTAAAGAGGGGGAACTGGCAGAAATAAGGCCAATTAGAAAATAAATCCTTTCGAGAACATATTTTTTTAAACCTTCAAAGAGGGGGATATTCCACTTTTCCACCTCCTTCACTAGTGCTAGTCATCGGATTTTATGATCAATAGTATGTAACTTCATGTCAACAAGAAAAATATCAACATTGTTTTCGTGAATAATTAAGACCGTATGACCATACCAACATCAACAGCACCAACAACAACAAAAACAACAACAACAACGACAACGACAACAACAACAACAACAACAACAACATCAACAACAACATCAACAACAACAACAAAAACAACAACAACAACAACAACAACAACAACAACAACAACAACAACAACAACAACAACAACAACAACAACAACAACAACAACAACAACAACAACAACAACAACAACAACAACAACAACAACAACAACAACAACTTAGCCAAAACACCATGTCGGTGTGGAGGAGAGAGTGGTGACGCACTAGAAAAAAACATACGTACAGTTCGGTAAAAGCGGGTAAAACTTGGCCAAATAAAGAAAAAAAAGCACCAATAATCTCATTTTATTCACTAAATTTTTAATCTGAAGAAAAAAAATCGCAGAAAAATTTTGAATTTTATTTATTACAGTTTTTCGTTTTTCATGTTTGTTCCACAATGATCCGCTGAGCCACCGGCTGAAGTGGTGGGGTGGTGATTGCCTACACTGACTGTATACACTAGCGGGCGAGAAGGGGTGAGAAAAGTGGATTTCCCCCCTCTTTGGAGATTTCCAAACCTATAGTTTGTTCCCTAAGCTGTAGGTAAATCGGTCTGAAAACTGCCAATTCCACCCTCTTTGACGATATTCCCTTCCCTCTGGAGGATTAGCTCGTCCGCAAGTGACTGTATAGAATACTAGCGGTGATCAGGAGGTAATAGCGCGATTCCACATAGTCGATAGTCATATTGTGTTCAAAAGGTGAAATTTGTTGTCGTGATGAAAGGTGAAACGATTTCCATTCTACTATTCCCCCCTCTATGGGAATTTCCCCTCTGTTTGGACATTTAGCTGGTCCGCCACCACACAGTGCAGACTCAGACAGTCTATGTAAATATTGTGGGCCAGGCGCAACATGCTGATTTGTTGAGTTGATCGACGAATATTGGATGAATGAACGGTTGATATGGAATGAATGGATTGGATGAATGAACGAGTCTATTGAAAAAGAACGTCCAATGGCGGATGAGCTAACCCTTCATTAGGAAGAAGGGAAATTCCTCGAACCACTGGCGGACGACCTAAACCTCCAAAGGGAGGGGAATTTCGCCAAAGAGGGGGGAATGGCAGAAAATGGACCATTTTACCTACACCTTGAGGAACAAACTCTACTTTTTGAAACCGCCAAAGGGGGGAATTCCACTTTTCCCTCCCCTTCTCGTCCGCTAGTGCCTCGAACGCAGGGGAATTTCAATTTATATATTCTTCCGCTTGGGGCGGGCATAAATCCCGCTTTTTAGGATTACCAATGAAGGGTGGTTTTGATCATCCAGTCCGTTATCAATGGATTAGATGTCCCCCACTTGCGGGCGAGCTAAATCCCCAAAGGGAGGGGAACTTCCTCAAATAGGGGGGAATCAGTAGTTTTTAGGCTGTTTTATCTACACCTCAAAGAACAACTTCAACTTTTTGAAAATGCCAAAGAGGGGGGAATCCCACTTTTCCCTCACCTTCTCGTCCGCTAGTGATGTCCCCTAAGGTGTAGTGGCCTAATTTCTGCCGATTCCCCCCTCTTTGGAAAGATTCCCTTCTCTTTGGAGGTTTGGCTCTATAATATGACTCTACAATATGCCGATACACCGATCGGTGAGAGTGAGAACAAAGAACAGCTCATTATTATGCAATTTTATGTCACATAACTGTAGAGGGTGGTCATGCTCACCACAGGTGTGTGTGACGGAGGGACAGATCATTCATGATGCGGTCACAGCTGGCTGATTATCATCAAATCTAGAAAAAAATCTGGTGAGAATTGGTTGGTTTGTGGCAAATTCTTTGATAGAAAGTCAATCAAAGATAAGAATCGATTGAACATGGGATCCGAATCAGTCAATTTACTTAGTTGCTCAGTGACTTAAAGAAATATGGACGTCTGACAGACTAACTAATTGACTGACTGACTGATTGACTGACTGACTGATTGACTCTTCAAACGCAGACCAGCTGACTGATTATCATGAAAATCTTGTTATGATTATAAAAAACATATTTCTTAGTTTGTGAGACAGATTTTTTTGTTGCAAACTGTTTCATGCTAGTCTGTAGGGAAAATCCCAAGAGTGAATGTCTCGACAAATCAGTAAGATAGAAAGATGACGGATTAGCCCAATAGTGAGCAAGATGCAATCATGGTGAATGTGGAGTTCTACCTTTTTAAGATGACAGATTTTTTTTACGAACTATAGTTACTGAAAATCGGTGAGATGGAATTTAATTCGTCACTAACTTTCAGCATAACCTTGGATGAGAATGACCTACCGCAAAAGAACGTGAGGAAGTTGTGGAAACCGCCCTTGAGAGAAATTTTGATCCTCCTGTGAAGAATATTTTACTTGCTTAAAATGAACCAATTTCGACTCTTTAGAGAAATTTCCCTCTCTTTGCAAGATTTCCTTATTTTTCCAATCCGTCCTCTCACCAAATAGGGAGACTTGGTAGCTTTGAACCCATATAGGGAGACTTGGTAGCTTTGAACCCATTTTAATCACACATTTATGAACAAACCTTTTTCAAAGAATGAAGAATCCACATTTCCTCCCCATCTCGACTGCCAGTCGACAGGATGACCAAGACGATATTTAATTCAGAGGCACAGAATGAATAGAATTCTTTAATGATTACAACACCTTGAATAACATGCATATTTTCGCTATCAGCTAAACGGATCGCAATAGATTGCGTCAGTAATAACTGGAAAACCGACTAACTGAATATCGGAGAGTTGGACTGATTAAACGATGAATTGATTGACTGACAAGCCGACTAGTAGCTAACTGACAGATGAACGGAATGACTGATGAACCGACGGACGAGCCTATTATCCAAAGGGAGGGGAATTTTGCCAAAGATGGGGAAATGGCAGTTTTCATGTCGTTTCCCCTACACCTTAGGGGACAAATTCTTCTCTTTGAAAATGCCAAAGAGGGGGAAATTCCACTTTTCCCACCCCTTCTTGTCCGTTAGTGGACTGATTAACCGACGGATCCTCTATATCGCCGACCAATATTGACAGAAAAACTCTGGAAAAAAACAGAGTGTAAAATATTTTAGTCTGTCACAGACTGACTGAAACCTGACAAACAAGTCAGCAACTAAACAAATCAGACTGACTTACTAACAGACTGACTAGCCTTGCAAAAGTCGAATGTCAACCCCGTATAAGAAAATTGGCACAAAATGAAGAATAAAAAAAACATGGGACAAACTAAGTTTACTTTTTCGTCGATCAGTGAAAATTTGGCAATCCGTCACACACTGACTAACAAACGTTTCATGTGTTAAACGGACAGACTGACAGACTGACTGATAGATTGACAGACTGACAAATTGACAGACTGACAACGACTGACTGACTGACCAACAGTTCGAAAATCGGCTGTCGCCAGCGCCTAAAATACTTTATGCAGAAATAAATAAAACAGAACATTGACCAACACATTCTCTATCAGTCGCGTAGATCGAAAAACAGTTAGTCAGTCAGTAACGCGAGTCAGTCACGTTTATTGTCAGTCGTTTCGTTCACGTTTCACCATTCCAACCAAACACTCGGCGCGTTGCGCGACAGACTGGCGCCAATAGTCAAAACCACGCTCTGGCCGTCTGTAAACCGCGCTCCCGACTATTTGAACATGTGTTATGCATAGCCATTAATGGAGGAGAAAAGATAGGAAAAGTGGAACTACCCCTCTTTACCGTTCTCAAAAAATAAAGTTTGGTTCCTTAAGGTGTAGATAAAATGGTCTCAAAACTTTCAATTCCCCTTTCTTTGATGGATTTCCCCACCTTTGGATGATGGACTCGTCCGCTAGTGGCGGACGACAAAGGGAAAATAAATAAATAGCAGATAGGCTTTCCTTGAGGGGAGACTAATGTTGTATTTATTTTATTTTTGGTGTTCATCTATAGTTGGTAGTGTTGTTTTTTACAGATGTCTTTAACCTTTTTAATAATTTGCTCGACGGTTAGTGAGTCAGAAGTGAGTGAGTGAGTGAGTGAGTGAGTGAGTGAGTGAGTGAGTGAGTGAGTGAGTGAGTGAGTGAGTGAGTGAGTGTGGGGAGTGAATGATTTTCTATTTATGACATGGACCACTTCAAGCAATTTTTTAAACCTTGCGCGCTAACCATGAAATTTATCTGTCTATAGTAGGGGTCGGCACGGGACAAGGTTTGGGCGGGACGGGACGGGACGGGACAAAAATATTTATTGGTAAACGGGACGGGACGGGACACGGGACAAGATTTTTTAGCCGGGACGGGACGGGACGGGACAAGAAATTTCCCGGGACAAAGCGGGACAAAACGGGACAAAACAGTTTGTCCCGGGACAAAATCGCTTGTCCCGGGATCTTGTCCCGGAACAAAAAGAGTGAAATTCAAGTGAAAAAGACAACCTTCAAACTTGTCTTATGACCAATTAAACAGAAAATACTTCTTAAGTCGCTGAAAAGATATTTTTCGATATTGATGTTCGTATTATTACCATTTTTCTTGTTATAACCCTGCCTTTTATGCAATACAGACTTCAATAACTTTTTTTCTTCACTGATAAACGCTTACTTTATTCGCATTATGTATCGATTTTCTGAGAGAATAGCCATGGTTTGCAAAGAATTTTGAAGTCTGAACCAGATATTTTGCGTATTTCATATGGTAATATGTTGATGATTTTCTTATAAGAAAGAACACGAAATCAACATATACAGGGTGGGCCAAAAAAACGACCACACTTTGATTTGATATAAAAGTGGCTGTGTAGAATAGAATATTAACAATTGTCGTTTTCACCATATGATAACAACATATAAACTTAGTTCTATCGAAAATTTCGTTAGGATCGGTTCCGGTTTGAGAGAATTGTGCACTTTTGACTGAAAAAGTTGCTCGCTCGTTTTTACAACAGCCATACACACCCATATACGATGATTTGTTCCTACGATGAGATTTGTCACTGAAACATGGACTTCTGTTGTTTTGGGCAAATTTTCATTACAGATAACCTTTTCACTTCACTCGGTTGTAAAACTACAGGGTGGTCCAAAAAATGCCAATACTTTTGTGCAAAATATCTTGTGACACAGATGTCCGATTAAAATGAAATTTTCAGGGATTAACATCAACATATTAACTTAGATAAATGTATAATATCAGAGAAATCGACAAATTACAGCGGCCGTCACGCCTCATGGCGTGGAAAATTGCGCATGGAGGAAAAACCTAGGTCGACATCACCTGTTGCATATGCTATTATTTTCATTTGTCAGGGTAAACATTAAACTTAGCTGGTTGAGCAAGCAAAGTTTCCATTGATGTCAGCGGTTGTTCTGAAGCAAATTTGATTCTGAAATTTGCTTTTTCTGTATAAAAAAGGTGTTTGTTCAATAATTTTTTTATAAGGCTATAAAATGACTTTTTTCAGTCTCACAGGAAAATTTCACATTCTCTAGCAAAAAAATTCAAACTATCACTTCAAATTTACTAAAATTAAAGGTAAGACATGGAAATATGTTCATTTTAATTAATAGCTCTCTGTCAATTCATGTTTCATTTAAAACGTTTATAACATGCCTCGTGTGAGCACGCGCATGTACCTCAGTTTTCACTCCACACGCAGTTTTCCACGCAATCAGGCGAGATGGCCGCTGTGATTGACCGATTTCTCTGATATTGTAGAGTTTGTTAAGTTAATATGTTGGTGTAAATCCCAGTGAAGGGCAAGGAAATTGGTCCTCTGTGTCAGAAGATATTCACCGCCAAACTGTTGGCATTTTTTTGGACCACCCTGTATATGCTTTAATATTTAGTATGTTTCTAATCATCATAACAAAGGTTAAATAAGATGTGTGTCGGATCGGGTTTTATACATATACTGTTTTTATCGATAATAGCACTTAATTTGTTGTGTTGTGTCGGATTAATTTATAAAAATTCCCGGGACAAGCATAATTCTTGTCCCGGGACAGAAATGCATGTCCCGGAGTAAAATCCGGGAAATTTCGGGACGGGACAAAAAAAATTTTTAACGGGACGGGACGGGACACGGGACAAGATTTTTTAGCCGGGACGGGACGGGACGGGAAAAACACCTGTCCCGTCCCGTCCCGTCCCGTCCCGTCCCGGATTTTGTCCCGGCATGCCGACCCCTAGTCTATAGTCATTCATCATTTGATTGATTCAGTAAAAATGCCATCAAATAAAAACGAATTGTAAGAACTCTTAATGTGAGATATGTAATATCATGATGGGTAATCACTACAATGGTAGCTGCACACTTCGGCATTGTTAAGTAGTTATGGGACCGAATTCAAATCACTTGTCGAAGTGGTTAAGGCGCCGGCCTCGCATGCCGATAGTCCTGGTTCGAGCCCCGATTTGAGACCCAGTGCATTCAAGAACGTTGTTGATGATCTGTGATTGTCATTTATAAAACGGATGACCGTTATTTCACTATTTGTGACTAGGTATCCTACTTTGTTAGTATGGGATAACAACTGAATAAATTTGATTTTGATTTGGTTTGATCCCAAATTTCCAGACCTCAATAAGACTTTTCCATCCGTGCGATGAGACAAGCACACAATCATTTTGAACAAAAACGTGTCCACAAAAACACACCGGATATTCTTAGTAAATCAGAGAGGAAAAATGAAATTGAGTCTTCTAATCTAATCTACTGGGCAGTGTCCAGCGTTGTAAATACATGTTAGCATGTCACCTCGAGCTGTACCATGAATTCACCATAGGAAAACGGAATACGGAAAGACAGAAAACGTTTTTACATTATCGTATATCCCCTATACGAAACTTTATGGTTCTTTAAAAAAATTTCATTCGACAGAAAACTCACCATCAACTTTCCGTCAAAGCCTGCCCTCGTTAAAAAAACCGTCCATAACACAATATACTTATATCAACTCATTGACTAACATTTTGCTCAATCGATAAATAACGTGTATTTTACATCAAATCCACACATCTAAACTTTATTCCATCTCAAACCCTCATGCTTATCAACAGTTACTATATTTCTCTCATTTAGGTACCCCTTTGTCCATAGTTTTGTCTCTTTTCGAGCTGTACTGATTATTTTTTTATCTGTAATTGAAGTAATATTCATTTAAGTTTCGGCTTCGTGATTGTAGTTTCGAAATGTCCGTTATTTCATGCTGTGACATGGTGTTTCTTGTTGCCATTATTGCGATGAACATGAATAAACTTTAACTTGAACTTGAAAAACCATCAAGTTCCCAGATTTTGTTATTTGTATAGTAATAACGAACAGGCAAAACCAATCGTCAATTTATCTTGAAACAACGTGAAAATGCGATAATTGCGATATTTTGTTGCGATACAAAAATTTTACAACACAAAAATTGTGTGCTGAATTGTTTTTTTGCGCCAGCCGTTAAACGGAAAATAAAAATATTGGCAATCACGTTTTTGTAAATGGAAATAAAATATAAAATATAAACGGCTATCGCGACCCGTCGACCCGTCGACCCGTCGACCCAGAATTTTGATATTGTTTGTACGGCTTCGGCTTAGTTCCTAGCACCGACTTAAGTTTACAAAAGTTATTCTGGAGCACTATACTAACAGTTTGGCGGTAATCGCGACCCGTCGACCGGTCGACCCGTCGACCGAGATAGGTCGACCGGTCGACGGGTCGCGATTACCGAATGTAAATAAATAAATAAAAGCAATTAAATAAACATAATCATAAAATAAAGGTAAATTTAATTTTCAGAAGTATAACTCAGTCAAGTTATCATGGATCTGGAGCCTGTAACTTACTCTGATAATCAGTACGGCAACAATTTAATTTTGGATCGACTCCGGAAACAGCGTGCTTCCGGCAAATTCTGCGATGTACTGCTAATTGTGAAAGGTTGGGTCACATTCCATTACTTTATAACATGTTTTATTTCATCAAGAAAAGGTTTTTAACTAAATTAATGTGATTCCTGGTGGACGAGTAAAAAATCGGGGAATTCGGTCAAAGCAAAGAGTGTTTAATTAGCAGGTTTGAGGTTTTTTACCTGGCTACACCTTGAAAAAGAAGCTTTTTGAGATCATTTTTTCAAATGTGTGTAATAGGAATCAACTATTCTAAGACATTATTAGAATTAATCAGTAAATTCATTGAACAGCAGGATATCAATATGCTCTATCTAAGGTTATTCGTCTTTTTGTGACTAATACTTGTAATTTATTACTTTTCCGATCAAACTGTTACTTTTCCCGATTACTTCTCACTTATGTATTCATAATACAATGATCAAGACAAAAAAATTCTCTTTCATTTTCAGCTACGGGCCGACAGTACGCCGCTCACCGCAATGTTCTAGCTGCTTGCAGTCCGTACTTCGACACGATTTTGCGCTCAAATAAAGTGGTCAAAGAGCACGTTACCATAACGTCGCAGGTTTGTTATATAATGCTCAATCAGACCAGGATACAGGGCGTCTGTTTAGTCTAGTGGTCAGGGTACTGGACAAGCGATCTGTAGGTCCTAGGATCGAAACCTGACAGGAGACGCCAAACCTGATGTGTCGTTCTGGGATTCCTACCATTAGCCACTAGAAAATCACTGATTTTGTTGCGGCTTGTTGGTTCCTCTAGTAACGAAAACATGCCCAATGCCTAAAGAAATTAGTCTATTAATCGTTTCCTCCATGTTAATATTTTACAACTAATATAACAGATCATCCGGATAATGAATCTGCTTTTTTTGCAGAATGCCGCCGCATTTGAGCTTCTACTGGAGTACATGTACAGCGGCAGTGTGGTGTTGGATCGGAGCAACGTGATTGAACTGCTGAAACTGGCCAACAACTTTCTGATTCTGAAGCTGAAGGGCTACTGTGCCGAGTATTTGGATCGACATCTCGACTCGACCAATTGTCTGACCATTCAGGTTATTTATCGCAAGTTGTAATTCAAGAGAAAAATAAAAGATCATCACACTACAAACTTTTGGTCTGCATTTAAGACGAACCAATATATTAGAAGTTTACTGTTTCATAGTTATTCCTATTTGAATTTGAACATATACGATCGATATTCAATTATATTCGCTATCTTTCAGGAGATGGCGGAACGCTACAATCTGCCAGGTCTTCTGAAGGCGTCCACTGCGTATCTACAGGTAATACAATCTTGATTACTTTTATTCTTGTGCTTACTTTTACATTATATTTTGGGGAACATCTATTCTGAAACAAAAAAAAGATTATTATAACCCGAATTCTAGCGATAAGAAAAATTTCTCTATCAAGTATCGTCACGTCAGTTTTGACAAAAAAATACTGACGTATTGTAAGTAAGTAAAGTAAAATAAAATCATGAAACATTGTATATTTCCATATAATATTATATCTTTTTTATCCTTTGCAGGCCAACATCAACCACTGTCTGATCGAGTCCAATGATGCGCACACGTATCCCATATATAAGGTGGAGCACATCTTCACCGAATATCGTCATTCCATTCGGCAACCGATCGCCCTCAACTTTGTGCTCCGCTGGTGCGCCCATAACCCCGTCGAACGTCAGGAGCATTTCCAGAACTTTCTGTCCACGGTTATAGAGAAGAGAGTTGATTGATTGTTTTTTTATCACAGTTCTGTTATATTTTGATATCAAGGTAGACACGTTGCTACGCCACTACTGTGTGTTAAAGTTAGAGTTGTAGGATGGAAGATAGGCTTTCATTGCATTGCACTGCACGCATAGCTTTTTTCGGACAGAAACGAAAACTCAGTTTCAAAAGCAAAGATACATTCAATGACAATGTAAAAATAATAATGCTTATGCTGCTTCGAATTTAATTTCCATTTATTTTCATTCTTTCAGATTCGGATAAGCGACATTTCGAATGAACAGCTGAGTCAGATGGTGGATGCATCGTTGTTTCTTCGCAGTAACAACGAGGCCATGTTGTGCATGCTGCAGACCATGCTCGATTACGGTATAACCATGCCCAATCATTTGCTCGACAAGTTGGTAATCACTTGCTTACTACTGAATAAGAACGGCATTGAAAATACTTTTTTCTAAAATGTCTAAAGTGTTGTGACTGTGAGACTGAAAAACAGGCCATAAATGACGAATTCTTGTTTACTGTTTCGTACCTGAAATGGAGGTCGAGTAAAAAAACAACTGCGTTCTCTAAAAATCGACGGCATACAGATTTTTTTATATCTATTTGTAAAGCCATGAATATTTTCTTTGTCTCGGCTTCCAGATAAAAAATTGGTTTTTCCTCCTTCTTTTCTTATCCATAAGGCTTACGTCATTACCTATATCCTGCGCTTAACTCGTGTTGTTACCCTGACCCTGATGTTCGTCCAACTATCCAGATACAACCAGCTGATCAACCATCAACAAAACGGTGGTTCAATGGCGGATGTGAACGCGTTCGTTGACGATCAGCAGCAGCCGGGCAGCGTTATGATCACTGCCGTGACCACCGAAGAAGCGCCGACCGATATGGACGCTTCCAATACCATTGATGGTGGCATATCCATGGAAGATACGGGTGGGTTTGTTCATGATTCAGATCTTATTATGATCTAGGTATACTATCGGAGAAGCCGATTCTCAAAAGGAGAGGAATTTCGTCAAAGAGGGTGATTTTACCTACACCTGAGGGAAAAATTCTTCTTTTTGAAACCGTCACACACTCACTCTCACTCACTCACTCACTCACTAACTTACTCACTCACTCACTCACTCACTCACTAACTCACTCACTCACTCACTCACTCTCTCACTCACTCACTCACTTACTTACTCACAGGCATTCCCATCGTCATGCCGGTCGTCAAGCAAGAGTCAGCTGACCCCGAGGATGGTGACTACGGTAATGACAGACAGGTGGATGTACAGGAGTACTTGGTCGAGGATAATACCGGCGATATGGGTGAGTGAGTGAGTGAGTGAGTAAGTGATTGAGTGAGTGAGTGAGTGAGTGGACGAGTGAGTGAGTGGGTGAGTGAGTGAGTGATTGAGTTAGTGATTGAGTGAGTGAGTGATTGAGTGAGTGAGTGAGTGAGTGAGTGAGTGAGTGAGTGAGTGAGTGAGTGAGTGAGTGAGTGAGTGAGTGAGTGAGTGAGTGAGTTAGTGATTGAGTGAGTGAGTGAGTGAGTTAGTTAGTTAGTTAGTTAGTTTGTTAGTTAGTGATTGAGTGACTGAGTGAGTGAGAGAGTGACCGATGTGGCGTAGTAATTGGCTGACTGATTGATTATTGATTGATTAGTTGATTGATTGATTGATTGATTGTTTGTCACACTGATTGATTCTATACTGATTGACTGTTGGCTGTGATTGATCAACAAAGTGACTGACTGAGATTTATGAACTGACTGTCATATTGGTTATTGATTGATTAGTTAATTGATTGCCTAATAGACTTACTTGTCTGATTGACTGGCTGACTATATGGCCAATTGACTGACTGTCTGATTGAATAGCTGACGGACTAAACGATTTGATAACATTTAAAACTGAATTTTTTTAGTCGTATGTCTCACGGCACGGTTACTATTTTTCCAGATCCCAACAACCAAGGCGATGGCGATGGCCAACACGATACGAGTGGTGGCGCTGGTGGTGCCGGCGGATCATCGGACACAGGTGCCATATTCATTTTATTTTATATTTTTTCATTATATTATATTTATTTATATAAGATTTTTTATTATACATAAATATTTCCAGCCGCTACTAAGTCGCACATGCCAAGGGCCTCGTTGAAGTTGACGCTGAAACTGCCGTCGATGAATAAGAAGGCACGACTGATGGGTTGGTGGAACAAAAATCAAGCCAGATCTTCGGTCAACTGTACTTTATTTTGTTCAACCAGACTTTGTAGATGCAAAACGGTCACAGTTGATTTCTTACAAATTGACTATGTATGAGTAGTAGTAGAAAATTTATTATATGAAAATTATTTTGTTTTGTGTTTTTTTTACTGATTTGTTTATTTTGTGTTTCAGCTTCACAGAACAATGCCCGCCACAACGTGTACCGTCGCAAGGTCACCACCGCCAACAATCTCCTCCGCGCCAAAGGTGTGTCTCTAATTACCGGTAATGTCTCAGCGAAAGTTAATTATCTATTTATGTGAACGTGGTGGCAAATGATAGAAGCATGAATCAGGTAGAGAAGTTTAACCAGCAGGAGTAGATGAAGTTAGGTCACTGGCGAACAAGTTAATCCTCCAAAGGGAGGGGAGGGGAATTTTTTAAAGGAGGGGGATTTGCAGTTTGAACTACACTTTGAAGAACAAAGTCCACTTTTCCGGTCTTCCTTCGTCCGCAAATGAGTTAAGTTAATAGTTTATGATATTATATTCGTAATATTAATTATTATAATATTGTATTATTTATTATCATTATTTATATTATTCAGGTCGACCACCCAAGTTTCGCCACCGTGCCGCCGTCAACTCGGATGCTGAATTGGCCGAATCGGATCTGAGTGACTGGGATGATGAGATGCCCGTGGAGCAGATCATACAGACCGATATGGAGACCGCCGGAGCCGATGCTCCACCGACACAGGTTGACATTTCAATTCTAGCCGGGACTATTACTAATGACTTCATTACTGAAGTCAACATGGCACACTGATACCATACCATATCAGAATGGTGTTTTCGTTTTCGTGGTAACCAGAGAGCGTTAACAATTTTTTGGTTGCTACAGACTATCATAATATGGAAAAAAGTCCAGTTCAAAGGAAGAGGAACTAAGTGTGTCGGTAGACATTTGATATAGAGATGGCCCTTTGTGTTCAACTCATTGAATGACCCATTCTCATGCCATGACCCATCACAAAGATGTGTTTTGTTCCTTGTGTATCCCTCGTCAACCCATATAACCCGTTTGCTTTGCTCGATCGAAGTCGGAGCATTTTTTGAGAAAAAAATATATTTAACTTGAATCGACATCTCAACTTGATAACGCCTCAACTCCAATTAACCAGCGTATTTGCAGATCGTTTACAAATGTCCGCATTGCGTCTACACGGGCCCGGATAAGAACCGGATGCGCACCCATATCAGTCGGGCGCACCGCGCCAACCGCATCTATGTCTGCACGCTGTGCGAGTTCGAGTGCAAGTGGAATCGCGAGTACTATCTGCACATGAAACAGCACTTTCAGGTTGGTGAAGTGGCTGAGAGCAAGTCGGTGTACTTCGTTTTTAGGGCCGTCGATTAACAATAGTTTGGATTTAGTGGCTGTCACATCGGAGCTCTTGAAAACCAGCATTTTTGCTGTTTGAGAATAGATGTAGGGATCAATACTTGATTTGTTATCGTTGTGTTACTTAGTCTTAGCCTATGTGATTCTATTAGTTCTATTAGTCTTAATTAAACTTAATCTTTGGCATCAGCACGCTTTTACCACTGATATGTAGAGACATGAAATAAGAATTAATCGGCAATTTTTCATTTGACTAGTGTTTAGATGTGATGCGTGACATATAAACGTGACATGTGAATGCGAATATTTGTAATAAATGATTGCAGGGTCCTCCGTTCAACTGTGATATGTGCGACTATAACTCGGATCGTATCCAACAGATGCTCACCCATCGCATGAAACATAGTTGGTCTTGATTGCCACGTCGTATTCATTTATGTCTATGAATGTTTTACACAGCCTACACTGAAAACACAAAGAAACAAACCGAATCGTCTAATGTTGATTATCGATCTGTTGAATGTCAGACACACGATGTCAACCGTATTTACCGAAAAAATTAATAACCGTGTTTTATTTTCAAGAAAACCTCTAAACATGGTTACCAAAAAGCAAAAACACACCTATTTTCTTCGGCGTTTTCAACCGCCCCTCTTAAGAAAATATTCTACACTTGATCGGGATTCGGAAAATGCTCGTCGTTTGCCGTACCGCATTTTCCGTAAAATTTCCTGCCAATTCCAAAAAAAAAATCCTCATCTTCTAGCCGACGAGAAACCGTTCAAATGCACGGAATGCGAGTACCGTTGTCGGACCAAGACCAATCTGGCCGTACATCAGCGGCAACATAGTGGCGAGAAACCGTTCAGTTGTGGCGAGTGTGGACGGGGATTCGCCATTAAGAGCACCTTGGATCAGCATCTGGCCACACATTCCGATACCAGGTTAGGTCCATTCATTCATTCGTTTATTCGGTCGTTCATTCATTTAGTCATTCATTCACGAATTCATTCATTCATTCATTGGTTCATTCTGACACCAGGTCAGTTCCAGTCATTCATTCATTATTTTCTTTCATTCATTTAGTCATTCTGAGAAGAGGTCAGGTGACTCGGTCCATTCATTCATTCATTCTGTCCACCCTGACAGCATGCAGTATTATGCAATATAAGAGTGATAAAATTAGACTGAAAATATAAAGATTTAGTGGGGACATGGTTTTCTGATTAAGAGCATGTTGGATCAGCATCTGGTCACACATTCTGATACCAGGTCAGGTCTATTCTTTCATTCATTCATTTATTTGTTCTTTTATTTATTCATTTAGACATTCATTCTTTCATTCATTCATTTCTGCCACGTTTTGACAACATGCAGGATGCAATATAAGGTGTGATGAAATTTGACTAAAGTATAAAAAGTTCGTGTGGATAGAAGAGTAATGTTGGTATGAACGAATTTTTCATGTAGGATATATGTAGATGCCGGAAAGAAGATGTATTCCTGAAATCGTTTTTAGTCTGCGGGTGGTATAGGTGACGTGACATCTGCCCCTTTATTCAACCGGGAAACTCAGGCTGAATTTAATCACATCATACTAGTTTTATACATATCATATTTATATATCATATTATTTATTTATCATCATACTAGTTTTATTTATATATAACATCCATTTTCACTTGCAGACCGTTCCAATGCGAAAAGTGCTCGTTTTCGACCAAATACCAGTCGCATCTGATTTCGCACAAGCGTATTCACACGGGCGATGTGTTCCACTGCACGTATACGGACTGCACGTACTCATCACCCAAAAAGAGTCAGTTAGCTGCTCATCTGCGTACTCATCTGGCCGTACGTGCTCACACCTGCAAACAGTGCAATCGGTCGTTCATTGAGAAGAGTCATTTGGTGAGTCATTTATTGGAATCTGATGTACTCATTTAATACAGGAAATTGTTTTATCCCCCTTCAAATTTATTATCTTCTTGTTTTTTCTGAAACGTTTCACTGAACTGTACTGAATACTGATACTCAACATAATATAACAGCCATTGAACTGACAATACGAAATGAAGTATGAAAAATGAAGGTTAGCTGTATCAAAACAACATTTCAAGGATGCTGTTCTACTGTTGATAGGGGTCTCCTTTTTAATTGTTAAGTCGCTAGGGTTGCCATGCAGTGAAACGTCTATTATCGTTTTACTTTTCTACGCATGGTACACAGCAACTTTCGATAATTGTATATTCACGAAGTAATAGATAACCAAAATAATAATAATAATAAAAATATAATAATTTCATATTTTCAGGTGCGTCACGAACGCATCCATCTGGCCGAGAAACCGTTCAAATGTGATAACTGCGAGTACGCCAGCTCACGACGCGATAAATTAAAGGTTTGTTTATAGGATTCACTATTGATTTGAATTTTGAATTCAAATGCGCGCCATTTTTTGAATCAAATCAATCCCGAACTTGATATTTCGGGAAAATGAGTTTGGAAGTTCACTAATCGCATGCAATAGGTCAAGGCACTGGCGGACGAGCCGAAACTCCAAAGAGATGGGAATGTCTCCAAGGAGAGGGGAATTGATAGTTTTCAGGTCATTTCACCTACACCGTAAGGAACCAACTCTACTTTTTGAAAACGCCAAAGAGGGGGGAATTCCACTATTCCCACCCCTTCTCGTCCGCTAGTTTGTCAAGACCCATGGGCATGCGATAACAGTTTTATGAGAGTCCGAAAACATGATGGCCTTTCATTTTCAGGCACCCAATCGAATAAGAATGCTCGAGTTTGTTTTTAATTAAATGCCATTGATACCAAGTCTTATTATTACAGGAGCACATCCTGAAACACCACGGCGCCCAGTCCACCCTGCGTCAGAAGCAGCGCAAGTACCGGCGACAGCGACAGCTGGCTGGACTCGTCGCCAAGGTACGTTGTTCATCTCTCATTTGTTTCGTGGTTGTCTGGTGCGTAGGGCACCAGCCTCGGAAACTGGTGGTCCTAGGTTCGTAAACTGACTCAAGAAGACACTGATCCTGTTCCTGACGCGTTGCTCTCGGCTGTCAGACATGACTCAGCCAGTTTTTTCAACCTCTCTGGCCCCTACAAAAACACTATTATTATAGTTATTATAGTAGCCATGAGATGAGAGGTTCAGTAAACGAAGTCCAAGTAAAAAATTAAAACAGGTTCACACAAAAAGCATGAGCAACAAAAATGTCTGAAAGACTGTTCTGTTGACCACTGGCTGACGACCTGATCCTTCAAAGGAAGAGGAATTTCATCAAAGAGAGGGGAATCGGCATTTTCAGGCCGT
>OZ038444.1:6808269-6840769 GCA_964036265.1 Daptonema setosum | reverse complement strand
CTTCCCTTCTCGGTCCGGATTTACGTAATAAAGCTATAATGATCCGGGATATAATGAGCTCATCTATACTCTCAATGACATGGCTAATAATTGAGATTGAGCCTATGACGTCATTGAGCTATTTCAAGGTGTTGGGAGCAGGGGCGGGCCGCTGGGGGGGAGGGGTGGGTTACCCCCCCCCCTTTTCAGGGTCGGCGGGTAGCCTACCCCTCCCCCCTAGACAAAAATTTAGGTCGCCTACCCCCTCCCCCCCTACTCGAAATTTTTGAGAAAATCGGCCTCAAAACCTCGATTTTGAGGCTCATTTTTCAAAAGTTTTTGGCTGTGAGTTTTTTTTTACGAACAAACACGTTTTCTGGGTCAATTTTATTGGTTAAAACCTGAAAAAAACGGTAAATGTGATGTTTATACCCTATAATAGAAGATTTTTTTAGCAAAAACAAACAAAAAACGAAGCTTTTTTGCGAAAATTTTTTTTCCTACCCCCCCCCCCCCCCTCCCTACCCGACCTTACCCCCTCACTTTTCGGACAGGGCGGGTAGGACGGGGTTTTCGGTCGGCTACCCCCCCCCCCCCCTGCAAAACGCCAAAAAACCCGGCCCACCCCTGGTTGGGAGATGAAAAGGCTAAAATTAAATTTATTATAAAAGAATGGACTTCTGTAATGACCAATAACCCATTTTTGGCAGTTCCAAAATGTAATTTTTTTTCTCATAAGGTGTAGGTAGGTAAGACGGTCTTATAATTAAGATAACAAAAATTGAGGTAATCTGAGCGTTACCCTGCAAAAAGTGTTATGAAAACTCAGCTAACTTAGATCTAACGTAACCTAATGGCGTTTCGGTCATGTGGCACAGACGCCTTCCTAGCCTAAGCTATCGTGTGATGATTCCCCTCTTGAATCAATTCCCTTCCCTCTGGAAGAATGGTTCGTCCGCCAGTGTAGTGATTGATTATTAAAGGAAAACAATCACGCCTTTTCATGTTCAAGAAAAAGAAGGTGCGCGATTACTCTAGAACCTTCTTTCGTGAACGTGCGCAACAACATCCGTTGCTTTGCGTATTGCGTTGCATGTGCTGCATTGTTATTTATTGGATGCATGATGCATGCAATGCGTATTCTCAGTCTCACCAGGTGCTGCGCGTTACTATTAGTAACAGTATTTTACAGAACAAATATTATCAGGGTTCCTGGAAGTATTAAAACTTTCAGCGTACTGACCGATTTACTGCTATTAGTTTCCTACCGTTGCATCTTGTAACTAGTAGTTCCATTATTTAAAAAAAATTATGTAATAATATATAATAATAACTAAATAATTAATTTAAGAATCGTTTATTTTTCGTTGACGCTTTACACCTGCCCTCGTGCAGTGCAAATGCAATGCTGCCATTTTTTATTACAATATTTACATTCCGCTTGCGTTTTCTAGAATACTCAAGGTATCTAGATCACTTGACATAGTAGTTTCGCTATTCAACATCTATTCACTTACATAATTATTCTGTAATCTCATTACGATCGTTTCATATTTTTCGTTCAGTTTACACAACGTTTTTATGAGTAATGTGTTGATCCCCTATGGGCAATCTTTAACATTAACTGTTCGCGGAACACTGAGTCATCATATCAACCGGTCACGTTGACACAACTTTGTGTACTTTACATGAAGGTGTACTTCACAACACGCCAAATTCTCAATAGTTAAAATAAGATGGTTACTAGTTGAAATTGAGCATATAAAGCATTGCCGAGACGTATATGAAACAGTTAAAACAAAGTTTATTGAGTTGAGTAATGAGTATCTACTGTTTACTAACTCAATGTACATATATTTACTGTTGACCGAACGCTTAGCCATCCAATCAACCGGTCACGTACGTAGTATCTACACGTATGCACACGTTTACTCTTGTACAAATTATCGCCAAATCCCCAATATATATTAATATTGCGTGTTGTTGTAATTGTTACGTGCATTTACTTATATCGATACAACGGTATTCATCCTAGTAGAATGCACAATATAGCTCATTCTCAATACATAATTGAGTCTATAAATCTATCATTTATCGTTTCAGTTGGGAAAAACAGTTTTACTTGCTTTTATCATATTTTTGTGTTATGATTTACTGTAAGCGGGTTGAGCATTTACTGGAGTCGGATGTATTTCTTTCCGAGTTCCAAGTTCCGATGCGATTCAATTCACGGTAATTGCAGAAGTTCCGTCTTCTTTGTAACGTATGTACCGGGTGTCCCATAATTCCGCGTATTTATTTTGGATAAAATTTGCAATTTTACTTCGATTTCAAAATTTTTGTTTCAACTCTGTGTCGGGAACTTTATCATAAAATCGATCTGTAAAGTCGAATTAGGAAAATAAAAAATAAACATAATAGCCAAGAATTGTGTTCATTTTGGTGCATAAATTTTCAAAATCGACATATTATTGCGTTGGTATTCGAAATGAGAATGCGGAATTTTTTACGGGACACCTTGTACATGGATACAGGAACCAACTTCCACATTAACTATTTTTATTCATATATTGTAAGTAGCTCGCATATGTTAGACCACCTGCTGTTCTATTGAAAATGCACCCAACGTCTGGTGTTTGGCCATTTCAGTAATGGGTTTTTGTTTGTTTTCTAAAGAACTCATGGTCTGACTGATGACTCCATGTGGCAAAACATGTACTACTAAAAGAACACACATCATCACTAGTGACGAGTGAAATTCCCCCTCTTTGATAGTTTCATGAAACAGAATATGTTCCTTTAGGTGTATGTGAAATAGCCTGATAACTGTTAATTCCCCCTCTTTGGTAAAATTGTCCTCCCTTCAGTGGTTTGGCTCGTC
Source organism: Daptonema setosum (assembly GCA_964036265.1). Taxonomy (NCBI): domain Eukaryota; kingdom Metazoa; phylum Nematoda; class Chromadorea; order Monhysterida; family Xyalidae; genus Daptonema; species Daptonema setosum. The sequence goes on along the minus strand of OZ038444.1, from coordinate 6,837,909 downwards.
CGCCAGTGTGCACTTCTAAAATATTACACATCATCAAAATCACCAATAAACAACTGATTCGAAAAATCAAGTCAGTGGATTTCGCAATTTTCCTATATGAACTCTGTAGAGCTCGTCTGCGTCTCCAGTGGCGTTTGAAGCAATGTTTCTAATAAACAAGGCATATTACCAATGATGAAATTGAGTTGCATTAATAATGCTGTTTACTACATACTGATTGCTTACATTTACTAATTAAAGCTTGTAACAACAAGTAACAATAATATCGAATCACCAAGCATGGAGAGAATGAATGACGAAATAGTGAGTCATTTTCATGTTGCTTGTGTTTGGAGCATTTTGCGTCAGCCTTGCTCATGCAGTTTTTTTCTCTTCCTACGTTCGTGAACTTTTCACGTGAACTTTTCCATATTTTCCTCGCTCATGTATTTTTTTCTGTCTAGGTCTGTTTATGCACTACGGTATTTACGATGATGTTTACTATTCACTTCGAGAATATAATAAAGTATGACTCATGTTTTCGTCTATTGTACGCCTATGTAATTATACATGTATTCGTCGATAGAAATAGAGCAAATCTTTGTATTATAAATAACATTTGTGAGAAATCAAAAAATTTGAGCAAATCATTTGTGCATTTTTTAGAAATTTAGCAGTTCATTAGAGCATTTTGTGAAGCATAGAGCAAGTGTTTGTGAATTTGAATTTTTGATTTTTTCGTTCTGTGCATTTTCCTCTTTTTGTACCACAAGTGCGGTATTTACGATTAGTCATTGCCGATGCCGGTATTTTTACATAACAACCAAACCAAACGTAATTCTCATTCATTCATTATTCATATTCATGACTACTAATGTCGTCAGTATTGTTTTATTTTCTATAATACATTTCCTTTCAATTTTGGTTCCACTCTGTGCTGATCAACTGACTCAATATTATATCGGCTAATGGTAATGACTCAAACAACATGAAAACTATGTACATACATGTGCATTATTTTTCTTAAAATCTCTACATATTTCAGAACAAAAGAATTCAAGTTTCAATTATTCTAGGACGGATGTCATGTACAGTACCTTAACTATTGTTCTCTCTGATCCGGTCCGAACACTGAACTATGTAGCCCACTGGCGGACGAGCTAATTTCCCAAAGGGAGGGGAATTTCGTCAAAGATGGGGGGATTGGCAGAAAATAGGTCATTTTACCTACACCTTAAGGAACAAAATCTACTTTTTGAAATGGCCAAAGAGGGGGGAATTCCACTTTTCCCTCCCCTTCTCGTCCGCTAGTGATGTAGCCGGATTTTGTATTGTCTCTGTACTCCAGAGCCACTAGCGGACGAGGGGGGTCGGAAAAGTGGAATTTCCCCTCTTTGGCGGTTTCAAAAATTATAACGGGCTTCTTAAGGTGTAGGTCGTAAAATGACATGAAAACCGCTAATTCCCCCTCTTTGACGAGGTTTGGCTCCAAAGAAGGGAAATTTCCCCAATTTGGAGAATTTCCCCCAATTCAGCAGTGTTGAGGCTCTTTTACCTTGTGGAACAACTTCTGCCTTTTAAAACTGCCAAAGAGGGGAATGTTCATTCTTCCTTCGTACGCCAGTGTCTGGAGGGTCCACTTTGGTCGGACGATGGTACCGTTTTAGTCGTTATACTCATAAAAATGTCTAAGTCTCTGCGTTTTGCCAATCTGCCTTGTATGGTATGTACACTAGCGGACGAGAAGGGTGGGAAAAGCAGAAATTCCCCTCTTTGGCGTTTTAAAAAAGTAGAATTTGTCCTCCAAGGTGTAGGTAAAGTGGCTTGAAAACTTCTAATTCCCCCTCTTTGACGGTGACGAAATTCCCCTCCCATTTGGAGGATTAGCTCGTCCGCCAGTGGGTATGTAGAAGATGAGAGTCTGTTCAATTATTACCCGGGGTCATCCAACTTACAGTACAAGATCGGTCATTTGTGTTGACGTTGACGTCATACTTCAATTACTTAGATTGAACCTAGCAAGATGCCCTCTGGTCTTAGTGTCATTCAGTCCGTCAGTCAGTCAGTCCGTCAGACAGACAGTCAGTCGTTCACACAGTCGGTCGGTCTGTCAGTAAGTCAGTCCGTCAGACAGACAGTCAGTTGTCAGTAATAAGATGAACATATAATATTATTGCAACAATTTAGTACATTAAAATTATTGTTATCATGAAAAGAACGTATAACTTTAAAAGGGAAAATATCGGTTTTGTTATACAGTGTAGTTTTATTGTGATCAAAACTGATACTAAAATCCAAATAATTGATACAATCAACAGTTCCCTTATCAGATGTAATCTTTAAACAAGTCGGATACGCCGTATCTATTAGATGCTGGATGTTAATATTAACGGCTAAAATATCATCAATGTATCTGAAAAGTAAGGCAGATGTAGGAATGGTCTTATTTTTGAAGTATTTTAGCTCTAGTGAACTTAGAACCAGATCTGCGATCAGCGGACTGGCATTACCACCCATAGGTATACCCGCTTTTTGGTAAAAAGCAAAATTGCAAAAATTGATATAAGATTCTGTTACCACCGCATGAATTAAACTGTTAGTCATTTCATGAGTGAAAGACGTCAGAGTCAAAAGTAAGTCAGTCAGTCGGTCTGTGAACGTCACTGGTCAGGCCACATAACCTTATTTTTGTATTGTGGTGGCACACCCGTGCTTTGTCACGGTCGCACCACCGCGAAACAGATATACAATAGAAGTACGCAAATACATGGACACGGGTTCGGAAACGGATTATTTGTGCCATGACCATGACCCGATTCAGTATGTCACATGAGCAGAGAAAAAAAATCCGGCTGTTCTTTTTTGTGGAAGTTAAACTCTGTCTTTGATTCAAATTCAAATTAATTCAAGTTATCGGGGGGGGGGGGGGGGTGCGGCGGAAAGCAAAAATGGATACAATACAAGCACCGCGTCACGAAGTGTTGTGAATAACGGTCATCCTATTTACAGAGGATAAAAATTTGAATTCTCATCCGCTAATAGTATTTAGATTTCCGATGGCGGAAGGACATACAGTTTATGAGATGGTAAATACTTGGCATTGTGACAGAACGGAAAAGTGGAGTTCCCCCTCTTTGAAATTTTTTAAAAGTAGGATTTGTTGCCTAAGCTGTAGGTAAAATGGCCTGAAAACTACCATTCCCCCCTCTTTGGCAAAATTCCCTCCCTTTGAAGGTTTGGCTCATCCGCCAGTGCTTGGCAGAAGGGTAATCAGCGGTATTGAGCCTTTTTTACTCCCATCCACTAGCGGACGAGAAGAGGAGGGAAAAGTGGAATTCCCCCCTCTTTGGTGGTTTAAAAAAGAAGAGTTTGTTCCCCAAGGTGTAGGTAAAACTGCCTGATTTCTGAAAATTCCCCCTCTTTGGGAAGATTCCCCTCCCTTTGGGAAATTTACTCGTCCGCCACTGCTCCCATCTATGTATTTCATTATTAACATAAATTTGTAGTCGTCGAAAAGAGAAGCGTGTTCCACAATTTAGTCTTTTCACCATTTGTATGTCATCCACTAGCGGACGAGAGGAGAAGGGGTGGGAAAAGTGGGATTCCCCCTTCTTTGGCGATTTCAAAAAGTATACTTCGCTCCCTAAGGAGTAGGTAAAATGGCCCAACTTATGCAGATTCCCCACTCTTTGGAAAAATTCCCCTCCCTTTGGGGAAATAGCTCGTCCGCCTGTGATGTCATCCACCCTGCATATGTTTTATATGAAAGCCTGTTAGCTGTCGGCACTAGGGACGAGGGAAGAACGAATTAGTGGAATTCCCCCTTCTTCGGCGTTTTCAAAGTGGGATTTGCTTCCTGAGGTGTAGGTAAAATAGCCAGAAAACTGCTAATTCACCCTCTTTGGTGAAATTCCCCTCTCTGTGGAGGAATTGGCTCGTCCGCCCTCGGCTGTTGGGGCGGGGCAGGGTTGTCCGACCATCCAATGTACCCCCGTTGATGTGTGCCAAAACACGCCGTATGTCCTGACGTACGGTTCCATCATTAGCGGACGAGAAAGGGTGAGAAAAATGGAATTCCCCCCTCTTTGGCATTTTCAAAATTTATAAATTGTTCCCTAAGGTGTAGGTAAAATGAAAACTGCTAATTCCCCCCCCCCTTTTTGGCAAAATTCCCCTCCCTTTGGAGGTTTAGCTCGTCCGCCAGTGGGTTCCATTTCATTGTAGTAGCCAGTGCTCAATGACCATGTTAGGGTATTTCATGTAGGGCTCCATTTATTCGTGCTTGTTTTATTTTATGTAGAATTGTAGATGAATTTTCCCTTGATTTATTATTGACTCATGTCGGGCAAGGATAGGCACAGCAAATTCATACCGTCGAGTCGATCACTATCGGACGAGGGGAGGGAAAAGTGGATTTCCCCCCTCTTCAGCGGTTTCAGAGACTAGAGTTTGTTCCGCAATGTGTAGATAGAATGCCCTAATTTTTGCCGATTCCCCCCTCTTCGGTAAGATTCCTCTCCCTTTGGAGGATTAACTCGTTTTCGCCAGTGCCGTCGATTCGTCAGGTTTAGACAAATTGACGTTTTTTTTACAAAAAGCTACGTTTATACCAATATCCAACGAGCTAAATTCCCAAAGGAATGGGAATTTCGTCAAAAAGGAGGAGTCCGAAGTTTTCAAGCCATTTTGCCTACCCCTTAAGGAACGAATTCAACTTTTTGAAACCGCCAAAGAGGGGGGAATTCCACTTTTCCCACCCCTTCTCGTCCGCTAATGTATCCAACTCCAACATGAAATTTTGTATTCTCATCACATCATAGTTCATAGCACACAAATAGTCCACTATAGTCTATGGCGGACGATATGGAAAGGAAAGGGTAAAAAAATTCCGTTTTGATAGTTCCAAAAACTAAGTTTTGCTCCTTAAGTGTGGCGGAAATAGCTTAGAAACTGCCTATTCCATCGTTTTTGAAGAAATTTCGCTACCTTTGGGGAATTAACTCGTCCTCCTGCTATTGTAAGAGTCTGAGCCAATCCATATGCTTTTTATTTCGGGTTCTTTTGCATCTCTCTCTCTGACTGGGTCTATTTGTGTTGCCGGTCTGTTATTGAATGTTATTGTGTATTGTGTTTGTTTATCGTTAAGAGCACAAGCACCCCAGTCATTCAGACATCTGATTTGCATGTCATGCATGCTGACTTGTTTCGTCGGTCAGTCTGTCTAATGATGAAACATTACCGAAGAAGGGAGAATTGGCAGAAATCAGGCTATTTTACCTACATCTTAAGGACCAAATCCTACTTTTTGAAACCGCCAAAGAGGGAGGAATTCCACTCTTCCTTCCCGTTGTCGTCCGCTCGTTTGTCAGTTTACTGTTCAATCAGTTATTCGGGTATGAATACCTCAGGCAGCTTTATTCAATGTCTGTTGTCTACCCGATTAGTGAGATTGACTCTTCTCCACCCACCAGCCGATTGGGAATATCAGAATGCCCATATTTTCTATTTGACGAGATAATAGTTCAACAGAGTCTATTTATTGATCGTACGTTGATTTGAAATGCTGTTAAAAAGTGTGCTCTGTTCGACTCTGCTAACTCACTCACCCACACCGAACAGAAGACTACTATACTGAGCCCTTGCGGACGAGCTAAATCCCCAAAGGGAGGGGAATTTTGTTAAAGAGGGGGAATCGGCAGTTTTCAGGCCATTTTACCTACACCTTAGGGAACAGGTTCTAATTTTTGAAACAGCCAAAGAGGGGGGAATTCCACTTTCCCACCCCTTCTCGTCCGCTAGTGATACTGAGACACATGAAATGCATGTGGTTGGTCATGAGCTCGTCTCGTGCCGCCCGGTCGGATGATCAAATCGGATAAAACAGAAGCTTTTCCTATAAAAAAGAAGAGTTGGGTATTTTGAAACTGTTCAGTTCACCCGAAATGCCAAACCTCCGTAAGAATGTGAAAAATCTTTTGCGTTCTTTTTCAATTCACCAAGGAGCTCTCTCGATTCTCTGCCATGCCACTAGCGGACGAGAAGGGGAGGGAAAAGTGGAATTCCCCCCTCTTTGGCGGTTTCAAGAAGTAGAATTTGTTCATTTTGGTGTAGGTAGAGTAGAATGATTTACTTCATGTCAATTTCCCCCTCTTTGGTAAGATTCCCCTCCCTGTAGAGGATTAGCTCATCCGCCAGTGGTCATGAGATGAGATGCCGCCAAATTATGACAGCAGAGTTTTATCACCTTTTTTCTATTTACCACCTTTCTTCTACCTACTTTCAGTGTTTTTCCAAAGAGGGGGAATTCCATTTTCCCTCCCCGTCTCATCCGCTAGTGCTCTTCCGTCACGTCAGTGGCGTATAACCATGGTAATGCATGCACAAATCATGTGTATCAACGGGCAGGACGCGTGCAGACTCTAGCGGACGAGAAGGGGAGGGGAAAGGGAAAATTCCCCTTCTTTGTCGTTTCAACACATACAGTTTGTTCCTTAAGATGTAGGTGAAATGGTCTAATTTCTGCCAATTCCTCCCTCTTTGGAAATATTTCCCTCCTTTTGGATGTTTGGCTCGTCCGCCAGCGCTAGCGGAAATGCCAAACCTTCATAAGAGTATGAAAATCTTTCTCGCGTTCTGTTTTATTTCACCAAGGAAATCTGAATCTTTCGATTCTCGGCCATGTCAATTTGGTTCTCCTTTGCTAGGCAGACGTGCACACGTCATTCGTTGGGAAAGACCCGACATTTCCTTGATATTCGCTGAGATTTTTTCGTTCTGCTCTCATATTTCTCTTGTAGTGGAAGTGGAACACAGTTTCAAAGGCTATCAACTGGCTGTTTCACGTTATGCAAATCATAAAATTTTGTTTCTCTGTTCCAAAATTCGCGAAATAAATGAGAATCATTTTCATCTACCACACTATCGGACGAGAAGGGGTGGGAAAAGTGGAATTCCCCCCTCTTTGGAGGTTCCAAAAAGAAGAGATTGTTTTTTGAAATGTAGGTAAAATAATTTATTTTCTGCCCATTCCCCGCTCTTTGGTCAGATTCCCCTCCCTTAAGAGGATTGACTCGTCCGCCACTGGTCTGTCATGCCATTTCGGTGCGCTTTTGCTTCAGCACGTCATTCGTTGAGAAGCACCCGATATTTCCTTGATATTCGTAGAGATTTATTCGTTCTGCTCTCAGATTTCTTTTTCTTTCCAAACACAGTTTCATGGGCTATCCAACTGGCTGTTTCATATTATTCAAATCATGAAAAATTGAATTCTGAAACAACTGTTTCTGTTTCTAAATTCACAAAGAATTTTTACTGCCATGCCATTTCGATTCGCTTTTGCTCCAGCAGACGTCTTTCGTTGAGAAGGCAAGCACTCGACATTTCCTTGATATTTGCTGAGATTCTTTCGTTTCGTTCTCTCAGTTTTTTTTACCCGTGGAACATGATACCAAAGACTACTGTATTAGCTGTCTGGCTGTCAGTTGTCTAAGTTGACTTTTGATTTGATTATGTATGTTTTTAGTACAGTGTGAACTAGAATGCGTTTATTTTCATATTTCTACATTATCACCTTCGATATCACGCGATAAAAGTAGTGAGTAGACCCGAATGCGAGTAATGAATATTGATAATCTTCTTGAATAAATCTGAGAGGTTCAGCTGATATGGTAATCAACACGTTAATCTACAGTATGCTTTGATCAATCATACCACTGGTTGAGAGACAGTGAGACCATACTTCTATTTATGCTCTGACATTCTATTTTTCGTGATGAGTTAAATTTTCATGTTTCGTTATTCACTACTGAATCTCATGTTTCACTCTGCTTTTTCATTCTGTCAGCTCTAGTTGGAACTAGAAACTAGAACTAATGAAGTCTAGAAATACAGCACGTGGGCCGATGATTTGCCGTCGGTTCAGCTGTGTCAGTGCGGTTGTTAATCTACATGCTAATCCACTAGCGGACGATAAGGGGTGGGAAAAGTGGAATTCCCCCTTCTTTGGCGTTCTTAAAAAGAAGAGTTTGTTCCCTAAGATGTAGGTAAAATGGCATAAAAGTAGCCGATTCCCCCTCTTTGACGAAATTCCCCTCCCTTTGGGGATTTAGCTCGTCCGCCAGTGTCTACATGCTAATCTATGGCTCGTTACGCTATCTCCTACATACAATATGCATATAGTTTTCTATAGCATGTGCCAGCGAACGAGAAAAGAACTGAAGAGTGGAATTCCCCCTCTTCGGCAGATTCAAAGAGTTGAAATTGTTTCCTGAGGTTTAGATAAAATGGCCTAGATTCTGCTAATCCCCCTGTTTGGAAAGATTCCCCTACCTTTGGAGGTTTCGCTCGTCCGTCAGTGAGCCTACGTACGTAGAACTTGATCAGTGTATTTTGTAGGAAAATAATTTTATGGGCCTGTTTTCATGCACCACTTGCAATAAATTAACTGCAATGAATCAGTATTCGTCTGTTTTCCGAATATCATGAGAGAAAGATTTTTCTATATAAAAAAAAATTGTGAAAAAGAACTGCAATTTATTGTAACCCCGACGAACCTCTGTCCATATTCCATATCTGTCCACATTCCTGAAGCTGAAAACACTAGCGGACGAGAAGAGGTGGGAAAGGTGGAATTCCCCTCTCTTTGGCATAAAAATAGAGTTTGTTCCCCAAAGTGTAGTAGGTAAGATAGTGTGAAAACTTTCAATTCCCCCTCTTTGACGGAATTTCCCTCCCTTTGGCAGATTAGTTCGTCCGCCAGTCAGTACCCTGAAATAGCATCCGGTCAAGCTGCCTCCCCAAGCGCGTCTAATTTTGAATCGCGTGTCTAATTTTTGGGCTCTGACTGACTGACTGACTGACTGACTGAATGACTGATTGACTGACTGACTGACTGACTGACTCACTGCATCTGTATAACACATTTCATCAAACAGAAAGTTCATTATAAAATACTGTAATGACGTTTGGGCGCGTATGAAAAATTGATGCTCTTTCTAAATTCTAAACAGTTTATGTATGCGACAAAATTACTGTCCCACGCTGTAATTATTAATTTTCCAGAAACGCTCTGTCGTTTATAACTAACATTTTATCTGTCTTCCATCAGGTAATAAAAACACATCGAATAGTCTTATACTATTCTGAGTCAATCTTTCCAGTTAATAAAGTTAGCTTGTGGACGACTGTTCCTTACGAGCACTAGTGGACGAGAAACGGATGGAAAAGTGGAATTCCCCTCTTTAGTGAATTCAAAAATTATAGTTAATGGCTTTCCTTAATGGCCTAATTTCCGGCAATTTTCCCCTCTTTGTAAAAATTCCACTCCCTTCGAAGGGTTGGCTCGTCCGCCAATGCTTACGAGAATGGTTGACTGAATCGCCGACGTCCTTCCAGTTTAATCGGGTATATAAGACTATCAGAGATTCAAGCCTTTGTTTGGTATTCTATGTTAAGCCGTCCACGCTAATTAAATTACTTATGTTGGACGTTTGGCCGTCGTTCCAGACGAAAACAAGTCCTTGGTGAGGGGGAGGGGGTGATGAGAACCTTAGACCACTAGCGGACGTGGGAACAACGAAAAAGTGGAATTCCCCCCTCTTTGGCGTTTTCAAATAAGTATAATTTGTTCCCCAAGGTGTAGGTAAAATGGACTGAAAAGTGGAAATTCCCCCTTCTTTTTCAAAATTCCCCTCCCTTTGAGAAATTAGCTCGTCCGCCAGTGCCTTAGACCAACAGCTGACTGGGTGAATGGGGGGGGGGGGGAGTTGAATTGTAGTCGATTGAGTGAAACTTGGGAACAAAACACTAGCGGACGAGAAGGGGTGGGAAAAGTGGAATTCCCCCCTCCTTGGTGTTCCCAAAAAGTAGTTTTCGTAGCCTGATTTCTAAGAATTCCCCCTTCTTTGGAAAGATACCCCTTCCTTTGGAGGAAACAGTTGTGTTCTTCAACGTACAGTTTTTCGTAATTATCAACTTCCTTATTGCTTTCTGTTTTCTCTATGATATTATTTTTCATAACAATAAATTCTATACCACATCTCATCCATTGAAGACTGAAGTTCCAAGTGCAACCGAACTTGTTTGTTTGGTGGCTTCTTTGTTCAGAAAAATATTGAAACTTTGTGTGCCAAAACGGAAGTCAGAATGTTTCTTGTGCCCCACAATGTCAAGTACTGGAATAAGAAAATACCATTATCATAATAATGCTGAATTTCATAGAATCTTAACCTTTTTTACACATAATTTTTTTTATTATCGAATACCAGTTTTTAGGATACATGGAGAAATACAGGCGTAAATACAAAGATTAGTACGTACAAGGCGGATAGACCAAAATCAAATGGTGCACCCAAAATTTCGCTCACTGCGAGTCAAAAGTTCTAATTAAAAAGTTATGAAAATAATTTGATATTCGATATTAAATCATTAGCTTCCTGATTGCCAGTCTAAATTTATCATTATATTATCTCTATTCATTCAAATTTGTAACTTAAATCACTTGACATTCATTATTTTCAGGCTGGGTGCCTTCGAGCCCTTATCAATTATTATTATAATTGTGTGCCGTTGTAGTTGCTTGATTTTCGTGTAATAATAGAAGTTCACATTGTCAACAACCAACTAGATTAGTCTGCAACTATAATCAACAACAACAAACAACAACAACAACAACAACAACAACAACAACAACAACATCAACAACAACAACAACAACAACAACAACAACAACAACAACAACAACAACAACAACGTCAACAACAGCAACATGCCGCCCGTAGTAACCGATCCAGCGGACGCGAATTCGTCCAATCGTTCAGTGGCAACGGTCGATTACACAGGTTGGGTTTTGTATGTGTTTTATTCCTTTATTATATATTTTTTGTTTTATTTATTTCTGGGTTAGGTTTGTGTTTGATCCATTATTTCGAATTGAGCGCCAAAAAATTCCCATCGGTTTCGTTTGGTAAATCACATGTATAGCCCGTTTAGGGTTTCCTGCTACTTAGAGACAGTTTATGGCGCGCAGTTTGCATTCAAATCAGATTTTGGCTAGCGTTCAAATTTTTTGAGAATTTTTTTCCACATTGCATTTGGTTAACATACAAAACTGACGGACCGACTGACTGACTGACTGACAGACCGACTGTCTGACAGACCGACTGACAGACTGACGGACAGACAGACTGACTGACTGACGGACCGACTGACTGACTGACTGACTGACTGACGGACGGACGGACAGACCGACTGACTAACTAACAGACCCCGACTGACTGACTGGCTGACGGGCCGGGCCGCCTGATTGTACAATTGGTGACGTTGAAATCTTATCAATAAGAATAATTTTGTTAAATTTTTTTGAATTCCAGGGTTTGAGACGACCACGGAATCGTATTCCTACATAACCGCCATGTACGCTGATAGTCTGCTTTGGTCGTACGGCCTGATCGTTGTGTCGGCTCTGTCATTTCGTCTGATTGACTGGCTGCTCATCAAACCATTGGTCAATCATTATGATGGACATCAGGTAAGAAGGCAGTATCTCTCACTCACTCACTCAGTTACTCACTCACTCACTCATTTACTCACTCGCTCACTCACTCGCTAACTCGCCCACTCACTCACTCACTCAGCCGCTCCCTCAATCACTCACTCACTCGCTCTCTTAGTCAGTCACACATCCACATACTCATTCACTCACTCTCTCACTCACTCACTCACTCACTCACTCAATCACTCAATCACTCACTCAATCAGTCACTTACTCACTCACTCAATCACTCTTCACTCACTCACTCACTCACTCACTCACGCACAGGCTGACCACCGTCGGTGGCGTATCCGCAACGAGGTCACCTCCCTGCTGCACGCGTCCATCTCCGGTGTGTGGGCGTTGGCCGCATTCCTGTCCCAACCGGATATGTTCGCCGATTTGATGACATTCTACTCCACGTGGACGTACGGATTGGTTGGTTTAGTGAGTGAGTAGATGAGTGAGTGAGTGAGTGAGTGAGTGAGTGAGTGAGTGAGTGAGTGAGTGAGTGAGTGAGTGAGTGAGTGAGTGAGTGAGTGAGTGAGTGAGTGAGTGCATGAGTGAGTGAGTGAGTGAGTGAGTGAGTAAGTGAGTGAGTGAGTGAGTGAGTGAGTGAGTGAATGAGTGAGTGAGTGAGTGATTTAACCTCTCATCTCTCTTGCCAGCTGCTCCTCTCCACCGGCTACCTGGTGCAGGATGCCATCGACCTGCTGTTGCACGAACGTTCGCTCCGCGTCTTCGAGCTGCAGTTCCACCACTTCTCCATTGTGTTCGCCATCATGTGTGCTGTCATTACTGGCCGTTATGTGCCAATCGTGGCATGTGGACTCCTAATGGAGGTCAATTCTATCTTTCTGCACTCGCGCTCCCTGTTCAACCTGCACGCCGTCAACAAAACGTCGATCAAATATCGGTGAGCGAGTGAGTGAGTGAGTGAGTGAGTGAGTGAGTGAGTGAGTGAGTGAGTGAGTGAGTGAGTGAGTGAGTGAGTGAGTGAGTGAGTAAGTAAGTGAGTGGTTGAGTGAGTGATTTATATTTAATATAATTCCTTACAGTTTACTCTCGGTGGCCAACATCGGTACGTTCATCTTCTTCCGGCTGTCCGTCAACACGTTCCTCCTGGTCTGGAACTTCCTCCACTACCACGCCATGACCCCGTTCTACTTTGGCGTGCTATTCTTCGTCATGTTCAGTCTGCTCGTCGTCAACCTGATCCTGTTTTATCGGGTTTTGCTGGCTGACAAGTTCCTGCAGCCCGAGTTCGGAATCTCAGCCGGCTGTCTGATGTCGCCGTGGCAGATGGTCAACTCACAGCAACAGCAGGTCGGTGGTTGTTGTTGTTGTTGTTGTTGTTGTTGTTGTTGTTGTTGTTGTTGTTGTTGTTGTTGATGTTGTTGTGGTTGTTGTTGTTGTTGTTGTTGTTGTTGTTGTTGTTGTTGTTGTGATTGTGATTGTTGTGATTGTTGTTGTTGTTGTTGTTGTGGTTGTTGTTGTTGTTGTTGTTGTTGTTGTTGTTGTTAGTTGTCTGTTGTTGTGGTTGTTGTTGTTGTTGTTGTTGTTGTTGTTGTGGTTGTTGTTGTTGTTGTTGTTGTTGCTATTGTTATAAATCAATATCATTTACAGAACATGGCCGGCGATGGTGGTGTGACCGGTCCGAACGCTGACGGAAGTCTCCCTGATCAGGCACTGGCGAGCGCGCGTTTGAGTTTGTCGGCTAAAGAGGAGGAGGCGCTGGATGATGATGCCGTCACGTTTGAGGGTCTGATTAGCAGTTGTGAAGGCGCTTATCTGACGGCGGTCAGGGGTGATGGAGAGCAGGATATTATCCCTTAGAGGGGGGAATTTTTAAATTTCAGTTTGATCCTTTGCTGTGGAAAATTTAAAAAGAGTTTCTTGAAATCCTTGTGAATTGTTTGCCCGTCAACTTTTCCAACACATGCACACCGAACTGAACATGATGATTGCATGTTATAGCATAGAGCTGTTTAGTTGAGTTGAGTCGAACAGCCGGCTAGCAAGCGTACGTCTTTACATGTATTTGACGCAGCTGATGTTTCAAAGTTGGAATATATTAACGTGTTAAATTAAATTGTAATTGAATCCAAAGAAGCTCTTTATCATCTGGACTGAGTTATACAGATGCGGATAAATATGATTATGGTCTTGTTTTATGAAAAAAACCTGGTTCGTGTTTATTGACAGCAATTCCCATTGTTCTCCCCACTAGCGGACGAGAAGGGGAGGGAAAAGTGGAATTCCCCCCTCTTTGGTTGTTTCAAAAAGTGATGTTTGTTCCTTAAGGTGTAGGTAAAATGGCTTGCAAACTGCCAATTCCCCCTCTTTAAAAAGATTCCCCTCCCTTTGGGGGTTTTACTCGTCCGCCAGTGCCCTATTATAATCTCGCGGGTGGCTATAATACTACGGGGTGACACTGGTTACTTTACATTTTGATGTTTCATGTTAAACAGATGTTTCATATTGCCAATAATATCTATTGCGATATTTCGCATAGCGTTTGTTTGTGTTGTTTGGTTTGTGAAGTACGTTTCTGAAATTGTGAACCTTGAAATTCCCACGTTCCGGTTTGAGCTTAATATTCATAATTTGAGAAAGATGAACTGTACCACATTTATCCTGACCTATCACCACAGGTCATATCCCCAAAGTTCTAGAATACTTTCGTGCATGGAAATAGGTTTACGAAAAAAATTATTAATAATAATTATCAATTAACGTTGATTAAGCTATAGATGTGGAACAGTTTATAATTTTTTTTGTCACCCAGCATAGTATTTATTCCCCAGTATCGCTTCAAATATAATTAATTCCTGTCCCGATTGATTGTCCAATATTCTTAATACCCATGATCTGAAATTCGGCGACACGTTTTATTGTTTCTTGTCCAGCGTTTTGTTTTGTTTTAGAGAAAGTCGTCTGTCCAGTTTTGAATAGAAATTTGTCTGTTATAGAAAAAATTGTGATTTTATATTAATTTAGTTATAGTCAGATGTACCTTTTACAGAAAAATAGTTTTGAAACTATAAAATTGTTTGTTGTGTGGTGAAAACCATTCATTTATATAAGGAGTCATGGTATTTATGATTCATTTTATTTGGTATTTGATTGTTTGAGACCTATTATATTTTATTTTACTTCAGTTCAAAAATTTAAAATATTCTTGTGTAAGACTGAAATTCCAACCCAAGTTCTGTATCTCACACATAGTTCAATAAACTGTAGGATCAACCCTATCTTACAGAAACTACATTGAACATACTCTAATCCCAAAACTCACATAACCAGCATTTTTATTGGTTGATAACTGATTATTATGTAAATATAAATATTTTTTTCGCTGAAATTTCAAAAATCTCCCTTATTTTTCCCATAAAGACTTTACTATACTGAAATCTCCCAGGTACCATATAGAATATATACTTTATATCCATCGATACACCTGCATAAATAAATCTCATTTACTTCTGTGAAGAGCCCAAACTTTCCAACCTGATTGATTCTCGTCCAAAGCCCCAGAAAATATCACATTTATTCTTTAATTGGTATTCTTTCCATCTTTCTCCGTTGCTGCAATACAGTTCATGATGATTTGAAGAAAAAGTTGAAGTTCGTGTATGTTATCTTCTGTTTATTGGAAATCTGTTTTCAATTATATTTTCAAAACATCTATTCGTCACATTGACAAATTTATCTTTCTTTTTTCCTTTCTTTCTCTATCTATTAAATTTTGTGACATATCTATTACATATTTCAATTAAAAATATTATGCAACAAGCATTTGAAATTAGCACTGTGTCACCTGAAATAATTTTAAATTTGATGAGCAAAATTTGATTTTTTTCTAATCAGAAAGTAGGAAATTTTTATTTAATGAAAAATAGGGTTGTGATTAGAACAGCTCAACACATGCTCTTTGCTATTGCGTACAATTTTTTATTTATTTATTTCACATTTGTTGAATTATGTCTATATTTATGTAATATCTATAATCTCTCAAGTTTTGTCACAATTCGTCGTATATCAAGCGAAAATAAAATCGATGTATACTTCTATATGGTTTGTTGGCTTATATTGAGTTTATATTTTTGGGCTAGAAACGCCGTTTCAAATATTTTGTTTACCAAATTCTGCAAAAAAATCCGAAACGACTTGACTCACGAAAATTGAGACTGGATGAGCTTTTATTACAATTTGAGAGGCTATATCATTGGTCACCGAATTTTCGAGGTTTTATCATACATAGCTCAACATTTTATAATGGATTATCACAAAACGCAGATGTTCCCGTTGGAATGCAGAAATTATGTCACACAAAAATATCCACAAAACATACGAGTTTTTTATACAGCATACTCAATTTATTACGAGACTGAACTTGAATATACGCCATCTTTCCCGTAAAGTGTACCAAAAAATCGGAAACATAGTGGGGATTTCAAATTCAGCTTACGAAGCAACTGCGAAATCTTTACATGCATCATAAAGCAGCAATAAATGAACATGACAAAATAATCACTCTAA
Organism: Daptonema setosum; assembly: GCA_964036265.1. Lineage (NCBI taxonomy): Eukaryota > Metazoa > Nematoda > Chromadorea > Monhysterida > Xyalidae > Daptonema > Daptonema setosum. The sequence continues at coordinate 6,821,858 of OZ038444.1, read as the reverse complement.
CAACTTATTAAATACCTTGACAGTAACTACACAAAAACACTGAAATTTTTCTGTCAATAAAGTCAAGTATATTGATGAATTAAGTTCAAGTTTTTCATAAACTTTGCAGCAAGGCACATCAATAGACGGGTTCCATTTACTTATTGAATAAAAATGAATTTACTAGAAACATTAAAAAAATTATCCAGTCAACAGAATCCGTCTCGAAAAATTTTGAAAGCCAACTTCTAGTTTCCTGTCAGTTGAAATTTTTTTGAAGTGAACGTGAAAATTTTGCTTAAATCTAATTTTTTGTTTACATAACATACATTTTATGTACAAATCATTATGCTGCTCTTGATAAAAAAAATCACATCTTTTATCTTTATCATATATCTAAAAGTTTCGAGACACAACGAATTTTTCTTTTGAACCTTTTCACTGTCAATTAGAAAAAAATCCAAAATATTCAATCACTTGTGTGAGAAATTCGAGAAATTAGAAAGGACAATTGAGTAACGTTATATTTTTTTACATAAACTATACAAAACAAGAGAACAACAAGCACTGGCGGACGAGCCAATTCTCCAAAGGCATGGGAATTTCATCAATGAGAGGAATTGACAGTTTTAATGCAATTTTATCTACACGTTGAGGAACGAAATCATTTTTTCGAAACCGCCAAAGAGGGGGAATTTCACTTCTCCCCCCTTGCATCCGCCAGTGTAACAAAAAATAAAGCCGTATGTATGTTGTTTCTGCGATCGAAAATAGTGCCCAAAACTTCTGATAATGACACATAAGACAATCAGTGATAACACGCCATCAATCATCATCACCCCATGCTAATATAAACTGTTAAACTAGGGTGTCAACCGAGTTGAGTGGAAGCTAGTGATGTTTCATTATCAGACGTTTAGGGCTATACTTTTGTTTGCAGAAACAAGATACAGGCTTTACTATCCCAAACACCCGTCCATCATATCAGCCATACAACATCCTAAGCACAGACCACCACAGATCATGGCGCAACAGGAGCACGCGTTGCCACAACCTCCTCCATTATCCCTGCGCTCCTCACGACGTTCGACGATACTGTGAGTGAGTGAGTGAGTGAGTGAGTGAGTGAGTGAGTGAGTGAGTGAGTGAGTGAGTGAGTGAGTGAGTGAGTGAGTGAGTGAGTGAGTGAGTGAGTGAGTGAGTGACTGAGTGGGTGAGTGGGTGAGTGAGTGAGTGAGTGAGTGATTGAGTAGTAAGTGAGTGAAGGAGTAAGCAAGTGAATGAATGAGTGAGTGAGTGAGTGAGTGAGTGAGTGAGTGAGTGAGTGAGTGAGTGACTGAGTGAGTGAGTGAGTGAGTGAGTGATTGAGTGAGTGAGTGAGTGAGGTGAACTAACTAAACAGGTTGTTGTCCATATCCCTGTGGCACGGGCTGTTGTGTGACGTAACCACCCTGTGGATAACCCCGAAACATTAACTAGGTTCATTTATGAATAAGTACGATACATCATAAAACAAAAATGCATGTGAAAACTTTTGTTAATTTTTATAAAATAATTATTTAGTAATTACAGTAAAATAAAATTATTATGACCTGATTAGCATATCCTGGATGTCCCATGTACGGCGATCCAGCGGGCACGGCACCCGGATACGGCGGCGGATATCCCGCCATATGATGATTCTGCAAGTACAGGGTGTTAACAAATTCAGATTCCGAATCAATTGAGATCCCTATATGGTATGATTCTTCAACTACAGGTACATTCAACTTAGCTCTTCCCCTGCAAATCTGCTGTGGTATGTTTCTGCGAAGACAGGTAAATTCAATTCAGGGTCCAAAGGAAATTTCGTATGTACACCTATTTACCGAAAAAATTTCACCAACAAAACTGACTTTTCGGTCAATAGTTTTACAGATTTTTTTCTATTATACTTTCCGTTGGACTATGAAAGCACTTAAAAAGATTTCGTTATTCGATAGGAGAAAAGCTTACCTGATTTTATACCTAGATGAACTGGTCTGCACCGGATCCGCAAATGTCGGCTGACAGTCGTTAAGTCCGAAGGGTACTTCTCAATATCGAATGTATATCATCGATAATTGTATGTACATATATCAGGTGAACATGGTAATTGCTGTAACTCGAAATCTACATATGTTAATTTTAGTTAACATCACAGAGTTTTTTTACATCTAGCTGAAACACCTTGACAGACATGAGTACTGTATCTACATGTAGAAAGGGACAGCGAAATCGCGACGGTTCAAGTGACGACTGACTCCCATAAGCTGACCCACTGGCGAACGAGCCAAACCTCCAAAGAGAGGGGAATATTTCCGAAGAGGGAGAATGGGCAATTTTCAGGCCATTTTACCTACACCTTAGGGAACAAATTCTACTCTTTGAAAACGACAAAGAGGGGGAACTCCACTTTTCCCTCCCCTTCTCGTCCGCTAATGAGCTGAACACGAATGTCTAACAACTGGAAAGTGGATAGAATAATAATGAATGAACCAGAGTCATTCTCGACTTCCGACGAAGTCTTCCCAACGACCTCAACTCACTCAACAAAAATCGTCAAAAACGTTGGTCCTGAAAAAATACTCAACAACAATGACTGTCTAACTGGATCAAATAATATCAGAACCAGTTCCAATCTGCATACTTCTTGACGTAAATGTGCCAAAACATACACCCCAATGGTACATTCTGTATGGACGAGTGTTTTATTTGGTGGTTGCCTATGGTAGCAGGTACAATCAATAGCCGAGTGTAGGGGGTGGGGCACAAGTGTACTGGAGCCACTAGCGGACGAGAAGGGAAGGGAAAGATGAAATCCCCCTTTGACAGTTTCAAAAAAAGAATTTATTCCGTAAGGTGTAGGTTAAGTGGCCTCAAAACTGCTAATCCCCCTCATTCGGCAGATAACATAGCTCGTCCGCCAGCGACTGGAGGTGGAGCTTGTATGTATTTTGGTAATGCAATCGGTGTTTTGTGTTGGTAGTGGTACTAGCGAACGAGCCAATTCTGCCAAAGGCAGAGAAATTTGCTCGAAGACGATGAAATTTATTGTTCTGAGGCCATGAGCGAACACATGAAAAACTAAATCTTCTTTTTGAAACTGTCAAACCGGGGGAGTTTCTTTTTTCGCTCCCCTCTCGTCCGCTAGTGAGGTATTAGCGAACGATAATTTTATTTAATTGAAAAAGTCTATCTTACCTGAAAAACTGTAGATTTTTTATGGATGTTAAATTATTTTTAACTTATGCATCTTTGCGCAATCAAGGTGATACCTTCGTTGGGAATAAGAATTTCTTCCGCGAGGCATGTGATACTTGTACATACTTCATACAAGGGGATTCAGATAATAAAGACTGTAAAACGTAACAATCGTGACAAGAAACAAGACTCAGACTTAATATTTTTTCGAAAACAGTAAATAAAAATATTTCAGTGCTTTCTGTTGATTTTTTACTCTTCAGATCCAACTTCTACCCAACCAAAGTACATATGAGCACAAACAAACTCTGGTGACTCTTTCTTTTGCAACAAAATTAGAAATGGTAAACGTTAAGTATTAGGAAATCACTGACTGACTGAATGACTGACTGGGCCGACTGACTGATTGACTGACTGACTGACTGACAAACTGACTGACAAACTGACTGACTGACTGACTGACTGACGGACCGATTGACTGGCTGACTGGCTGAATGACTTACAACGATAGCAGCAAACAACAATAATAAAGTCAATCAAATGTAATCATGTCCAACATTTCTATTTTCACATGACAATCATGTTAAAACGTATAGAACCGGAAGTAGAGGGACAATAGTATAGAACTTCAGACTTGACAAGGAAATGAACTATAATTTATTTAGATTTTGTGTGATTTTTGCGGATATAAAATTGAACTTTCTGCTGAATTCAAATGTATGTCTGTTTGTCTGAAAAGTCTTACTGAGGGTGACCTTGCAAATTTAACTCAGTCTGTTGTGAACAACTGTGAGTGTTATACAATCTGATACTTTAATAAACAACAAGGAATTAATGAGTGAGTGAGTGAGCGAGCGAATTATGAGTGAATGAGTAAGTGAGTGAGCCAGCCAATAAGTCACTGAACAGTGTCAACATATCAATAATTGAGTAAAACAGTCAGTTTGTATCGACCAACATCTTCAAATAGTATTACTGTTATTTTTGCCCATGTATTTTTTTCGCTGTGCCAATAAGTTTTCCTTAATCTTCATTTGAAATCAACGAACCGACAACATCTGCAGACATTCATTTTATTTTTATTTCAGAATGTCATAAATTTTCATATGATGAACCACACATTAATATACAATACAAGAGTGAAATCACGGAGACCTCTTAGCTTCAGAGTGGAGAATCATCAGAACCTAATTTCAAAGAAAGGGTTACTACTTTCACTTCAGATTCTTCCACTCCTACTGACACACGGCGCCAACGAGAAGGCGGGTCTCTGGTCGCAGTGCAAATATGGTTTGGTGCACCCGCCACAAGGCAGGGTTAAGTCCGCCAGGACACACCAGTACGGCAGAAAATAGTACATAGACGCAAATAGTAGAATGAGATAAGATTAATATGACAGTGAAGAGTAAATTCATGAAATGTAATAGTAACAGAACAAACTGAAAACAGATGGAATAGATGCAAATAATAAAAAATTAAATTGAAAACAGATGGAATACATGCAAATATTAAAAGCCACCAAATCAAGTATCACAGTACTAGAAAGTGCCCGTTTGAGTCAGAAGGGAAAATGCCGCGCTGGTGTGGATTGAAGAAGTCTAGAAGTAATAATCAAGATTTATTAACAGTCATTAGAACAGTCAATCTCATTTCATACCGTAACCCAGCATCGCCGCTTTTTGTTGCCAGTGAACAAAACAAGTGGCCAGCGAAGTGCGGATGCGCCAATCCCACGTGAAATTCACGAGGAGTCTAGAACAGTAAAAGATAGCAACAGTTTGAAAACAGTCATTCATAACGATACAAAGCAATCACACAATGACCAACCGCTGAAAACCCGAGAAAGTTGGTTTTATGAGTCATATAGTTGTTTAATGAAATAAGTTAAAACCAACAAATAGTAACCAACCAATGAAATCCAGATCCAATGCGCCGAATGATGCGGAAGTCTGAAGTCGCCATGATCAGCTGAAGTCACCATGAACAGCTGAAATCGCCATGAACAGCTGAAGTCGCCATGAACAGCTGAAGTCGCCATGAACAGCTGAAGTCGCCACGGGCAGCTGAAGTCGCCATTAGCAGCTGAAGTCGCCCTGAACAGCTGAAGTCGCCATGAACAGCTGAAGTCGCCATGAACAGCTGAAGTCGCCATGAACAGCTGAAGTCGCCACGGGCAGCTGAAGTCGCCATTAGCAGCTGAAGTCGCCATGAACAGCTGAAGTCGCCATGAACAGCTGAAGTCGCCACGGGTAGCTAAAGTCGCCATTAGCAGCTGAAGTCGCCATTAGCAGCTGAAGTCGCCATGAACAGCTGAAGTCGTCACGGGCAACTGAAGTCGCCATGAACAGCTGAAGTCGCCACGGGCAGCTGAAGTCGCCATTAGCAGCTGAAGTCGCCATGAGCAGCTGACGTCACCATAAGCAGCTGGAGTCGCCATGAGCAGCCGAAGTCGCCCATGAGCAGCCGGAGTCGCCAATGGGCCAGTCAATGTCCATTATCTACAACAGTGAATTGTATTATAGTTATGCTCTCTGAAATCAGTCATTCTTCTTAAACTACAAAAATCACACATAAAACCAACCAACCAACCACTGAAAACCTGAGAAAGGATTACATGAGTCATATACAAAGTTTATTGTACTGAATAAGTAAAAAAAACAATAAATAGTAACCAACCAGTGTAATCCAAATCCAATGCGATAAATGATGCAGACGTCTGAAGTCACCCATGACCAGTTGTAGTCGCCAGTGGTCAGCTCGAGTCACCATGAGCAGCTGGAGTCGCCATGAGCAGCTGACGTCACCGAGCAGCTGGAGTCGCCATGAGCAGTTGACGTCACCATGAGCAGCTGGAGTCGCCATGAACAGCCGAAGTAGCCCATGAGCAGCCAGAGTCGTCAATGTCCATTATCTACAACAGTGACTTTTATTATTGTTATGCTCTCTGAAATCATTCATTCTTCATAACTACAACAATCACACATTGACCAACCGCTGAAAACCTGAGAAAGGATTACATGAGTCATATACATAGTTCATTGGATTAAATAAGTAAAAACCAATAAATAGTAACCAACCAGTGTAATCCATATCCAATGCGCCAAATGATGCAGAAGTCTGAAGTCGCCATGAGCCGTTGAAGTCGCCATGAGCAGCTGAAGTCGCCCTGAGCAGCTAACGTCACCATGAGCAGCTGACGTCGCCATGAGCAGCTGTCGTCACCATGAGCAGCTGGAGTCACCATGGGCAGCTGGAGTCGCCGTGAGCAGCTGACGTCACTATGAGCAGCTGGAGTCGCCATGAGCAGCCGAAGTCGCCCATGAGCAGCCGGAGTCGCCAATGGGCCCGTAATGTCCATTATCTACAACAGTGAATTGTATTATAGTTAGGCTCTCTGAAATCATTCATTCTTCTTAACTACAACAATCACACATTGACCAACCGCTGAGAGCCTGAGAAAGGTTTACATGAGTCATATACATAGTTTATTGGATTAAATAAGTAAAAACCAATAATTAGTAACCAACCAGTGTAATCCATATCCAATGCGCCAAATGATGCAGAAGTCTGAAGTCGATATAAGCAGCTGAAGTCGCCATGAGCAGCTGAAGTCGCCATGAGCAGCTGACGTCGCCATGAGCAGCTGACGTCACTATGAGCAGCTGGAGTCGCCATGAGCAGCAAAAGTCGCCCATGAGCAGCCGGAGTCGCCAATGGGCCCGTAATGTCCATTATCTACAACAGTGAATTGTACTATAGTTAGGCTCTCTGAAATCATTCATTCTTCTTAACTACAACAATCATACATTGACCAACCGCTAAAAACCTGAGAAAGTTGATTACATGAGTCATATAGTTGTGTAACAAAAAAACTAAAAAAATAATTAATAATGAATAACTAACAAGTAAAATCCAAGCCGCCATGAGCAGTTACAGTCGCCATGAGCAGCTGGAGTCGCCATGAGCAGCTGGAGTAGCCATGGGCAGCTGAAGTCGCCATGAGCAGCTGAAGTAGCCATGAGCAGCTGAAGTCGCCATGAGCAGCTGACGTCACCATGAGCAGCTGACGTCACCATGAGCAGCCGAATCCGCCCATGAAGTCGCCATGAGCAGTTGACGTCACCATGAGCAGTTGACGTCACCATGAGCAGCCGAACCCGCCCATGAGTCGGTTTCGCAGCCGGAGTCGCCAACGGGCCAGTCAATGTCCATTATCTACAAAAGTAGTTTGTGTTATAGTTATGCTCCCATTAAAATCAGTCATTCATCTTAACTACAACAATCACACATTGACCAACCGCTGAAAACCTAAGAAAGTTGATTACATGAGTCATATAGTTGTTTAACGAAATAAGTTAAAATTATTATTGAATAACCAACCAATGTAATCCAAGTCGCCCATGAGCAACTGGAGTCGCCAATGGGCAGCTGGAGTCTCCCATGAGCAGCTGGTGTTGTCCATGAGCAGCCTGACCCGAGTTACCGTGTCCACAAGGAATCTACAATTTAATTTAGTTAGCTTTGTTCTCTGCCGTTCAGTCATACTGACCAACCGATCCAAACCTGAGAAAGTGAATTATTATACATGTCAATGTAACAAGCACTCAAACAGAAATGGATAACCAACCAGTACGAGCCGCTCCTTGAGTACGCCTATCAGTGCGCCCGAGTGCGACCGAGTACGCCAGTAATAATCCCGAGTACGCCTATCAGTGCGCCTGAGTGCGACCGAGTACGCCAGTAATCATCCCGAGTACGCCTATCAGTGCGCCTAAGTGCGGCCTAAGTGCGCCGTATGAGTGCGTCCGAGTGCATCTGAGTACGCCCGAGTACGCCAGTGAGAACGGCCAAGAACGATATATGAAAATAAAACCAAGTTTGTGTAATCAAAATAAAATTTTTTTTTGACTATCTGAACTGGCTAACGCTAAACTGACCATCACATTCACGACCAGTCAGTCACACATAAAATACAGTAGTAAATCATAACGAACCTGTTGTTTATAAAACTGAAAACCAACAAACTGAGTGGTCGGCATCATCGGTTGCTGACGTGTATGTACCCTGGTAGACCTTGTGCCTTGTCATCACCATTTCGAGCGAGCAGTGTGTAGAATTCATGAAAATAGGTTGAAGCAATAATAATAGAGATTGATTTCCTCTATGGCTATCTAAACTCGCTAATACTTAACTGACCGGAATCACATCAGTCATACAAAGTAATAAAATGTATCAAACCTGCAATCCACAACGTTATTGAACTAACAAACGACAACCAATGGACAATGACATCGCCCCGCTGGATTCGCGAGGGTGCTTGAGTTCAACATCTTGTCTGAATTGTGCCACGTCCCTGTCGTTGCACCCGATTCGCGGTTTATGAAATAGTAAGAAATTGCCATACAAATACAAGGGTCTCAATTAATAACTAGCTAAACTAGCTAATACTCACTGAAAACACTCACACCAGTCACACAAAGTAATAAAATGTAACAAACCTGCAATCCACATCAGTATTGAACTAACAGACATCAGCCACATGATTTCACCACGATGCCTCGAATTCGCCAGGTTGCCTGGATTGTGCCACGTTGATTCGACTTCATCGCCAAATGTGCCTGTCGTTGCACCCCATTCGTGGTTTATGAAAAACAAGTAGTTTGAGAACGAATAATGTTAAATCATTAGCTGACTAAACTAGCTAATACTGACAGAAAAAAACTCACACCAGTCACGCAAAGTAATAAAATGTGACAAACCTGCAATCCACTATTAAGTATTGGACTAACAAACATTGACCATATGATTGACCAAGTTGCCTTGAATTCACCACGTTACCCTGATGCCTCGAACTCGCCTTGATTTTGCCCAAGTCAAGGTTCATGAAAAAACCAAGAAATGGTTATGCAAATGCAAGGATATCAATAAACAACTGTCTAAACTTGCTAATACTCAACTGACAACATTTACACCAGTCACACAAAGTAATAAAAAAGACAAACCTGCAATCCACACAGTATTGAACTAACAAACATCAGCCACATGATCCCCTAAGTAGCCTCGTTTTCGCCACGATGTCTGGATAGTGCCACGCGGATTCGACGTCGTTGACAAACGTGCCCGTCAACGTGGTTTATGAAAAAATCAAGAAATGGAAACACAAAAACATAGATAAAAAAGAACTGTCTAAACTTGCTAACACTTAACTGATACCCCCCAGTCACACCATTCATACAAAACATGAAAATGACAACAAACCTGATTTCCACAAAATGTGAAACTATGAACCAACAGCCATCCGAGTAACCAACGACAGCCAACCAGCCACCGCGCCCGAGTGAGTCGGTAAATGAGTCAAGTCAGTGAATGAGTGAGTCAGTGAATGAATGAGTCAGTAAATGAGTTATCGGCCCATCTCGTGGCGGCCTGCAAATAAAAAAAGTTAGACAAAGAAATAAAAACAAAAACACTTAATGACTGTCTAAACTCAACTAAATATTACAAAACCCCGTCATTCACGCCAGACACACAAAAAGAAAAATAGAAAAAGCAAACTTAGCTTTTACTGAAGCTGCTGTCATGCCCACGCGCTTTCGCCTTGGGTTCGCCTTCGCATTGGGTTCGCATTTGCCTTGGGTTCGCCTTTGCCAGTGGTTCGTCCAAAATGGGATGGGGAGGGACGGATGGGTTTCAAGAACGCGTCCAACTTTTTTGTAATTTGTATTTGATTTCGTATGTGACAAAGTCCCAGTTGACTTTTTTTAACAAAATATAAAAAAAAATGTAGAACACAAGAAAAAACTGGGACTTGACTGGACGCGTTCGGGATTGGTAACTAGAGGATTGGTTCAGTCTTAGTTTTTGATTGGTTGTCGTTTGTACATTTTGTTTTCGGTTGACATTAAAATCCCAGAAAAATACAAAACAATGAGAAAGTATAAAAACAACGAAGAAATTCAAAACAACGAAGAAATTCTGGGATTTTCGTAAGACTGAACCAGCGGGGTCGGGAAGAAATTTGTTATTTTCTTCTTTGTTTTAGTAGGAATGAATTAGATAAAAAGAAAAAAACATTCAGTCACTTGCTTTCCATTTTCATTCCTTGCAAGCTTTTGGCTTTGAAGAAATTGCAAGTCCCAGCAGACATGAGTAAACATGAAGACTTCAGAAAATATGAAGACACAACATAGAGAAAACAGCCGGGACTCAAGGTGACTGGTGAATGTTTTTGTTTGGGATTTGGTAGTAAGAAACTTTTCAGATTTTGATTCAGTTTAGCTTTTTTCTAATTTTGTCTGGCTTTTTATTTTTGTCAGGCTTTTTTTTTGTCTTATCTTTCGTCAAAATATTTTTATACATATATTATACATTGGTTAATTATATAGAAAAACTTTACTGAGAAGGGGATTTGGAAGGTGCGCGTTCAGTCATAAATTTCCATGGTTGTCGTTGAACTTTCTTTCAAAAAATTTATTTTATTAGGCCCCATTCATCAAGACAATTATCAAGACAATTTTGTATTAGAACATCACACAAAGAAAAAATGGGGCCTTCTGACTGAACGCTGGGCTGGGGAACTAGGTTTATGTTTGAAACGAAAGTAAGCTCCAACTTAAATACATTTGAAACATTATGAGTTTCAATTGAAACTGCAATATTAAAACTGAACCAGAGAATCAGAAAAATATTTAACGACCATATTGACGGAAACTTTTTCAAGTTGGAGCCTATTATGACTTGAGGACGCGCCGATTTTTTGAGTGAATATTTTTTAATTCGATTTTAAGTCCCAGATATAAATAGGAGAGAATGGAAGAGAATAGGAAAACAATAAGAGAATCATATCTGGGACTATGCGCGTTAATGTAGGAGGGATTGGGTGGTTGTCGTTTTTATTTTAGAAATGATTGTAATAATTATAGTTTCAGAAAGGACGCGCGAAAACATTTAATTTATCAAAGAAACAATTATGGAAGATCAAAGAAACAATTATGGAAGATCAATCAGTAAGTCCTGATTGAGCAGTACAACCACCCAAAATAGGTTTACCGGCCGGGAGAACTTTAATAACAGGGATAATTGAGTGAAAATTCGTAATTTTTTTAAATATTTTTATTTTCTTTATATTTTTATTGGGTTTTATTTTATTATTCTTGTATTTGCTTTTGAAGGGATCTGATAATTGGTGGGTGCGCGTTCAGTCACATATTTCCAGTTATCGTTTAATAAGTTTTAGGTTTTCTTTCGAAAGTTTTAGTAGGTCCCATTTCATCAAGACAAACTGTGAAAAGAACACAAACTAATGGGACCTAATTAATGACTGAACGCTGGGCTGGGGAACAAGGGTTTTCTTTGAAGTGACCGTAGGCTCCAACTATAGTAAATTTGGTTCATAATTGAAACCGCAATATCAAACTGAACCAGAAAACCAGAAACTTTTTCCAAAATAAAGAACGAACTTTTCCATGACAGAAAACTAAAAACTAAAGTAGAAACGAATTAGGAAAACTTTCATAGTTGGAGCCCATTATAAATTGAAGACAACAGGGCGCGCATTAAGTTAGATATTTTTTGAGTGAGATTTTATAAGTCCCATATATAAATAGACAACATGAAACCATAAGAGACACAAGAACATATATGGGACTACGCGCCTTAATGAAGGGACTGGGTGGTTGTATTTTTTCATTTTAGAATGATGGTTAAGATTACAATTTTTCTTAGTCCCAGGAAAGGACACGCGAAAACATGGAATTTATCGAAGAAAATGTTTTAAGATCAATCAATATTTCCTGATTGAGCAGTACAACTACCCGAATGCGACTACCGACCGGGACAACTTACTACTGAGAATCTGCTTTATTATATGAAAATTGTATATTCTAGAACGGACTTTTCCAGAAAATCTGCTTTATTATATGAAAACTCAATATTGTAGAACGGTTTTTTTTCAGAAAATCTGCTTTATTATATGAAAACTCAATATTCTAGACCGGACTTTTTCAGAAAATCTGCTTTATTATATGAAAATTTAATGTTCTTGTTTGAACTTATTCAGGAAGCCTGTTTTTGTAGTCTTTGTATATTCTAGTAATTGCATTTGAAGTAAATAAAAGTAAGGGGAGAACGGTTAGGTATCATGAAAATAAGAAATGTGGGATGAGGGGGAGGGCCTTGAGATATTCGAAAATATCTGAAATGAATAGTAACTGGAATCAGTATTTAGCAGTTAAATATGCCACAAAATCAAAAAATTCAGACTCGAAATACTGACAGATAAAGCTCAGTAATTTATTTACGTATGTATATATCTACAGAGTTCACTCTTAATTGCACAAATGAACAGATTGTAACTGACAGTAAAAAGTCAGTGGGCAAATCCACAACAATTTGCCACTACAATCCGTGTTCACAAACATAAAGAACCAAGGTTTCATCGCCGAGTGAGAAGGGGGTTATAAAAAAGAAAGAATGAATAATTTTATCTGGAATCGAGATATTTATAGAAATATAGAGTGTAGTTGACCACGCCTCCAAGTAGGCCACTTAGAAGGATTATCGCACCTGCAAGTGCAACTGGTCACTCGAAAAGGGGCGGGGGCTGTCCAACTGACTGGTTAATAACCGGTTATGAATTACATAGGCTTAGACTAGAGAAGAGCAATATTGTTCAGGGCACTAGCTGACGACAAGGGGAGGGAAAGTGAAATTCCCCCCCCCCTCTCTTTGGTTGTTTTGAAAAGTAGAGTTTGTTCCTCAAGGTGTAGGTGAAATGGTCTCAAAACTGTCAATTCCCTCCTCTTTGGCACAATTCCCCTCCCATTGGATGATTGGCTCGTCAGCCAGTTGTTCAGGGAATAGGGTAATTTCACCTCACTGGGGAACACTAGCGGACGAAAAGGGGAGGGAAAAGTGGAATTCCCCCCTCTTTGGCGCTTTTAAAAAGTGCTGGTTGTTCCCTGAGGTGTAGGTAGAATGATCTTATTTCAGCAAATTCCCCCCTCTTTGAAAAGTTTCCCCTCCTTTTGGGAAATTTACTCGTCCGCCAGTGCTTGGGAACACTATTAATACTCAAACAGGCAGAACACAGACCTAAATACTCAATAAAGTGAAAACTCAAGTCAGTAAAGGAAATCAAATTTACGGTAAATTACTTAAAAAAGGACTAGATGAAAGTTTTTTTGTTCCACAGGATTCAAGCAGACCATAATCTAGATGAAAAGTATAGGAATTTGAAATCGAGCGTACTCGATAGACATGAAAAACTATGGAAGACGTCGGTTAGGTTTTCGAAATATAAACTCGCTCGTAAATGCTCAGATAACTGAATAAAATACACGGCATCAAATAATTACAGTTATGTTCAATTCATAGAAAACTGTATCACA
>OZ038444.1:6800769-6803269 GCA_964036265.1 Daptonema setosum | reverse complement strand
CGGCCAACACAACCATGCACGGATGGATAATCTCTTGAGTGAAACCAAAAAGTATCAGGCTAAAAACAACGGCCTACTTTTTTGAAACTCGTCTATTTCGTTTGAATCAAAAATTTCTATTCGACTGGCCAATATGACATCGATGAAAGACCCAATGAAACAATTTGACGGCTATCACAACCATGCATTTCAGGCTGAAAACCAACGCATTTTTTTCGAAATTTGCTTATCTTAGAATTTTGAAAGAATTATTTTATAATTCGTTTAAATAAAAAAAATTTATTCGACTGGCCAATATGACATCGATGAAAGACCCAATGAAACAATTTGACGGCTAACACAACCATGCATTTCAGGCTGAAAACCAACGCGTTTTTTTCAAAATTTGCTTATGTAAAAAAAAATATTTTTAAATTCGTTTTAAAAAATTTCTATTTCAACGGTCAATATGACCACGATGAAAAGCCGATTAAAGCAGTGGGCCGCCAACACAACCATGCACGGCTGGTCCCATCTATTGAATGAGGCCAAATCGCTGCCCGCCAAGATATTCTGGTTGGTATCGAAGATTTCGAATTGAAGTTCCAATTTGAATTGAGAATTTTAATTCAAATTCAAATTTATTCCGTTATGGAAACTCGGATACCAAGTCAGAAATAAAGTGAATAAACCTTAATGGTTTACAAAGCTCATGTAGAACATCGTTATACAATGTATATGGTATATACACCCTGTATGCCGTGAACGTCTTTTTTCTGCCCAGGAAAACTTTCATCCAAAGAACACTAATATTGTCAACTCTACAAATCCAAAATGCTAAACAAATGGAAAAACTATGCTCGTCCGCAATAAAAAATACAGTGCTTTACTTTATCTTTATTTATAATTTTCTGTAATTAATACTTTATTTTTAGGTGGGTAGTATTGCTTGTGTTCTCCGCACTACTGATTGTACTGATCGCCAGTACATTAGAGGTGTACCTCAAGGGGCAGAGCTGGCAGGTCTGTTATCTCAATTTATTTTTCTTTAAATTTCTGGCTCCACAAATAACATTTGTGAGATATTTGACTGACATGTTATTTCTCTGACTCACATGTTCATTTGAAATATGACACCAAAATTTGGTAGCAGTGTAAATACTAACAATCCAGTTAATATAGTTTCGAAAAAAAGTGACAGAAAATCTTTTAAAATTACATTTACGTAAACCACTCACTAACTATGTATTTTCATACCTCATTTGTTTCAGGCAAATATTTACATGGAACCTTTCGATGGGGAGCCAGTGAAACTTCCACCATTCAAAATCTGTCCGACTAATAGGTACTTCAACTCACTCACTCACTACCTCACTCACTCACTCACTCACTCACTCACTCACTCACTCACTCACTCACTCACTCACTCACTCACTCACTCACTCACTCACTCACTCACTCACTCACTCTTGACAGAATATCAAAGCGATCAGCTGAGAACATGGGACTCACTGATCCCGATATGATTACCCTGTACCTGATGAGTTTCGAATTCAAGAGCACTTTTCCGACTATGGCCCCGGCATACAACGAATCAGCTGTGAAGCGGTTCAGCCAGTGGCGTCAAGGCACCGGACTCAACTCGAGGTTGTTGTTGTTGTTGTTGTTGTTGTTGTTGATGTTGTTGTTGTTGTTGTTGTTGTTGTTGTTGTTGTTGTTGTTGTTGTTGTTGTTGTTGTTGTTGTTGTTGTTGTTGTTGTTGTTGTTGTTGTTGTTGTTGTTGTTGTTGTTGTTGCTGTTGTTGTTGTTGTTGTTGTTGTTGTTGTTGTTGTTGTTGTTGTTGTTGTTGTTGTTGTTGTTGTTGTTGTTGTTGTTGTTGTTGTTGTTGTTGTTGTTGTTGTTGTTGTTGTTGTTGTTGTTGTTGTTGTTGTTGTTGTTGTTGTTGTTGTTGTTGTTGTTGTTGTTGTTGTTGTTGTTGTTGTTGTTGTTGTTGTTGTTGTTGTTGTTGTTGTTGTTGTTGTTGTTGTTGTTGTTGTTGTTGTTGTTGTTGTTGTTGTTGTTGTTGTTGTTGTTGTTGTTGTTGTTGTTGTTGTTGTTGTTGTTGTTGTTGTTGTTGTTGTTGTTGTTGTTGTTGTTGTTGTTGTTGTTGTCTTGTTGTTGTTGTTGTTGTTGTTGTTGTTGTTGTTGTTGTTGTTGTTGTTGTTGTTGTTGTTGTTGTTGTTGTTGTTGTTGTTGTTGTTGTTGTTGTTGTTGTTGTTGTTGTTGTTGTTGTTGTTGTTGTTGTTTCTGTTTTTGTTTTTTGGCGTTGGTTTCATTACTCGAATGTGATGTTTCAGTGAGATCACCCGTCGACTGACACCAACCTGTAAAGAAACGCTGCTTTACATGCAGATCGGATATGAGAGCGACAACAAGTTTGACGAATCTAAAAACGGGGTTAATTATTGTTGTTGTTGTTGTCGTTGTTGTCGCTGTTGTTGTTGTTGTTGTCGTTATTGTTGTTGTCATTGTTGTTGTGTTT
>OZ038444.1:6778028-6800569 GCA_964036265.1 Daptonema setosum | reverse complement strand
AAACGCAGGCTTCAAACTAGAACTCTTGCCGCTTGCGAGGCCGGCGCCCTAGCTACTAGACAAAAGAAGTTCAAGCAACAAATTGTACTCAAAAATAAATTTGTTAATGAAATATTTAATATATTCTCCCACCAACCAGATCCTTGCTGAACACGAGTATATTTCGGGCGGCCAAATCGCGATGGATGAATCGATTGGTTTCAAGATACACCATACCGGCGCACATTTGCTCGGCGAACGAGCACAGACGATCCAGAGGAAATGAGGGACGTAATGTTTCATCGCGCAGACATTCCAGTAGTGAACGCAGGGGCGCGAGCTCGGTGACCTGGGGAAATAGGATGAGCGTTATTCAGTCAGTCAGTGAATTAAAACGAAAAAAATCAGTCAGTCAATTAATAAACAACCATTCAATCAGTCATTCACTGAATAAAGTAATCAGTCACTCACTGAATTATTCACTTACTCACAAAATCGATCAAACATAACATTCAAGCACTCCCTGACTCAATCAATCAATCCAATCGATCCTAAACCAACGAGCATAATCGTATTAGTCTCCAACACCACACCATACATCTTGATTTTTTTGGTCATGCCAAATCAATCAATCACTAAATCAATCAACATTCATTGAGTCAATCATATATCAATCACCCACTCAGCCAGTGAATCAGTGAATCAATCCAATCGATCCTAAACCAACGAGCATAATCGTATTGGTCTCCAGCACCATACCATACCATACATATTGAAATTTTTGGTCATGCCAAATCAATCAAACACTAAATCAATCAACAATCATTGAGTCAATCATATCAATCACTTATTCAGTCAGTGAATCAGTAATCAATCCAATCGATCCTAAACCAACAAGCATTATCGTATTAGTCTCCAGCGCCACACCATACATATTGACATAGTTGCCAAATCAATCAATCACTGAATAAATCAACCATCATTGAGTTAATCATAGAAAAAAGAAAATGTTCAGTCGCCCATCTAATCAATCAATCAACATTAAATCAATCAACCAATCAGTCATTCACCAACGAGCATAATAGTATTGGTCTCCAGCATGACTCCATACAACTTGACAATGTTATCATGCCTGATCAATCAATCAATCATTCACTGTACAAAAAAAATCAATCAATCACCCACTCAGTCAGTGAGTCAGCGAATCAACCAATAAATCCGAAACCAACGAGCATAATCGTATTAGTTTCCAGCACCACTCCATACAACTTGACAATGTTATCATGCCTGATCAGTCAATCAATTAATCAATCACGGAAACATTCCAATCAATCAATAAATCATTAACTCTACCAAACTAATCAATCAAACAACAACTAAATCAATCAACCAATCAATTATTCACCAACGAGCATAATAGTATTGGTCTCCAGCACGACTCCATACAACTTAACAATGTTATCATGCCTGATCTTATGCATGACGGCGGCTTCATGGATGAACGCCAGTGGATTGTGCGGCATCTTACCCGCATCCACCACTTTCACGGCTACCTGAAAAAATTATTCAATTGTTATGACTAACTGCGAAGTAGGATACCAAGTCACAATCAGTGAAACAACGGTCATCCGATTTACAACTGACAATCACTGATCATCAACAATGTTCTGGAATGTGCTATGTCTCAACCTGGGGCTCGAACCAGGACCGTCGACAAACCAAACTCGGCTATTGCGTGAAAACATGACTTCATCATGATAAATAAAATAATTGAATAAAAGAGATTCTCGAACCCACCTGCATTTTGGCGCCATTATCCAAGCTCCAAACGGCCTGCCAAACCGACCCGAACTCTCCGCCGCCCAATTGTTTGCAGAGGGTCATATTCCTGATCATCATAAATCTGGTTTATCTCGGATTTTCAATAAGCAAGTTACTATACTTTCTCTATCTAACAAATAATTCGTTAATACACAAAAAACTCAATTAAACTTTAGTTCTCTCGATTTGAACTTTTTTAACCTAATTATAAAAATTATGCATTCTTTGTTCTCATTTTCTTTCGCATAGTAAACTACGTACGGCTAACTTGTTAACCGTGTTTCGTAACTTGTTTCGTAATCATGTTATGTGAAATGGTATTTAATTCTCGAAATTTTTAAAGCGCACCCAAAACAGATTTGAATTCAAACTGCGCGCCAATTTTTTTCTTCCCAAGAAACCCTGAACAAGTTATACTGTACTGTTACCTGGCGGGTATAATGTGATGTTGCTGTGATTTGGTGGGTGACACCGGCGATGTGGGTTTGTCCGGTGACGATTTCGGTTCATCGGCTGATGTTCTCTTCGAGTAGGAGGACGCTGGTTTCTGAAAAAATACTATTTATGTTGCTTTTTTTGGAAAATATTATCATAAATGTAAACAACTGAAATCTACGTTTGCGTTCGGAACGTCAATCAAAACAACACACTTTCAGTTGGCGGTAAAAAAAGATATTTGGTGAATCAATTCACGACCAAAACCAGTGCTAGTCTGAGTCTATCGTGGAGGTCGGAGGTAGGATGCCTAATGTAAAAGATGTTAATTAGCTAGGTGGAAAATGTAAATAAAAGATGATTAGATAAAAATAGTCAGAAACATAAAATACAAAGCGCATCTCAACCCAGATGATATGCCGTTTGTTGGTCGCAGAAAGACTAAGAGTAAGACTACAAACTGAAAATATTAGTATTCATCGTTGACTTGATCACTGTCTCACCAATCATTACTGTTATAATAGAATATTATGTTAGTTCAAATCTAACACGCAGCAGGAAACAAAAATCTGAAAGTACTGATCTACTAATTGCAAGTCCACAATCGCTCACAGGTAATTCAGGTTGTTTTTGGTGATATTTTGGTGGTGCAAAAGGTGAGGCAGGTGGCTCCGAGGAGCTCTTAGCCATATTGAAGGAGACGCGTTTCAGCTTCTGGAATAATCCTATATTCTGTCAGGCTCAGGACAAAAATAATAACCCCGAAATTAATGTACCCGGATTGTGAGAAGATCTGAGTGAGTAAATAATAAATTTGAATGAAAGGCAGTAAATAACCAAATTAAAGTGACATGCAGTTCGTGTCCAGTCGAGTTTTACAGCAGGACAGTGAGTTTTTTTCTTGCTCATGATATAGTAAGTATGAGAAGGCAGCAGTAGATAAAGTCAATAAGGATGTGTGGTGTAAATATGGAAATTGTTATCCCAAAGCATTCATGAATGATCGCGAGTCTTAAACTTGATTGAGTTGACTATTGAGTGAAATGGTACACGATACCGACGCGAGTGCGAGAGAATAATACGGTCCACTGCACGTGTAAACTCCGAGAATAAAACTGTAATCCAATCATTCAAACGTGTACAGACCATAAAGAAGAGCAGATAAAATGGAGGACACCTAAAACAAAACTGTTCATAAAAAGCAGAATTCTTCATCCAACCTTCTTATCCCGAATCGAGCCCTTGCGTCCCAGCATCAACGTCTGTTTCAACCGATCAAATACGCCCGGTTCTTCGCAGTGTCGGTGGTAGAACTTCCACAATCGACGGATCTCCGGTTTGGACATGCCGATCTCCAGTAGGTCCGAGTCTTTAACGAATTTCAGATGGTCGCACGTGCGGACCTGCAAATAAATTAAAAGTTGAACGTTGAATATTCAATAGAAGAGAAGTGAGAAGAGTAAATGACTAATGCGTTTCCTTACTGTGAACCTCACTCACTCCGTTCTTTACTCACTTCTCCCACCGACCAACTGAGTTCAAATCACTCACGCACAGATTTACTCATTCGACTCACTCACTCCGTTTCCCTTACTTATCCACTACCACTCACTAACTGACTCACGCCACTCACTCAGTCACTCCCACTCACTCAACCACTCACTCACTCACTTACTCACTCGTCCCTCATTTACTCACTCACTCACTGACCCAGTAACGAACTCTCTGACTCACTGACTCGCTGACTTATTCACTCACTCACTCTCACTCACTGACCCACTGACTCACTCACTCTCACTCACGCGGGTGCTACTAAAACACCCACTGCCCGGGCCGGGAAACAGCATTTCTAAAACACCCGTCACAAGCCGGGAAAATTTCTAAAACACCCACACCCGGGCACAACAAAAAAATTTTTTTTTACTAAAACACCGGCTCGGGACCGGGAAAATTTCTAAAACACCCACTCTTCCTTTAAGATCAGGGTAAAAGTATGACGTCACCCGGGGTTTTCATGACGTCATTTCTAAAACACCCACACTGGATAGGCCGGGATTATTATTTTACGTTGCTAGGCCGGGTTTTTCCCGGGCAGGGTTGGAAAAAAAGTGGGGGTTTTTTTATCAAAGCCCCGGGCCGGGGGGCATATTTCCAGAAACTATAAAGTTTTTTTTCACCAGTAAAACTTTTCCCTGAACCATTATGAATTCACAAAAACATAGTTTCGCACAAATGAACAAATGAAATTTTTTTCAAAAAAAATAATTATTTTTTTATTTTATTTTTTATTTTTATAAAAATTTAGTTATGAATAAGCTATCCCATTTTAGCGTTTTCATTTAAATTAAAACTTCCCATTGTTTTTTATGGCTTCGGCTTAGTCATTATCACAGACTGTTCGTTCTGAGCGAGATCGCCGAGTATGAGGCTAAGAGTTAGTTTTCAGTTTAGGCTTAGGATTAGGCTTAGGGTTTGGGAAGGGCTTGGGCGCGTAGCGCCTGAGCCCTTCTCCAAAGGCTAAGCCTAAGCCTAAGCCTACACTGAAACCTAAGTTTTATGCCCCCGCCTTGGACCGTTAGCACCGCGAAGCGGAGGTGTCCAGCGTGGTTTTTCATGTCACCACTAACCGAACCATTAGCCATAACTTTTAAGATGTAAAACACTCATGAACGGTGTTTTTATAACATGTATTTCTCATGGAAACAAGTTGATTAACAAAATGTTAAAAATATTTTTTTTAATTCAATTCAATTTTTGAGAGCTATTTTAACCATTCAATAATCAACGTATTTCCATGAAAAATACATGAAAAAAATCAGCAAAGCAAGCTGAATTTTCTGAGAATAAAAATTCCATCAAAAAAATTATTTTTTATTTGATTATTTTTTGATTTTTTCATTTGTTCACTTGTTCGAAACCATTCATGATAGTTCAGGGAAAAGTTTTACTGGTGAAAAAAAACTTTATAGTTTCTGGAAATATGCGGCCGGGGGCCGGGGTGGGTGTTTTAGTAATGTTGTTTTCGAGTTTTCCCGGCTCGGCCCGGGAAAATTACTAAAACACCCACATTTGAAATTTTTCAAAAAAAAAACAAGATGTTTCAAAATAAAAACCTAATGTTTCAAAAATTTTTGTAATGTTTCATAAAGACCAACTGACGTGTTTGTATTAACTCGCGGTCGGTAATTTTTTCTTTTTTAAATATTAAGCCAATAATGTTTCATTTTATGACTTTTTAACCACATTTGGTTAAAATTTTTCAATGCAGTTATCAGACATGCAGCAGCGTCTGCAGTGTTCTTGTAAACAAATTTTCTGCATGTTTAATCAAATGGAACCACGAGCGCAACCATTGATGTTTAAAGTGTATTTTGAGTTTTCCCGGCTTGGCCCGGGAAAATTACTAAAACACCCACAGTTGAAATCTTTCAAAAAAACAGGTGTTTCAAAATGGAAATCTAATGTTTCAAAACTGTTTGTAATGTTTCAAAAGGACCAACTAACGTGTTTGTATTGACTCGCGGTCGGTAATTTTTTTCTTTTTCAAAAATTAAGCCGTTAATAATTTGTTTTATGGCTTTTTAAACATATTTTGTTAGAATTAGATGTTTCAATGCACTTATCAGACATGCAGAAGCGTCTGCAGTGTTCTTGTGAACAAATTTTCAGCATGTTAAATTAAGTGGAACCACGAACGCAATCATGGATGTTTCACGTGTATTTTCAGAACGTAACGTCCCCCCATACTTCGTATGCTTCTAATGCTATTTTTATCGATTCATATTTATTTTTTGCCGCCAAATGGGGTTATGTAAAACAGCTTGACGCGATTTTTATTGTTGCGTGGACTAGCAATAGATTAATGTGGGGGAAAACTTTTATTTGCTCCAAGTTTTGGGAAAATTATTACGTAAACTACATATCTGCTTAAAATGGTTTTTCTAACGTTTCTTTTATTTGAACAGTTAAGTTTATTGTACATAGTTTGGCACCCAATCAGGCTGTGTAAAACAGTTCGCTGAAGCATAAACTGCGTTTCTTCTTGCAATTGTGTTTTAAACTGCTGAATCTTAAGAGTGTTCCAGTCCGTCTGTTGTTTCTGCATGCAAAAATATTGCCTAAAACGTCGGATAATGAATCATCGCTCGGTTGACACCATAATTTGTTACAGCATAAAGTCTGGTCTGAGTTTCTCGTTGCTCCAAATTTTTTACCGTAATCATTTTGGCGCGCATTTGAATTTCGGCACGCATTCAAATTTATTCAAGTCCCATGATCCCGAAG
The DNA here is from genome assembly GCA_964036265.1 of Daptonema setosum. NCBI lineage: Eukaryota > Metazoa > Nematoda > Chromadorea > Monhysterida > Xyalidae > Daptonema > Daptonema setosum. The sequence continues at coordinate 6,794,050 of OZ038444.1, read as the reverse complement.
CTAACCTTTTTTAGTGCATGAGACAAAATAAAGATAAAAATGACGAATTGGTGAAAGAGTGGGTGATTAACTCAGTGAGTGAGTGAGTGAGTGAGTGAGTGTTAAACTTAGCGAGTGAATGAGTGAGTAAGTGGATGGTTGAGTGGGTGGGTGAGTGAGTGGGATGATGAGTGAGTGAGTAAATGAATCAGTGAGCGAGTAAGTGATTGTGGGAGTGAGTGAGTGAGTGAGTGAGTGAATGAGTGAGTGAGTGAGAGAGCGAATGAAATTCGAAAACATTTTGCATTTTTTTAGCTTCCTTCTATGATTTACTTTATCATGTGTCAAACATTGGTTTCGCCTTTTTCAGTACGTATTTCTATGGGAAAGTACGTTTTTTCTTTTTGCATGTTCAGTACGTATTTCTCGGGTTTAACAAGTTATCGTGTCATTTGTTCACTTCAAATTCGATCGTTCGAAATATCGCATTCCATCGTACCAGCACCACTGCTCTCCATGCGCAATTATAGACGTGAAGTGTCCCCTGGACCCGAGTGTGATCGATCGCAGATGGAAACTGAAACCTCACTCACTCTCGCACTCACTCACTCACTCACTCACTCACTCACTCACTCACTCACTCACTCACTCACTCACTCACTCACTCACTCACTCACCTCATTCACTCACTCACTCACTCACTCACTCACTCACTCACTCACTCACTCACTCACTCACTCACTCACTCACTCACTCACTCACTCACTCACTCAGTCAGTCACTCACTCACTCACTCACTCACTCACTCACTCACTCACTCACTCACTCACTCACTCACTCACTCACTCACTCACTCACTCACTCACTCACTCACTCACTCACTCACTCACTCACTCACTCACTCACTCACTCACTCACTCACTCACTCACTCACTCACTCACTCACTCACTCACTCACTCACTCACTCACTCACTCACTCACTCACTCACTCACTCACTCACTCATTCACTCACTCACTCGTTCGCTTGAATTGACGCACTGAAAAAATGAGGCTGCTTTACTCAAGCATATTCCGACATTCTTTAGTTTCAGAAGTGTGTGAAACACAAATGCAAGAAGAAACTCAGTTTATGATTCTACAAACTGTTTTACACAGCCCAATTTGGTGCCACACTACGTACGATTAAACGTAAATATTCAAATAAGAGTAACATTAAAACATTTTTAGCAAGAATTAAGTTTACGTAATTTTTTTCTACAAAATTTGCAGCAAATAATTTGTTTCCATTATGTTTGAGAAATGTTTTGAAATTATTTACCCACATTAATCTATTGCTAGTCCACGCAACAATGAAAACCGCGTCAAGCTGTTTTACATAACACCATTTGGCGGCAAAAAATAAATATGAATCGATAAAAATAGCATTAGAAGCATACGAAGTATGGGGGGACGTTACGTTCTGGAAATACACGTGAAACATCCATGATTGCGTTCGTGGTTCCATTGAATTTAACATGCTGAAAATTTGTTTACAAGAACACTGCAGACGCTTCTGCATGTCTGATAAGTGCATTGAAACATCTAATTCTAACAAAATATGTTTATAAAGCCATAAAGCGAATTATTAATGGCTTAATTTTTGAAAAAGAAAAACATTACCGACCGCGAGTCAATATAAACACGTTAGGTGGTCTTTTTGAAACATTACAAACAGTTTTGAAACATAAGATTTCCATTTTGAAACACCTGTTTTTTTTCGAAAGATTTCAACTGTGGGTGTTTTAGTAATTTTCCCGGGCCAAGACGAGAAAACTCGAAATACACTTTAAACATCAATGGTTGCGCTCGTGGTTCCATTTAATTAAACATGCAGAAAATTTGTTTACAAGAACACTGCAGACGCTGCTGCATGTCTGATAACTGCATTGAAACATCTAATTCTAACCAAATGTCGTTAAAAAACCATAAAATGACATATTATTGGCCTAATTTTTGAAAAAAAGAATAAATTACCGACCGCGAGTTGAATACAAGCACGTTAGTTGGTCTTTTTGAAACATCACAAAAAGTTTTGAAACATTAGGTTTTCATTTTGAAACATCTTGTTTTTTTTGAAAATTTTCAAATGTGGGTGTTTTAGTAATTTTCCCGGGCCGGGCAGGGAAAACTCGAAAACAAAATTACTAAAACACCCACCCCGGCCCCCGGCCCGGGGCTTTAGTAAAAAAAAAAACCCCCACTTTTTTTCCAACCCTGCCCGGGAAAAACCCGGCCTAGCAACGTAAAATAATAATCCCGGCCTATCCAGTGTGGGTGTTTTAGTAATGACGTCATGAAAACCCCGGGTGACGTCATACTTTTACCCTGATCTTAAAGGAACAGTGGGTGTTTTAGAAATTTTCCCCACACTTTTTGATCGACTGTGGGTGTTTTAGAAAATTTTCCCGGCCCGGGGCGTGGGTGTTTTAGAAATTTTCCCGGCCCGTGTGGGTGTTTTAGAAATGCTGTTTCCCGGCCCGGGCAGTGGGTGTTTTAGTAGTACCCCACTCACGCTACTAACTGACTCACCCACTCACTGCAGGCTCTTTGTGATTGTCGATCATGAACATCGATTAATTAGATCTAATAATTTCAACTCGGATCGATATTGTCATAGCCAACCTTCAAATGAGTAGTTAGCGGCGTGTAATAGGCACTGAGTTCGGCGGCATTGAGCAGTTGGTAGAGCGTCGGCTTGACTTTGGGCGAATCTTTATCCTTTTCATCCGAAGTACCAGCCGTGCCGACCGATAAAGACGGTGAATCAGAGCGGAATGAGGCGATTTCGTCCATTCTCTGTTGATTTTATGTTGTGCTTGGACGAGAGAACGAATCTGAAATGAATAATTATGGGTTTTCATTCACATGATTGAAAAATCCGGATTAACAGTTGTCAAGACAATTACGAAAGCACTTGCAAGTTGATTGTCTATAATAATAATATTAAAACACAACAAAAAAAACATTAATTAATAAAAAAAATAAGGTGACCACTCCAGTCACTACGCACTAGGGAAGAATTCTACAATTTAGCAAAAAAAAGCACCAATTGTCAGTTTTAAAAGAAGAAAAAGTTTACAAAAAAGTGTTTTAGAAAAATTAATTTTTACAATCGGATTAATGTATTAAAAAGTGTTAAAAATTTGGTCTAAAAATAAATAGTCACGGAGTTAATTCGCAACTGTTCGAGTGAGTGAGGATAAGAGTGAGTCACGGAGTTGTTTCGCAACTGTTCGAGTTAGTGAGGAAGTGAGTGAGTGAGTGAGGAAGTGAGTGAGTGAGTGAGTGAGTGAGTGAATGAGTGAGTGAGTGAGTGATTGAGTGAGTTAGTGAGTGAATGAGTGAGTGAGTGAGTGAGTGGATGTGTGAGTGAGTAAGTGAGTGAGTAAGACAATGAGTGAGTGAGTGATCAAGTGAGTGAGTGAGTGAGGAGAGTGAGTGAGTGAGTGAGTGAGTGAGTGAGTGAGTGAGTGAGTGAGTGAGTGAGTGAGTGAATGCGTAAGGGAGTAAGTGAGGAACAAGTGAACATGAGATGGAGTGAGTGAGTGAGTGAGTGAGTGTGTGAATGGGTGAGTGAGTAAATGAGTGATGGAGTGAAGGACAGAGCGAATGATGGAGTGAAAGAGTGCGTGTATCTGTCTGTGAGTGAGTGAATGATTAAGTGAAAGAGCGAGTGAGAGAGTGAACGAGTGAGTGAGTGAGTGAATGATGCAATGAATGAATGAATGAATGAATGGATGGATGAATAAAGACTGAGTGATTAGATTTCTAATAGATGGGATGAGTGACACCCGTAGCACAGAACGATAATAACGAGTTTGTAATATCTATCATAATAACGGGTTCGTAATAACTGAAATTCTGAGCTCATTAGACCGTGGATTTCAATGTTTGATATGTCAAAGAGAGTGGAATCATTCCGTGTATTCAATGAATAAGTTTAGTCATTCAAAACGCCATATTGTGGTAATAAAATCAGATAATAACGTACTCGTAATATCGTTAATAACGGACCCGTCATTAACCGCGTTAATAACTCAACAACCTCACATCAGTTGCGCTACGTAACAAGTAAGCAAAGATTTACCTCTCAACTTGACTGCAACACTATTTACTACCATACAGTGAAAAAAATACTTGAATTCAATTGTTTTCATGGAAGCAAGACGTTAAGTTGTGACGATAATAACGTAAATATCAGCGATATTAACGGAGTTATTATCGGGATATTCACGAAGTCAGAATATCTTGGTCCCACAGCGCGAACCTTTACCGTAACCTATACGCAGGAAAAAGTTACACAATTAAGTTTAGAAAACTAATTAATTTTTTATTCTTTGTTTTTTCTGTCTTAAAGTGTATATCAGGTTTTGATGATTATTTTCATGTATTTTTCATAGAAATTAGCGGCTTATTGAAAGGTTAAAATAATTTTTGAAAGTTCAAGTTGGCAGGAAAAACTTTTCTTGTAAAACTACAGTCAAGTAGAAACTAAACAACAACTACATAAACATAATTATGTCTGAATTTTTTGTGTTTTCTTGTTGTTTAGAGTATTATTTCTCTTTCGGATTCAAAAAGCAATACAAATAACTAAAAACACACCGCAGTTCGCCATATGAAACATCTTTCATCCCAAACAGACGTATAGTTTACTCCCTCCCTTACATATAATTAGAATTTGCGAGTGAAAAGTAATACAATAACGACCAACAAACTAAATTTAATCTAAATTTTTCAATAAATCACGATTGATAAATTTATTCAAAGTTCAAATCAAGTTAACACATTGTTTAATATACGTTGACGTTTTTCTATAGACAAGCACGACTGTTTCATGGTGGCAGTCTTACAATAAAGTTTTCCTGCCATCATGAACATTGAAAATTTATTTAAATTCTCCATTAATTCAATAACTTTCATGTAAAATACATGAAAAGAAACAGCATAGTCTAATGACTGTTTCCCGGTAAAAGTTTTACAAGAAAAGTTTTTCCTGCCACCTTTAACTTTCAAAAATTATTTTAACCCTTCAATAAGCCGCTAATTTATATGAAAATTACATGAAAATAATCATAAAAACCTGATAGATACTTTCAGAAAAAAAACAATCAATAAAAAAATAAATTAGTTTTCTAAACTAAATTGTGTAACTTTTTCCTGCGTATAGGTTACGGTAAAAGTTCGCGCTGTGGGACCAAGATATTCTGACTTCGTGAATACCCGATAATAACTCCGTTAATATCGCTGATATTCACGTTATTATCGTCACAACTTAACGTCTTGCTTCCATGAAAACAATTGAATTCAAGTATTTTTTTCACTGTATGATAGTAAATAGTGTTGCAGTCAAGTTGAGAGGTAAATCTTTGCTTACTTGTTACGTAGCGCAACTGATGTGAGGTTGTTGAGTTATTAACGCGGTTAATGACGGGTCCGTTATTAACGATATTACGAGTACGTTATTATCTGATTTTGTTACCACAATATGGCGTTTTAAATGACTAAACTTATTCATTGAATACACGGATTGATTCCACTCTCTTTGACATATCAAACATTGAAATCCACGGTTTAATGAGCTCAGAATTTCAGTTATTACGAACCCGTTATTATGATAGATATTACAAACTCGTTATTATCGTTCTGTGCTACGGGTGTGATTGATGGCAAAACTGACAGACGAAGTGAATGACAGATCAATGGGACGACAGACTGGTTGGTGATATGACTGACACCCATCAAACTCTTCGCTTACTATTTATAGATTTCTGAATAAAGTTTGAAATCTACTCGATATTATTGAGCTGATTAACGTAGAGTTCGAGCTCTCTAACATGTGTCAATTCGGACAATTGTCGATTCGACCACTGAGTTATACTGTTTATAGCTTGATCAGGGTTTATTGTTATCAAAATTCGTTTTAGGAACCGGTTACGCACGTTGGTACGGTTGAAACGGTACGCCGAATGTTAGGTGAACAATACTTTGACTTCTTGAAAATTTGAAAGCGCGCCGAAAGCAGTTTTGAATTTGAATTGCGCGCCAAACACCTTTTTGCTAACAAAAAAACCTGGATACGTTATATCAGTTCATTTTCCCTCTAAATAGAAACCTTTTTTTATAGTGGAAAATTCATCACTTGAAATTTGTCCTCTCAATGGAAACCTTTTTCAAGAGTGGAAAGTTCATCACTTAATTTGTCTTCTGTTTGGAAACCTTTTCCAAGAGTGGAAAGTTCATCAAACGAATTGTTTTACGACAGTGGACTATTCATTATAATGATTAGTCCACTTCGTAGTGAGTCGATTGATCCTCAAAAAATGAACAAGAATGGTATTTGGTAGACCGATTAATTCAATTCGGGAATACAGTAACCAAAAATTACGGTAGGTTACTGTTAATTACGGTAACAATATTTTTTACAAAAAAATTCTTAGTTATCTTTAAACAAACCAAAACCAACTCTATATACTAGAGTAACCAGCCCATCCTCCAAAACTGACCAATCAAACCAAGCGAATAGCCGACCGAACGACCGACTCACCGACCAAACTACCAATCATCAGCCCAGTCATCAGCGGACGAGAAGGGGTGGGAAAAGTGGAATTCCCCCCTTTTTGGCAATTCCAAATAGTACAAATTGTTCCTTAGGGTGTAGGTGAAATAGAATATTTTCTGCCAATTCCCCCCTCTTTGAAGAAATTCCCCTCCCTTTGGAGGTTTGGCTCGTCCGCCAGTGAGCCCAGTCATTCATTCACCAGCTAACCGACCGAGCAATCAGATAATATACTTACTGACCAAGCCTTTCCCTTTCACAAACCTACCAATCGAACGACTCAACAACTAATAGACAAACCAGCCAACCGAAAATCCACCACATTAAAAACAGACCTTTTAGCCCCAGCCGACTATCCGCAAACTAACCAACCCACCATCTCATCCGCCACTAAACAAAATCAACGTCCTGAAAAATTTCGAACAAGTAACCACCAATTTATTTTAGAATTATGCAAGACGGTATTTTTTCGTGGACGTTTTTACAGTAAAACGCTTAATCCGAAGCCGTACAAACAACCAAATTGATCATTGGAGAATGAAATCTTAAAACAGAATTGATCCGCCGTTCATTAAAATAACTAAAACTCTAAAAAAAGTTAAGGATATTTTACTACATTTGTTCCAAATTATGTGTCAAACTCTGTATCATCATAAAGGTTGAGTGAAATGTGAACAGTTGGGTTGACATGGCTGTCGTTGGGCGGTCTGGATTACGGTATTCCCGACTGTGCACACTTTTTCCCACATTGTTCCCACTGGATTTTCTTGTATAATCAATTGATATCAGTAATGGAAATTTAGCAAACATGCTAATAGTACCTGGCTGAACGTTTAGGGTGCCTTCATAGTCGGAGTTGCAACTTTGTTCGAAACTTTTCCGTAAACCCTTTCCACTTCACAATCAATTACGAAACGTTTTCGAAATCGAAATAGGAAGAAAAAAATGGAAAATGTCGAAACGAAACTGTAAAAGGTTTACAGAAAAGTTGCGAACAAAGTTGCAACTCCGACTATGAAGGCACCCTTATCACTGAAATTTAATCAAGTTTAAGTTATGCAAATAAAATAAAAAGCATTTCAAAATCTGTACGGGTTACTGTATTCCCGAATGGATTAATCTATCTACCAAGAACCACAAGAATGACTAATGCGGTCACTTGTGCGAAATAACATTATTTCCGTACTGAGTGAGTGAGTGAGTGAGTGAGTGAGTGGATAACAGTGAGTCTATTTTGTATCGAATCATTGCACCTGCCATGATATTAGGGTTGGAATACAGCAATGTTACATGAATCTACCAGTGAACGCAGACGGAGAAGAGGTGATATTCAAATCTCTTTTATGCGTAGTGAGTGAGGTAAAATAGTGTTTGTGATCTAGAAAAAAGTCAATGGATCTCAGAAAAGCATATCATTCCTTTTTCATGAAAATGTCCTCTTTTTAGTAACTGTTCGCGTAGCACTAGCGGAGAATAGCTTTTTTTAAACGTGAGGTTTATTTTTTTGTCTCGATTATTGGATTGGGTATACATTAATAATGAGTAGTCAAAATTAAGTAATAGGTTGATCGGAAAAGTTTCAAATATTAAAGATAACTTACATAAGTACACAAAAAAATACAGAGACGAAAGAAATAAATGCAGTAGTCAAACAGAGACGTATAACCCTAGAACATATTAATATCCTGCTGTTCAATAAATTTACAAAAAATTTCAAAAAAATTGTCAAAATTCTACGAATATTAAATTTTTTACCCTCCAATCTTCGGTGATTTGTTCGCCCGTCAGTATTGTGACGTGATTTCTATACACGCGACGACAAGGTCGCGTTTCGAATATGGGAAATTTCATGACACAAATTTGGTACATAACTCTTTTTATGATACATAATAAAACGAACATATACATATATAGCTCATTGTAATAGTAAAATTATAACTTATTGTTATCTTGCTAACTTATTAAGAGAACATTTTCGAAAAATAAGTTAAAATATCCTAAGGCGTTTCGTCCATTAGCATCCGACGCCTTTTTCTAACGGAGCCTGGACTCATCAGGGATGAGCTCCGCGCTATCTAACTTATGGAAAACCAAAATTAAAAAATTAAACGTTAGAAATATTATCATAATTAGAATCAAACCCGACGAATATGAAATTTAGCATAAAACTATCAAACAGCATTGGCAAAATAAAGAGGGTCGATATAAAGTCAAATACATATGCGTACAAATTGTGAAGCAGACAGATTGTAGTGACACCGTTTTAATTAATAATGAACACAGAGAAACAGAAAGCAATAAATACGATTTTTTGGTTAATTATAAAGTACATATGGATTAGTTTGTGAAGTAAGACAATTGACGTTTGATAGGCCGTGTGAACTGATTGCGAATGTAATTTTTCGTATGTAAACCAAATTTGATGAGCAGATTTGAATGGGAAATAAATTTTTTTTTAACTTTTTTTATGAGTATTACAATGTTTGTTGAAAGAAATGAGAAAGAAATCGAGATTTCATCCACAATCTGACCATGATTTATCAAACTGGAAGAGAAGAGTTCACTGTCACTTCTTCAGAAAAAAGTTGAAGTAAAATTTACTAAGAAAGACAGAGGTAGAGGTGATCTATCCAGGGGAAGAGAAGCCGACTTACAACATGCTGAGAGCACATTCTGTGAAATATGAAGGTGAAATGTGAATATTTTTTAGCATTCCATTTCCAATCCACCTCAAACAACATGTTCCAAGCATGTCTAAGTTAGTTAACCGGATTCCGCGTCAATTTTCTCTGAACTGAAAAATCGGATTTAGGAGCAAGATCTTTCGAATGCTTGTCCATCGAATCAACGCAAGAACACCATTGCCAGTCATGGAAGCATGATTATCGACCTTGGCATTTTGTGCTAATTACGTCGCTTCGTATTAGAGAATGCCATGTTCATGTTTTGTAATCACCTCACCATGTAGATTCCGAATTATGAATTCTTAGGGAAGTAATGAGAAGTCTACATATTTACATTGAAGATTCCTACGTTGAAATTTGTTCCAGTTATATTTTATCTAGATATCTTGAATTAATTCTCGCAAGAGATACAACCGATATTAAACAACATATTTTATGTAACACTTGACCTGCAGTTATCAATTTCAAACTGATAAATACAAAATGAGAGCAAAAGTACTTTTCTCCAAACAATCGAGAAGAAATATAACAAACAAATGTTGGAAAAAGGCTTAAGTACACCATAAATATTTGGTCCAAAACACCGACATCGTCGAAAATCTTGTTTCGCTGTTGACATTTTGAGAAATTTCCCAATCGTTCAGGCGAGCGAAATTTATGACGAATTACATTTTAAGTCCGATGACACTCGTTAAAGTTCGTCTCGTCTGGGTTGGCTGAACAACCCAAATATGAAAAAAAAACTCTGACTAGGAGGAAATAAGAATAATAAGGAAATAACAATAATTTAATTATAAATAACAATAATAATAATACAAAATTGAAAATAAATAAAAAATACAAATATTGTTTTAACCTTAGTGTGCATACATATGCTACAGCACTAGCAGACGAGAAGGGGAGGGAAAAGTGGAATTCCCCCCTCTTTGGCCATTTAAAAAAGTCGAGTTTCTCCGACTGTTGTATTATCGTCACATATTTTGTTTGCAATCACTGCTCTCATTGCAACGAAATTACACTCAGGTAACCAAACTGTGAGGTGGGAAAATTAGAGCACATTCCTATATATTATATGTCCATATGTACGTAGTATACGTAATTTTATCGCATAATGAGTGCTATAAAAAACAAGATTAAGCCCCGTCATTCTACAAGTCATTGTATACAGTACAGTAATTATACTGTATGTTGTTGCACAAAAACCATTGAAATTTGTACACTGTCGGACGAGCGAAAGCTCCAAAGGGAGGGGAATCTTCCAAGGAGGGGAACTTGCCAGAAATCAGGTAAATTTGCCTACACTAGAAAGCAAAAACTTTTTGAAACCGCCGAAGAAGGGGGAATTCCACCCCCTTTTCGTCCCCCAGTGTTGCACAAAAAACATTGTGTTATGTATTGTATGGTAATCAAAGCTTGGGTTTCTTGGTTATTAAATATATAGACATTAGTGACAGAAATATATATTCTAGAAACAATTTGGAAAATATAATAAGTTTTAAAAGATGCTAGAGCCGGGTTTAACGTTAAATGATGAAGAAAGTAAAAAAACTGATCGTTGTTTATATACCAAAAGGCCCAACCACAAGCCGAACATTCAAAAGGGGGGGGGGGGGGGGGGGACAAACGTACGATGAAAAAGTTCTACGAAGCGATCAATGTGGACAGCTGTTGCACGAAGTGCGACGTTCAGAAACAATAGCAAAAAGTTTACTTGTATGTATAATCATTATTCTAGAAAGAAAACAATAGTAAATAACACTAAATTACATGCTCACATAAAAATTATCATATAATATGAGTTATTAACACTATAAAGCTAACTTAAATGAGAACTTACGAAAAAACTATTTCTCCGGCGTTTCGTCCTGGAACATCCGACGCCAGAACTAATGTTGTTGTTGGCTGCCCGTTGGGCTGTCACCACAATGATTGAGTGACGGGAAGCTTTCATTTACCATTTGGTGTAACATTTAGTTTTTTTACCAAGACCAGATTAAGTATAGCGTTTTTAATTAGTCACAACATGAATGCTGACAGATCGGATTTTTTTCACCTGCTTGAGATTGTTTTCAGGTTTTTCCACAAACATATGCAATGATAATAGTGCTTACATATCCATATGATCCTCTCTGCTTGGATGCAGTGATCGATAGCGAAATAACGGTAGCTAAAAGTAGCCGGTAGTAGCTTTTCATGGTCCTTACCGTTAAGCTAACGTTAACTACCGTTAAGCACCGTTTGGCTATCGATCACTGCTTGGATGGGCAAGAAAATAAAGTTTTAATTATATACTTTTATGAGCCGTTCATTGCATTTTAGGTGAACTCGCAATGACCCGTAAAAAGGCGTTAGTGCAATTATTGCTAAAAGTGTACCAAAATTCTATGGGGAATATCTAAATTTACATACTATAATCCATCTGGACCGAAAAAAAAACAAAAAATGGTAATCTCAATCCGATATTATTACTAAAGCTTTGCGCACCAGTTTTTTTCTGTTAGTCTATGTTTTTATGACTAATCTTAGCACATTTTGTCGACCGCGCAATGGTGGTTGTATTATTAGGCTGTATAATAGGTTTTTGATGACTAACAGATGTGTTGCTCATATTTGGTCATTGTATCCTATGTAGATTATAATATTTACATATACAAAGAACACACCTATACACGTGTTTTGTAAGCATGTATGCACTACTGCAAGATGTTTTGATATAAAAAACAGTCATGAAATTGCTTGAAAGACGAAACGAAATGCTTGAAGTTTCATGTAATGCATCTGCTTGAAACACTCTATTTCCTCCTCATCAACTGCACTTGAAGGTAAAACGATCATAGAAAAATGAAATACTTTATACTCCGAGTTTTTATTAATCACATTTTCCACAATTTTTCATCTTGATCAATGTTTGTTTGCTTTTGCTCTATAACATCCGTTTTTTTTTCGATTTATATACGATTTATTGATCAGATCTGGCAGAAGATCATTGCAAGTCAGAAGTGCATGGCTGAGGTATTATAGCACCATAATTACAAAATAGATTTAAAGTGCAAGAATAACATCAATCGTAAACAACATAAGGTATAAAATAAAAAAATAAAGCACACCAGCACACAACAACACCAACAATAATAGGTAATCTCTCTATCGATCACAGCAAATCACAACACAATTCGATTATTATGACTGAATAAAAATATTCATGCAACAACTAATTTTTAGCCGAAAATAAAAATTTTTGATTAAGATCAGTTTCAAACATTTTATTGCATAAATATTTTTTCCCAATTATAATAGGACATACATACAAAATAACAAACATATGTACAGAAATGAGGTCGTGGAAATTGGTGGCGAAAAAGCAAGAAACATATTTCCTCTAGAAAATTTTCCACCACAAATTCACCCACATCCGGAAACTGTGTTTGCATAGCAAATAAATATTATTAATAAATTGGATGACACTTTTGCATGTAATATCGTGTACCTGAGTCTCAACGAGGAAGCTCAAGCAGTGCAAATAATATAGCGTAATATAAATTTACAGTGAATTTTTTTTAAACAAAACAGAGATTTTCGTTCGGTTTAATATCTGATGCCAAGTTTTATTTTTACAAATTTGGCGCCAAAACTATTTGAAATTCCTAACTAACTAATTATCTCTGCATTGCCTAGATAATCACCTTTTACCTCAACCAAGTCACCAATGCCATAATCATCGTCAACACCCATAATTGTCCATTAGATCGGACTCTGTCCACACCCGACGTATAAGCGAGCATATACCGGCTTGTGTCAACGGGTCCTCGAGCCACACCGTTCGCGTCCAAAGTCACCACCTTCGTTGTTGTCTGGCAGCGTCTCAATGGCGCGCGGAACACACTGGGCAAGCCCGTGGTCGGGTCGGTTGACGCGAAATCGCCCGTATAAAGGAGAGGTTGACCGGATTCAGGTTCGATGACGATTTTGGCCAGATCATCCGCATTGGAGGGCAGGATGAGGCCGAGAGCGGCACAACCACCGGTGGCCGTCACGTCCGTGTTCACGTTGAGCTGCAGTGAGTGAGTGAGTGAGTGAGTGAGTGAGTGAGTGAGTGAGTGAGTGAGTGAGTGAGTGAGTGAGTGAGTGAGTGAGTGAGTGAGTGAGTGAGTGAGTGAGTGAGTGAGTGAGTGAGTGAGTGAGTGAGTGAGTGAGTGAGTGAGTGAGTGAGTGAGTGAGTGAGTGAGTGAGTGAGTGAGTGAGTGAGTGAGTGAGTGAGAGTGAGTGAATGAGTTAGTGAGTGAGTGAGTGAGTGAGTTAGTGAGTGAGTGAGTGAGTGAGTGAGTGAGTGAGTGAGTGAGTGAGTGAGTGAGTGAGTGAGTGAGTGAGTGAGTGAAGTGAGTGAGTGAATGAGTTAGTGAGTGAGTGAGGTAAGGAGGTGAGGTTCGGTATGCTAACCACCAATAAGCACACACCCAAACGCCAATAACGATATTCTCGACTTTGTCATTTTGCTTTATTGGGCTTGGTTCCTGCAAAATTGAATAAGAATGATTACACAATTAAAAATAAAAACCAAAGAAAACAAAATATGAATAAATTAATTCTGTTATGTCGGGGATACAATAATAACATTGATCCGTTGAATGAGGTTAAGATGCGCAGCAGTAAGATCGCTGGAGCATATAATCTTCGCGCCTCTACTATGAAAAATACGATTTAGTGCAGCGTTAACGTCTACAACAACAACAACAACAACAACAACAACAACAACAACAACAACAACAACAACAACAACAACAACAACAACAACAACAACAACAACAACAACAACAACAACAGCAACAACAACAACAACAACAACAACAACAACAACAACGACAACAACAACAACAACAACAACAACAACAACAACAACAACAACAACAACAACAACAACAACAACAACAACAACAACAACGACAACAACAACAGCAACAACAACAACAACAACAACAACAACAACAACAACAACAACAACAACAACAACAACAACAACGACAACAACAACAGCAACAACAACAACAACAACAACAACAACAACAACAACAACGACAACAACAACAACAACGACAACAACACTGATTCGTTTGGAGTTTGTAATGATGATCAATGAGCGGTAAAATTAATGGTTAAAATCATTGCTAATAAATGTGTAGATACATATGCAAGAAATCACATGATGCAAGGAACAGTCTTCGATAATCCCCGAGAAAAATGACGTACATACATACAGTATGTACACTCAAATTAGATCTCCAAATCAATTCTGTGCTGTAGCTGAATCGCATATTCCATGGTAGCAAAATGTAGAACGTCCGAAATTCGTCCGAACCTCTGAATGGTCTCTTAGCGTCATTGGGTCTGACTGACCACCAAACCTCTCCACATCTTCACCATGTCGGATGGGCCGAATCCCACCCAATTCAAGTACCATCCAGGTCACTTGAATCAGTTATCCAGGATAACATCAAAGTGGTATGGCGCTGGGAAGACATTCGAATGTAGAATTGTTTCCTTATTCAGCTTCACACTCCATCAAAACATTGTTTCTCCTCCTTATTGAGGTTGGGTTGCTGCTCAAATAAAAGTGAATGGGGCTAGAAGAGGGTAACTGACAAGATGGAAGGGTAGTTATATATAGAATTCACCCCTTCTTGGGAATTCGAGATCATCAAAATGAAGAAATTCGTGAGGTACAAGATCGGTACATACGTAGATGATATGAAACGTGTCGTTTTAATTTTTTGGGGGAAAATCCTCGTGTTTGGGTGGTTTGCCTGTTCGCCAGTGGAAATACCGTTTGAATAACCACTGATTTAGTGAGTAAACATTTATTGTTTATGGTATTCAGGGGTGAACAAATGACCAG
Source organism: Daptonema setosum (assembly GCA_964036265.1). Lineage (NCBI taxonomy): Eukaryota > Metazoa > Nematoda > Chromadorea > Monhysterida > Xyalidae > Daptonema > Daptonema setosum. Next base: position 6,778,897 of record OZ038444.1, on the reverse strand, counting down.
AGCTGTTGTTCTCGGTTGTTACGGTAGAATAAACACCCCCAGATAAGAATCTCAATTTGTTTAAAACAATGGAATGAAATGACATTATTCCTGAATTAATATGTGAGTTACAAATTTACACATACAGTACATAATGATACTTTAACAAAATTCTTGCATGATCATATCTGAGGAAAAATCTCATGTATTGTATGAACGCGGCTGGCTCTCAGACTAGTAAAAAAATTCCTTATCAACAAAGTACTGTAAATAAACACGTACAGAAAACCGAAGTTCAATTGACCATAAAAATCAACAAACACAAAATTCTGATCAAATTAGAAACCTACGCAAGCGCAAGCTTCTATTTGAATGCCTTACCTACTAGAATAACACACCAACAGCAGCTGAAGCCAGCTAGGTTTGGTTAAACACACAAATGGCACTACAAAGGTACATACACAATTGTTCTAACCGTCTGCAAACACTTGAGTGTCAGTTAAACAAAGAAGTGAACAAGCGAACAAATGAACAAAGCCTTCTGTATGCTTGTTGACACCAATCAACATGCCCGTCGGCTGAATACATCGACCACCCTTAAATAGCCTACGGGCGAGGTTACTAAAAGGCGGACGAAAACTTGCGGAATCTGTGTTTCACGGGTGGAAAGGATTTCATATGAAGTTTTACCGTCCGATAACCCGTCACTTATCGTGAGGCTGGCTTCGGATCGGACAAACACGTTAGGTCTGCGGAGCCGTGGAAATTACTGGTGTATTGGGATTTACAGCACATTTAGGTGTATTGGAGTGACTGACAGGCCTCTTAGGGTACACCTGAGGTGACAGCTGGAAGCGACTGAGTGAGTGACTGACTGATTACTTGACGAA
>OZ038444.1:6745124-6777828 GCA_964036265.1 Daptonema setosum | reverse complement strand
GGTTTTCATTGTTGCGTGGACTAGCAATAGATTAATGTGGGTAAATAATTTCAAAACATTTCTCAAACATAATGGAAACAAATTATTTGCTGCAAATTTTGTAGAAAAAAATTACGTAAACTTAATTCTTGCTAAAAATGTTTTAATGTTACTCTTATTTGAATATTTACGTTTAATCGTACGTAGTGTGGCACCAAATTGGGCTGTGTAAAACAGTTTGTAGAATCATAAACTGAGTTTCTTCTTGCATTTGTGTTTCACACACTTCTGAAACTAAAGAATGTCGGAATATGCTTGAGTAAAGCAGCCTCATTTTTTCAGTGCGTCAATTCAAGCGAACGAGTGAGTGAGTGAATGAGTGAGTGAGTGAGTGAGTGAGTGAGTGATGTGAGTGAGTGAGTGAGTGAGTGAGTGATGTGAGTGAGTGAGTGAGTGAGTGAGTGAGTGAGTGAGTGAGTGAGTGATGAGTGAGTGAGTGAGTGAGTGAGTGAGTGAGTGAGTGAGTGAGTGAGTGAGTGAGTGAGTGAGTGAGTGAGTGAGTGAGTGAGTGAGTGAGTGAGTGAGTGAGTGAGTGAGTGAGTGAGTGACTGAGTGAGTGAGTGAGTGAGTGAGTGAGTGAGTGAGTGAGTGAGTGAGTGAGTGAGTGAGTGAGTGAGTGAGTGAGTGAGTGAGTGAGTGAGTGAGTGAATGAGGTGAGTGAGTGAGTGAGTGAGTGAGTGAGTGAGTGAGTGAGTGAGTGAGTGAGTGAGTGAGTGAGTGAGTGAGTGAGTGCGAGAGTGAGTGAGGTTTCAGTTTCCATCTGCGATCGATCACACTCGGGTCCAGGGGACACTTCACGTCTATAATTGCGCATGGAGAGCAGTGGTGCTGGTACGATGGAATGCGATATTTCGAACGATCGAATTTGAAGTGAACAAATGACACGATAACTTGTTAAACCCGAGAAATACGTACTGAACATGCAAAAAGAAAAAACGTACTTTCCCATAGAAATACGTACTGAAAAAGGCGAAACCAATGTTTGACACATGATAAAGTAAATCATAGAAGGAAGCTAAAAAAATGCAAAATGTTTTCGAATTTCATTCGCTCTCTCACTCACTCACTCATTCACTCACTCACTCACTCACTCACTCCCACAATCACTTACTCGCTCACTGATTCATTTACTCACTCACTCATCATCCCACTCACTCACCCACCCACTCAACCATCCACTTACTCACTCATTCACTCGCTAAGTTTAACACTCACTCACTCACTCACTCACTCACTGAGTTAATCACCCACTCTTTCACCAATTCGTCATTTTTATCTTTATTTTGTCTCATGCACTAAAAAAGGTTAGCTTCGGGATCATGGGACTTGAATAAATTTGAATGCGTGCCGAAATTCAAATGCGCGCCAAAATGATTACGGTAAAAAATTTGGAGCAACGAGAAACTCAGACCAGACTTTATGCTGTAACAAATTATGGTGTCAACCGAGCGATGATTCATTATCCGACGTTTTAGGCAATATTTTTGCATGCAGAAACAACAGACGGACTGGAACACTCTTAAGATTCAGCAGTTTAAAACACAATTGCAAGAAGAAACGCAGTTTATGCTTCAGCGAACTGTTTTACACAGCCTGATTGGGTGCCAAACTATGTACAATAAACTTAACTGTTCAAATAAAAGAAACGTTAGAAAAACCATTTTAAGCAGATATGTAGTTTACGTAATAATTTTCCCAAAACTTGGAGCAAATAAAAGTTTTCCCCCACATTAATCTATTGCTAGTCCACGCAACAATAAAAATCGCGTCAAGCTGTTTTACATAACCCCATTTGGCGGCAAAAAATAAATATGAATCGATAAAAATAGCATTAGAAGCATACGAAGTATGGGGGGACGTTACGTTCTGAAAATACACGTGAAACATCCATGATTGCGTTCGTGGTTCCACTTAATTTAACATGCTGAAAATTTGTTCACAAGAACACTGCAGACGCTTCTGCATGTCTGATAAGTGCATTGAAACATCTAATTCTAACAAAATATGTTTAAAAAGCCATAAAACAAATTATTAACGGCTTAATTTTTGAAAAAGAAAAAAATTACCGACCGCGAGTCAATACAAACACGTTAGTTGGTCCTTTTGAAACATTACAAACAGTTTTGAAACATTAGATTTCCATTTTGAAACACCTGTTTTTTTGAAAGATTTCAACTGTGGGTGTTTTAGTAATTTTCCCGGGCCAAGCCGGGAAAACTCAAAATACACTTTAAACATCAATGGTTGCGCTCGTGGTTCCATTTGATTAAACATGCAGAAAATTTGTTTACAAGAACACTGCAGACGCTGCTGCATGTCTGATAACTGCATTGAAAAATTTTAACCAAATGTGGTTAAAAAGTCATAAAATGAAACATTATTGGCTTAATATTTAAAAAAGAAAAAATTACCGACCGCGAGTTAATACAAACACGTCAGTTGGTCTTTATGAAACATTACAAAAATTTTTGAAACATTAGGTTTTTATTTTGAAACATCTTGTTTTTTTTTTGAAAAATTTCAAATGTGGGTGTTTTAGTAATTTTCCCGGGCCGAGCCGGGAAAACTCGAAAACAACATTACTAAAACACCCACCCCGGCCCCCGGCCGCATATTTCCAGAAACTATAAAGTTTTTTTTCACCAGTAAAACTTTTCCCTGAACTATCATGAATGGTTTCGAACAAGTGAACAAATGAAAAAATCAAAAAATAATCAAATAAAAAATAATTTTTTTGATGGAATTTTTATTCTCAGAAAATTCAGCTTGCTTTGCTGATTTTTTTCATGTATTTTTCATGGAAATACGTTGATTATTGAATGGTTAAAATAGCTCTCAAAAATTGAATTGAATTAAAAAAAATATTTTTAACATTTTGTTAATCAACTTGTTTCCATGAGAAATACATGTTATAAAAACACCGTTCATGAGTGTTTTACATCTTAAAAGTTATGGCTAATGGTTCGGTTAGTGGTGACATGAAAAACCACGCTGGACACCTCCGCTTCGCGGTGCTAACGGTCCAAGGCGGGGGCATAAAACTTAGGTTTCAGTGTAGGCTTAGGCTTAGGCTTAGCCTTTGGAGAAGGGCTCAGGCGCTACGCGCCCAAGCCCTTCCCAAACCCTAAGCCTAATCCTAAGCCTAAACTGAAAACTAACTCTTAGCCTCATACTCGGCGATCTCGCTCAGAACGAACAGTCTGTGATAATGACTAAGCCGAAGCCATAAAAAACAATGGGAAGTTTTAATTTAAATGAAAACGCTAAAATGGGATAGCTTATTCATAACTAAATTTTTATAAAAATAAAAAATAAAATAAAAAAATAATTATTTTTTTTGAAAAAAATTTCATTTGTTCATTTGTGCGAAACTATGTTTTTGTGAATTCATAATGGTTCAGGGAAAAGTTTTACTGGTGAAAAAAAACTTTATAGTTTCTGGAAATATGCCCCCCGGCCCGGGGCTTTGATAAAAAAACCCCCACTTTTTTTCCAACCCTGCCCGGGAAAAACCCGGCCTAGCAACGTAAAATAATAATCCCGGCCTATCCAGTGTGGGTGTTTTAGAAATGACGTCATGAAAACCCCGGGTGACGTCATACTTTTACCCTGATCTTAAAGGAAGAGTGGGTGTTTTAGAAATTTTCCCGGTCCCGAGCCGGTGTTTTAGTAAAAAAAAATTTTTTTGTTGTGCCCGGGTGTGGGTGTTTTAGAAATTTTCCCGGCTTGTGACGGGTGTTTTAGAAATGCTGTTTCCCGGCCCGGGCAGTGGGTGTTTTAGTAGCACCCGCGTGAGTGAGAGTGAGTGAGTCAGTGGGTCAGTGAGTGAGAGTGAGTGAGTGAATAAGTCAGCGAGTCAGTGAGTCAGAGAGTTCGTTACTGGGTCAGTGAGTGAGTGAGTAAATGAGGGACGAGTGAGTAAGTGAGTGAGTGAGTGGTTGAGTGAGTGGGAGTGACTGAGTGAGTGGCGTGAGTCAGTTAGTGAGTGGTAGTGGATAAGTAAGGGAAACGGAGTGAGTGAGTCGAATGAGTAAATCTGTGCGTGAGTGATTTGAACTCAGTTGGTCGGTGGGAGAAGTGAGTAAAGAACGGAGTGAGTGAGGTTCACAGTAAGGAAACGCATTAGTCATTTACTCTTCTCACTTCTCTTCTATTGAATATTCAACGTTCAACTTTTAATTTATTTGCAGGTCCGCACGTGCGACCATCTGAAATTCGTTAAAGACTCGGACCTACTGGAGATCGGCATGTCCAAACCGGAGATCCGTCGATTGTGGAAGTTCTACCACCGACACTGCGAAGAACCGGGCGTATTTGATCGGTTGAAACAGACGTTGATGCTGGGACGCAAGGGCTCGATTCGGGATAAGAAGGTTGGATGAAGAATTCTGCTTTTTATGAACAGTTTTGTTTTAGGTGTCCTCCATTTTATCTGCTCTTCTTTATGGTCTGTACACGTTTGAATGATTGGATTACAGTTTTATTCTCGGAGTTTACACGTGCAGTGGACCGTATTATTCTCTCGCACTCGCGTCGGTATCGTGTACCATTTCACTCAATAGTCAACTCAATCAAGTTTAAGACTCGCGATCATTCATGAATGCTTTGGGATAACAATTTCCATATTTACACCACACATCCTTATTGACTTTATCTACTGCTGCCTTCTCATACTTACTATATCATGAGCAAGAAAAAAACTCACTGTCCTGCTGTAAAACTCGACTGGACACGAACTGCATGTCACTTTAATTTGGTTATTTACTGCCTTTCATTCAAATTTATTATTTACTCACTCAGATCTTCTCACAATCCGGGTACATTAATTTCGGGGTTATTATTTTTGTCCTGAGCCTGACAGAATATAGGATTATTCCAGAAGCTGAAACGCGTCTCCTTCAATATGGCTAAGAGCTCCTCGGAGCCACCTGCCTCACCTTTTGCACCACCAAAATATCACCAAAAACAACCTGAATTACCTGTGAGCGATTGTGGACTTGCAATTAGTAGATCAGTACTTTCAGATTTTTGTTTCCTGCTGCGTGTTAGATTTGAACTAACATAATATTCTATTATAACAGTAATGATTGGTGAGACAGTGATCAAGTCAACGATGAATACTAATATTTTCAGTTTGTAGTCTTACTCTTAGTCTTTCTGCGACCAACAAACGGCATATCATCTGGGTTGAGATGCGCTTTGTATTTTATGTTTCTGACTATTTTTATCTAATCATCTTTTATTTACATTTTCCACCTAGCTAATTAACATCTTTTACATTAGGCATCCTACCTCCGACCTCCACGATAGACTCAGACTAGCACTGGTTTTGGTCGTGAATTGATTCACCAAATATCTTTTTTTACCGCCAACTGAAAGTGTGTTGTTTTGATTGACGTTCCGAACGCAAACGTAGATTTCAGTTGTTTACATTTATGATAATATTTTCCAAAAAAAGCAACATAAATAGTATTTTTTCAGAAACCAGCGTCCTCCTACTCGAAGAGAACATCAGCCGATGAACCGAAATCGTCACCGGACAAACCCACATCGCCGGTGTCACCCACCAAATCACAGCAACATCACATTATACCCGCCAGGTAACAGTACAGTATAACTTGTTCAGGGTTTCTTGGGAAGAAAAAAATTGGCGCGCAGTTTGAATTCAAATCTGTTTTGGGTGCGCTTTAAAAATTTCGAGAATTAAATACCATTTCACATAACATGATTACGAAACAAGTTACGAAACACGGTTAACAAGTTAGCCGTACGTAGTTTACTATGCGAAAGAAAATGAGAACAAAGAATGCATAATTTTTATAATTAGGTTAAAAAAGTTCAAATCGAGAGAACTAAAGTTTAATTGAGTTTTTTGTGTATTAACGAATTATTTGTTAGATAGAGAAAGTATAGTAACTTGCTTATTGAAAATCCGAGATAAACCAGATTTATGATGATCAGGAATATGACCCTCTGCAAACAATTGGGCGGCGGAGAGTTCGGGTCGGTTTGGCAGGCCGTTTGGAGCTTGGATAATGGCGCCAAAATGCAGGTGGGTTCGAGAATCTCTTTTATTCAATTATTTTATTTATCATGATGAAGTCATGTTTTCACGCAATAGCCGAGTTTGGTTTGTCGACGGTCCTGGTTCGAGCCCCAGGTTGAGACATAGCACATTCCAGAACATTGTTGATGATCAGTGATTGTCAGTTGTAAATCGGATGACCGTTGTTTCACTGATTGTGACTTGGTATCCTACTTCGCAGTTAGTCATAACAATTGAATAATTTTTTCAGGTAGCCGTGAAAGTGGTGGATGCGGGTAAGATGCCGCACAATCCACTGGCGTTCATCCATGAAGCCGCCGTCATGCATAAGATCAGGCATGATAACATTGTTAAGTTGTATGGAGTCGTGCTGGAGACCAATACTATTATGCTCGTTGGTGAATAATTGATTGGTTGATTGATTTAGTTGTTGTTTGATTGATTAGTTTGGTAGAGTTAATGATTTATTGATTGATTGGAATGTTTCCGTGATTGATTAATTGATTGACTGATCAGGCATGATAACATTGTCAAGTTGTATGGAGTGGTGCTGGAAACTAATACGATTATGCTCGTTGGTTTCGGATTTATTGGTTGATTCGCTGACTCACTGACTGAGTGGGTGATTGATTGATTTTTTTTGTACAGTGAATGATTGATTGATTGATCAGGCATGATAACATTGTCAAGTTGTATGGAGTCATGCTGGAGACCAATACTATTATGCTCGTTGGTGAATGACTGATTGGTTGATTGATTTAATGTTGATTGATTGATTAGATGGGCGACTGAACATTTTCTTTTTTCTATGATTAACTCAATGATGGTTGATTTATTCAGTGATTGATTGATTTGGCAACTATGTCAATATGTATGGTGTGGCGCTGGAGACTAATACGATAATGCTTGTTGGTTTAGGATCGATTGGATTGATTACTGATTCACTGACTGAATAAGTGATTGATATGATTGACTCAATGATTGTTGATTGATTTAGTGTTTGATTGATTTGGCATGACCAAAAATTTCAATATGTATGGTATGGTATGGTGCTGGAGACCAATACGATTATGCTCGTTGGTTTAGGATCGATTGGATTGATTCACTGATTCACTGGCTGAGTGGGTGATTGATATATGATTGACTCAATGAATGTTGATTGATTTAGTGATTGATTGATTTGGCATGACCAAAAAAATCAAGATGTATGGTGTGGTGTTGGAGACTAATACGATTATGCTCGTTGGTTTAGGATCGATTGGATTGATTGATTGAGTCAGGGAGTGCTTGAATGTTATGTTTGATCGATTTTGTGAGTAAGTGAATAATTCAGTGAGTGACTGATTACTTTATTCAGTGAATGACTGATTGAATGGTTGTTTATTAATTGACTGACTGATTTTTTTCGTTTTAATTCACTGACTGACTGAATAACGCTCATCCTATTTCCCCAGGTCACCGAGCTCGCGCCCCTGCGTTCACTACTGGAATGTCTGCGCGATGAAACATTACGTCCCTCATTTCCTCTGGATCGTCTGTGCTCGTTCGCCGAGCAAATGTGCGCCGGTATGGTGTATCTTGAAACCAATCGATTCATCCATCGCGATTTGGCCGCCCGAAATATACTCGTGTTCAGCAAGGATCTGGTTGGTGGGAGAATATATTAAATATTTCATTAACAAATTTATTTTTGAGTACAATTTGTTGCTTGAACTTCTTTTGTCTAGTAGCTAGGGCGCCGGCCTCGCAAGCGGCAAGAGTTCTAGTTTGAAGCCTGCGTTTAGTTTGTTCCACATCCAGAACAACAGTGAAATCATAATTCAATCCGATTCGAATTTGATTATATTTACGGATTTACTATTACAAAAAAACCCTTAAACTTGCAGGTGAAAATCTGCGACTTTGGTCTATCGAAATCACTACGCGTCGACGAAGACTATTATCGGGGCAATCTATCCTCTAGTCTGCGTCTGCCCATTGCTTGGTTTGTAGAAGTCGATCATACTTGTTCGAGTTCCTGTTTTTTATAATCAGTTTTTTTCTTATACTGTAATAATTGAATAATTGTGAATGCTCTTTGTAGTATTGTTCAGTTTAGTGCTCACCTAAAGTATATTCGTCCCGTGAAACGTGAAACATTTCCGTGGGAAACTTCGGCGTCCTTAACATTTTTAGTGACGAGTATTTTTTCGATACGATAATTTTATTCAGAATAATGGCACTTAGTTTTTGGTATTAAATGATATATTCAGATTCTTTTGATGTTTTCAAGGTGTGCGCCCGAGTGTATCAATCAGCTCAAGTTCACCAGTGCCAGCGATGTGTGGGCGTACGGCGTGACGTTGTGGGAAATGTTCACTTATGGATTTCAACCGTGGGCCGGACTCACCGGCAGACAGGTAAGAATGTTGAAGTTTCATTCAAAAATGGTCTGAAAAAGCCTTTTTGAAAGATTGTCAAACATTTCCTATGATGCATCATGCAGTTGCTTATTTTCGGTGAAATGTATTCTTTTGGTTTTCTCTGTCATGTTTTAGTTCTCTTTTCTCCGGTATTTTTGGTCACTCACATTAAAAAAGAATCTTTTTTTGGTGATCTAAGTTATGGAGTAATTGTTCTACCTACATTATTATGATATTACTCTGTAAGAACAGTTTTCAACTATTTGGACCAAAACTTTTTTGCAGTGTTAATATGTATTTTACTCGTTTATAAAGTATCGTATGAGATGAGATCTTATCACTAGTATTCCAATATGTGTGCGGTAAATCATTTTCTTACTCATATTATGTTTCATTTTGCAGATCCTGGAGCAGATTGACCTGCCCAAGGCGGCTCATCTTGACGTGCCCGATTTGTGCCCGTCCGAGTACTACTCGTTGATGCTGCAGTGCTGGCAACATCAACCGGCCAGTCGACCCAAGTTCGAGCACATTGAGGCCGTATTGCCCACGGTTGGTTCATCAACTTCTTTTCAATATAGTCTAGTGCGTAGAGCGCTAGCCTAGGCAACGCATGGTCATGCTTCGACTATTGAAAAGACCTTATTTTTTGATAACCGTGATGTGGCAGTTTATTACAGATTCGTCCGGAGCGTGTTCTGGCCGTGATGGCATGCCAGGATGGCCAGCCCGATCATCTGCAGTACAACGTCAATAATGTGATCACCGTGCTCAATAAACGGTTGGTGGTGCTGGCGGGATTCACTGGCGGACGAGCCCAATCTTCAAATCGCTTGTCTAATCTAGTGCGTAGGTCGCCAGCCTCGAAAGCTGACGGTCCTAAGTTCGAAACCTGACTTAAGACACAGATCCTGATGGGTTGCCCTGGAGCAGGGGTGGGCCGGGTTTTTTGGCGTTTTGCAAGGGGGGGGGGGTAGAATTTTGAAATCTCAGTTTACCCCCCCCCCCCTCCCCGAAAAGTGTGGGGGGGGGGGGGGGGGTAAGGTCGGGTAGGGAGGGGGGGTAGAAAAATAAAGCCTTGTTTTTTTTGCTTGTTTTTGCTAAAAAAATCTTCTATTATAAGGTATAAACATCACATGTACCGGTTTTTCAGGTTTTAACCAAGAAAATTGACCCAGAAAACGTGTTTGTTCGAAAAAAAATTCTCACAGCCCAAAATTTTTGAAAAATGAGCCTCAAAATCGAGATTTTGAGGCCGATTTTCTCAAAAATTTCGAGTAGGGGGGGAGGGGGTAGGCGACCTAAATTTTTGTCTAGGGGGGGGTGCTACCCGCCGACCCTGAAAAGTGGGGGGGGGGTAACCCCCCCTGCCCCCTCCCCCCCCCAGCGGCCCACCTCTGCCCTGGAGTGTCTGCCATTGCCCATCAGTTTATTCAACTCTCTGGCCACTGCGAAAACACCTTTCTGATTAGTATTAATGTGCCTTGGTGGCTTCAGTTACTGGAGAAGTCCAAGTAAAAAAGTTTTTCAGACCTCTGGAATACCCGGATGGATTTTTCTGGAAGGGTGTACTTGCGACTGGACGTACGGGTCTGTTTCAACCAACAAATACGGTGGCCTATATTGGAGTGGAGTACCCGTCCATACCCGACAACTTCAAGGCTTCCATTTCGGATAAGCGTTAGTTCTTGATTTTTAATTCAGCAGCAGCATTTTAGTCAGCAGACTGCGAAGAAACCGGAGAATCCCCTTCTTTGATTTGGTTTATTTATATGCATGACTTTTATGAAAGGTTGGTTTTTGATTTGGCGTGTTAGCCAGTTGTTCATCATCCATCATTAATTGCTGGACGCTCCAAAAGACTTGTATATAAATGGTGAATCGTGAACTGTTTGCTGAAATTTAGAAAGTAACTGTTTTAGCTCCTTAATCACCTTGGTTTCATTCTGACTTCTCAGTAAGCCTGAGTATGTCATTCGTGCTTCAATTCGGAGTTAGGAAAGAAAGAACGAATTTTTTCAAGTTTCTACTTTAGATCTATGATAGAACTGTGAGTACTTCAGGCTAGAAGCCGTTTGTCTAGTCTAGTGCGTATCGAAATTGATGTTCCTGATTCCAAACCTGTTGAGTCACGGACCCTGACGCATTGCTTCGGGGTTTTTGCCAATGCCTGTCAGTTTATTCAACCTCTCTGGTCACTATTAAAACACCATTCTGTTATGTTTTGCAGTGGCTAGAGAGGTTGAATAAACAGAGGGGTTATGACAGAAACAAACCACAGAGCAAATCGTCATTGGGCTTGTGTCTAAGTCAGGTTTCGAACCAGAACCATCAGTTTTTTTTAATCTGGCACCTAGTGCTCTAGACTAGACACCGGTTATCATTCCTCGTTTCAGGTGCCACCTCGCCCCAGTCCCAGACGCCGGATCGTCCAGCCAAGTCGTCCAAAACCTCCAAACTGTTGCCCACGACCTCGTCATCGTCGTCAACGCCAAACTCAAGTCGCGGACCATCGGCTGAAAAGTCGTTGATATCGGGACCGATCGGACCGCCGCGACACACCGCACATTTGGGTTGGTGGGGAAAAGAGGGAAATCCCCCACGTTAGGAAGTTCATTAAAAGTAGAATTTGTGCCTGAAGGAATAGGTCCAATCTAGTGCGTAGGGCACCAGCCTTGAAAACTGGTGGTCCGGGGCGAAACATATCCTGACGCGTGTCTCTGACAATGATCGCTATCGAAGGAAACGAAACGAAATTTTTCTTTTCACTCCGGAATGATTTCGAAGTTCAAATTTCGTTCCGCAATCAGTGTACCCTCCGATTCCGAATGAAAGATTCGTTTCGAAGAGACCGGAATAGTTAGTTTCGATAGCGATCACTGCTCTGGTTATGGTACTAGTAACGATTATAGTATCAGTTATGGTATCGGATATGGTATTAGTGATCATTGGTGGCTCCAGTAAGAAGAAGTTCCAAGTAAAAACAAATTGGGATGTTTCAGGTATCGATGGCGCGTGCTTCGGCGACCTGGTATCAGTGGAGGGTTCAACGAGTGCCAATACCAATCTGAATTCGGCCGCCACTCGACCGCGCAACGTGGTGGCGCCAAGTTGGTTTATATCCGGATTCCGGTTGTCCAGAAAGTTCGCGGATTCATTGGAACATTCTAGAAAAGTGGTGCTCTAGAGTGTAGAGGAATCCAGAAAATTCTCGGTGGTAAATATAGAGAACCCGTTTTCCAGAATGTTAGTGAACTTCCGCCAATTTCATGGACAACCGACAACTTTGGCATTATTATTGAGAATACTATTGTAAAATTAGGAGCAAAAAAATAGACAGGAGTGGGAAAGGTCATCTTCGAGTTCCGTGATCTTTACAGCCGTTCCTCCAAAACCGATGATCGTTTTAGCGCAACAGAAATGTAAGGAGGTTTGAAGTGTTGACTTGCTTGATAGGATAAACCATTGTTGTTAGAGTTAACAGAGTTGATAAACAGTTATTATCTGTTTGTTAGATTTAGAGACTTGATATAATGTGTTCGTAATTATCCTTTCCCTCGTGTGTGACTCTTTTAGAACTAGAATCCAGTTAGAAATTTATAAACGTACCCACCCATCAACATTGTTTATGTGACTGAATGGTGGTAGGTAGTCTAATTCGTAGAAATGTCGCTAAAAAATTTATGTATACTGTTTCCTGTGAAATTACTAAAACCACGTTGGATGCGAAGAAACAGCGAAAATATAAGTGATGACGGCTATTCTTACGACAGTTGAACTTTTTTTCTTGTAAATAGGTCGCACGTACGGATTTTATTTTGGCGCGAATTCAAATTTTTTTGAAAGTTTTCGGGTCGGTGGCTTCGGTTCACATCAATTTAGTGACTTTTTTGACAATTTTATTTCAGAATCGAGTTTTCCATCAAATTTGGAGCCTGCATGAATTTTTCGAGCAATGAAACCAACCGATTTGCAATTTTTTTAATTTCATCAAGAAACGGGAAGAAGAAAACGAAAACCGTTGAAACCGTGAAGTACGAAGATGGAAAAATTCATGCTGGTCTCAAATTTGATGGAGATTCCGAAAATGAAATAAAATTGTCAAAAAAGTCACTAAATTAATGTGAACCGAGGTCACCGACCCAAAAACTTTCAAAACAATTTGAATTCGCGCCAAAATAAAATCCGTACGTGCGACCTGTTTACAAGAAAAAAAATTCAACTGTCGTAAGAATAGCCGTCATCACGTATAGTAAGAAAAAGTATTTTCTGTGCTTCTTTAGTGCCCTCCGCTACTTCTACAACAACAACGGCAGAAGTTGCTATGCCCACCGGACATGCGCCGACGCCACCACCAACAGGTAGGACGGGTAATAACAACAACAACAACAACAGTAACAACAACAGTAACAACAACAACAACAACAGCACTACCACCCAACTGTACACACCAATTAACAAACAACCACAACTGGTGACTGTCACTACTTCAACCGGTTTGTGCTTATTCTACAATGTTTTCAATTTAACAATACTTTTTTTGTAAGGAAATAAATTCTTGTCCGCTTTTTATGTGGATTTTTGTGGCTTTTCTACTAAACGGATTCTATTCTGTGTTCATGACTTCATGTTGCTTTCCCTTAAACTATGGGTACGTTTGCAGTTTGAGAACAACTCGAAATTTGAAAAAATATCGGTAAGTACCGTCAAATTTGCTGTCAGCTAAAGGCTTCATGAACTATCCGAAAAAGTTTTATAATAAAATAAAATTACCTGCTGCACAACGTACCCTGAACGTGCTTTTGGTAGATAAAAGTTCTCGGTTGTTTTCAAGCTAATGTTTCAGATACGAGTACGGACACGGGCAACTCAGCGATGGACACAAGTCTGAGCATGTCGTTGCTTGACGATGTGTTTGGTACTCTAAACCTGGACAAGAAGGACAGGGATCGGCAGATTGAGGAGGTGATGGACGTCAGGAACGAGTGGTTGGTGGGCGATTATTTAAGGTTTGGCTTGATTGAATTGAAAGTGGAGTGAACCTAGGGAGTGTAGAAAAATATAAGATAAACAAGTTCAACATAAAGTTTTCCAGTTTCTCTCAGCTGGTTCGTAAATTCGTTGCGGAAATCAGCCTTGAAACGGACAGACTTGATATATGAATAGATAAAAGGCGCCGATTCGATTATGGATTTCTTAGAAGAATTTCAAAGTAGTTTTTTATTCATTCGTTCTAGGCAACCAGAAACCAGTGACTCTTGTTAATTACGATGAGGATTTGGATCATGGCCGTTGGGGCATTGTTAATGATTCACTTACGTCCATTCATAAGTTAAAGTTGTTATGCCAAAAAATCTTTGGCGGACGAGCCAAACCTCCAAAGGGTGGGGAGTTTCGTCAATGAGGGGGACTCAGCAGTTTTGAGGCTTTTTTACCTACACCTTAGGGGACAACCTGCACTTTTCAACCTCGCCAAAGAGGTAGGAATACATTTTCTCTCCCCTTCTCGGCCGCAAGCGCCAAAAGATGACTAACCACAAGTAACTGAATCCGACTCATACTAACAACCTTTTACTTTTTGCCGGATACGTGGCATTGGCAGATTAGTCACCAACCGACCTTTCAAGCCACCGATCATTTCGTATTGTATTTCTCAGAGTGAAAATTTCGCTGATATTACTATATTTTGGGTTTTGAAATTATTTGGAAAATAGTTCTGTAATTATGTTTTGAGTTTTGCGATAAAAACAAGAAACGATTTTGCAGTACTTCGCCCACGAAACCAGCACCGCCCACGCCTGTGAGTCAGCACCTCAAACCCGTCGAATTTGTGCGTCCGCTGTCATTTACGGATGAACGGAAGATTGATCGGCTGAGCACGGTTGGCAGGAAACATAGTAAACTATTTTTGCGTACTCTAAAGTTGTGAAAGTCCTAGGCTCCAAGTTACTCAAGTTTAGATGTTAAAAGGACTTTCCGATACCAATTATGCTTCCGGAGCCATATTCGTTGAAGAACTCGAATTATGTACTGTCATTCCATGAGTTATTTTTGTCGATGAAGAACTGTTTTTCTCCCTATAACCACAATAAAATTGCAAAAACAACTTTATTGTGACAAAAAAAAATGACAACTTATCTGATGACCCTATTTCATTAATTTATCCTATTCTATTACTAGGCCGCCCACAAATTGTCCAACAAGTCGCTTAATAAGGAGGAGTCGTCGTCCAGGAAGTCGGATACAAGTCCCACTACAACGGATAATGGTGGCATGATCAACGAGTTGAAGTCCAGAATTCGGTAAGATTTTGTTTGAAAATATCTCGATTTTCTGTGTTTTATTACGATTTCAGAAGTTATGTGAAGTGAAAAGATCACACCTTCGAAAACATATGGCTTAATTTCTAGCTGTATTCAGCCAGTTTTTTTCTGAGTTCAATTTGAAACACCAGGAATTGGTTTACCAATACCACTTATGTTGACTACTGGAATAGATGGATTAGTAAACTAATTCTAATTCTAGTTTCGAATTATTTCATCAAAATGTCGATGTTATTCCAGTTTTTCCACCAATATGTTCAGTCATCTTATCGTGTCGTTTCAGATCGCTTGGGTCCGCGAGCTCCACCAACGAAGACCAGGTGGCGTCACGAACCCGATCTCGATCACCGATGGTGACGACACCGAGTGAGGAACAGGCGTACAGTAGTTGGATCAGGTACGACTGGATTTCGGTCAACTCATTTTTTATTACTCATTGGGACGGAAAGGGAAGGGAAAAGTGGAATTTCCCCTCTCTTTGGCGGTTTAAACGTAAACTTTGTTCCTTAAGGTGTGGGTAAAATAATCTAATTTACGCAAATTTTCATCTCTTTTGAAAAATTCCCCTCCATTAGGAGGTTCAGCTCGTCCGCCAGTGCACTCACCCACTCACTCACACGCTCACCTAACTCCCTCATTTCCTCACTCACTCACTCACTCACTCACTTGCTCACTCACTCACTAACTCACTTCCAGCCGTTCCTCATCATGCGACAACAAATCGCACGATTCTCATGACGCGCCACCACCTGCCCAACATCATAATCACCACATTCAACAATCACCGATTCTGGCGTCACCACGTCGATCACCACTCCGATCGCCGTCGAAGCGTCAGTCGTTGGCCGTTTCCGTGCCTGATGTACCATCGTCGCCCACTCCGCCACCGCCGATACCGCGGGCCGATATGCGCGGTTCGTTGGCGCGCAATTTGAATTCAATAATGTTTTTGGCGCGCTTTTGAATTTTTGTGAAATAGTATGTTTCTCGCATGACATGACAGTTACTGAGTTCTGACTTGTAGACGAATTTAATCTAGCTTCTTCGATTATTGCGGTAATGAAACTGTTATAGCTTGCCATTCACTGAACCGGCAGGAATACTGAACCGCTTACTTGCTAATCGATGTCATGTTTTAAGGATTATATTTTTATCAATTCTCTAGACGCAGTCTCCACCACGTCGCAGCCGTCGCCGCTGTCATCGGCCGCCAGTCCGTGCCTGGTCTCACAACGAAAACCGCCTCCAGTGCCCGCGAAAAAGAAGCCCGCCGTGCCACCAGCTACGAAGGAGAAACAGGGAAATATCTCGGAAACTTCGAGAAGAACGTCGATGAATCTGGAAATTTCCGGTCCGATCCTGAATGAGGACTTTGAGGAAAAGTTGAGCAACGCTTACAATAATGCGATGAGCACGTCATCACAGCTGGGTGAGTTGTTGTGAGTGGGTGAATGACATGAGTGAGCGAGTGAATGACCTGAGTGAGTGAGCGAATGACTTGAGTGAGTGAATGACATGAGTGAGCTAGTCATAAGAATCAGTCGGTGACTCGTTATCCCAGTTCTGAAAATTCATTTAGCATAACTCGTCGCATTCAAAAAATGAAGCGAACCCCAAATAATTCGAACCATATTAAGGAAAAAAATACCTTTTTTATGGTGTGAACATTTATTCGTGAAGCTAGAAGAGAGATAAACGTGATGTTAATGTCGTGAAACGTGAACTGTATTTAAGCGCTGTGCATTAGAATCGGTACAATGAATAAATGGAGTTTAACTGAATTAATGGAGTTTTAACTATTACTTTTTTATTAAGCAATCTCCAGTAAATCTCGAACCATACTAAGAGAATGTATACCACTTTTTCATAGTTGTGCGACACAACACGGATCACATACGACTGCTTTGAAACCGTAACTGAATCAAAGCGTTGCTGTGTGGCTGTCGTTCGTACAACCTCGTCCAAAATGTACATACGTAATTATTGTAATAAGATGAAAATATAAATATATTAGTAAAATTATTGTTATCTTGCTAACTCATTCAGAGAAAGTTTTCCGAAAACAAAAAATCTAAAAGTAGTAGCAGTTCAATTGTATTTCGACCGACTGTAGGGTTGAAAACATGAAATATTGCGAAGAATCGATCTTTTTA
This sequence comes from Daptonema setosum, assembly GCA_964036265.1. Taxonomy (NCBI): domain Eukaryota; kingdom Metazoa; phylum Nematoda; class Chromadorea; order Monhysterida; family Xyalidae; genus Daptonema; species Daptonema setosum. The sequence continues at coordinate 6,760,865 of OZ038444.1, read as the reverse complement.
ACTATTATTTGTCTGTCATTTGCAGGTTCTCCGTTGTCGTCCCGACATGCCGACTTTTCCGATACGGCGTCTTTACGGTCTTACGGCAGTGGCATACCGACATCGGCCGTAAAAACTGGTTAGACTGACTGGCCGACTTACTGATTGATTGACTGACCGACTTACTGATTGATTGACTGACTGACTGATTGATTGATTGACTGACTGAAAACTGACTGACTGACTGACTGGTGGACTGACTGACTGACTGAGACTGACTGAATGACTGATTGCCTGACTGACTGACTGACTGTCTGATTGACTGATTAAGTAACTGACTGAACGACTGACTCACTCACTCACTCACTGAACGACTGACTCACTCACTCACTCACTGATTGACATTGACTGACTGACTAGTTGCAGGTATTTGGGCGCCGAATCGCAACGACGATGACTACGAATCGAGTCCTCTGCGATCGTTGCATACGGATGCCAATCATGGTATTGCAAGGATGTTCAGACCGAGCAGTGTGAGGAGAAGTGGTTGGTGGTTGTTGACAAACACCTTAATCAGTCAATCAGTCAGTCATTCAATCAGTCAGTCGATCAATCAGTCAGTCAGCAAGTCATTAAAATGAGTCATTCAGTCACTGAGTGAGTGATTCAGTCAGTCAGCTGTTGAGACCAAGCAGTGTGAGGAGAAGTGGTTAGTGGTGGCTGAAAAATATCACAATTAGTCAGTCAAAGCCTAAGTCAGTCTGTCATTGAAATGAGTTAATTAGTCGCTAAGTGAGTAAGCCAGTCAGTCATCCAATACGTCACTTAATAGCTAGGTCAGTGAAGCAGTTAGTCAGATAAACACCTATAAAAATTCATGAAATTGTTTCCAATTTTCCTCTAAATAAGTACAGAGTTTGTGAAACTATCAATTCTACTCCCAATTTGCAGGCAAATTCAGCAGTCCACCCAAGGCGTCGTTTCCTTCCACGACTACCAGTACCACTGATTCGATTGAATCGTCGTCGTCACCCTCCCCGAAGGTGAATCCGGTGGAACAAACTTCGGCGAATCATCCACCGTCACAACCGCAGGATCTGGAGCCCGACTGGGAACTGACGTTGGACATGGCGGCCAGTGGATGTGAGCTGGCCATTAATACCAGTGTCAAGTTGGTGAATGTTTTTGTTAAATTAAGTAGGTCATTATGTTAGATAGGCAGGTAGGTGTAGGTAACGGTAGGCAAAGTTAGGTTATGATATGATGATGAGGGTGAAGTTAGTGAAGGTTCTTGTTAGATTAAGAAGGTAATTATGTTAGGCAGGCAGGTAGGTAACGGTGGGGTGGTAGGCAAACTTGGGATATGGTATCGGTATGATAATGATGATGGTAGTATTAGGTTATGATAATGTATTATATGTGTATTTTTAGGATAATATTATTGATGCTGATGTGTAAAGGGTGCGGATTACCCATAGTGATTCTCAACTATTCATGTAGAATCCCTGTAACGTGAACGGAATTAATACCAGTGTCAAGTTAGATGATGTTTTAAAGTTGCGTATGTGGACTGTGAATCGCAAAAACGAGTCTGTCAACTTATCATGTAGTTTACCTGAAACGTGAACAAATCGCATTTTGTTCGTTCACGTTTCACGGAGTTATCTGATGGAAACGCGGACGGACTTCACTGATTGTCTGGCATCCCCTTGAAACAAGAATTGTCTACTTATTCTGATATCGAAGTATTACATAAAAAGTGATGTTTTATTGCACCGTTTCTCGAGACCGACCTGAATTACCCTCAAATTTTATTCATTTGACAACTATCAATCTTTGTCGCTTCCCTTGTCAAGTGGTTAAAAGGCGACGGCCTCTCTCGCCGACGGTCCTGGTTCGAACCGCGGGTTGACACTTAGCGCAGTCAAGAACGTTGTTGACGATCAGTGATGGTCATTTGTGAATCGGATGACCGTTCTAGACAACTCAAAAACGAGCAAAAACGATATAATTGTTTATTTGCATCTTTTCAGAACGTCACCTTCCTCGAGTGTCACGTTCACGAATGCCAACGCCGATGGTCTGAAGCGATCGCCGAGATCGGGCGGTAAGCCACCGCCGACCGTGGCACCCAAACCCAAATTCGTCGGCGGGTCGGTTCACTTGATTACTATCACTAGCGGACGAGAAGGGGAGGGAAAAGCAAAATTCCCCCCTCTTTGTTTTTTTTCTAAAAAGTAGATTATTAAGGAAAGTGGATAAGAAGAACAGTGTAATCAAAATTACCTTATTATCCTTCATGGTTTCTGGATGAATATACGCCTTTTTGAGAGTTTGGTTCCTAAGGTGTAGGTAAAATGTCCTTGAAACTTTCGATTCCCCCTCTTTGATGGAACTCTTTTCCATTTGGAGTTCATTCAAATTCCGTATCCTTACTGTCTGAGAACGCTGAAAAAAGTTTTGTGGCCTGTTTGTTGGTGTGGATTATGCAAAATGTTCATTGTTCTAAAATGCGGAAATTTGTCCCGAAATGTCATGCGGTTTTTGCAGGAACGTGATGGATGAATCTCACTTTGCTAGACATTAGACAGTACGTTTCCGACACTTTTGAATCATGATGATTAATCACAATGATTATATTAGAGTCAAAACTGCCAAAAACTTTCTAAGTAACAAGAATTTCGGTTATATAAATTGGATTAAATTTTTTCCAGTCCTGCTCCGCATCCGCTCCTGAAGAAGGAGAAAATCTACGACCTGGATGACTTTGATAATGGCAATGTATTGGTACCTGGAGATGAATCCAAGTCGACGCACTCCGAGGGCCGACGCTCCGCACGATATCAAACCAATATTGACAAGTACGAGCTGTTAGACTTTGTGCTCCAACCACTTAATGATAAACGCAAAAGGTTTATCACTGTTTTTTCAGTTTTCTGATTTTTTTTTACGATTTAGAGAGGGACTGACAAAACTTTATTTTTAAAAATATTTTTCTTGTTGAGTATTTTTAATTTTTTTATGAAGGGGTATTAACTGTTTGAAATTGTGTGTCGTGGCACTCTATAGTTTACATGAAACGTGAACAAAATGATAAATAGTAATATTCCATTCCAGGAAATCGAACCGCTATCACTCATGACTACGTTTCCATGTATATCTCTTGCGGTTGCAAACTAGAACTAGTCTAATCTAAGAGTTTCTAGGTGTTGTTGCTGTAGGCAGTTTCACTTTCCGTTGCTCACTTTACGTCTACATTTTGTAATTACGTCGGCAGATGCTTTATAATTCTAGTTCGTTCATCTGCTGTCAGCGTGGAAAAAATGTTTTTATTATAGCTCTGGGGATTCTTAGGAGGCGTCTTGACGAAGAGAGCGAAACGCCACTTAGGATAGATAGGATAATGTTTTTCTTATGTATGTTGTCGTTTATAATAACTGAACATTTTTTATATTGCGCGCGTTCAAATTCTATTGACTAAACTGTTTTTATTTTCAGCATGGAGGTGCAACAGGGTGAAGCGGCGTACCGGACGGATGAGCTTAGTGATCCGCCACTCGCCCGATTCGATGATGCGGATGAAACGTGAAATAGAAAATTTGTGCCTTTCAAGAGCAAAAACTTGCCAATTATTTTCTCTGCAATGGCGCCCACGATATCGACTTTCATGCACTAGCGGACGAGAAGGGGAGGGAAAAGTGGAATTCCCCCTCTTTGGCAATTTCAACAAGTCGAATTTGTTCCCTGAGGTGTAGGTAAAATAGCCTAATTTCTGCCAATTCCCCCCTTTTTGGAGAGATTCCCCTCTCTTTGGAATTTTGCTCGTCCGCCAGTGTACTCCCATGTGTCTGTTACCCATTGATTTTCTAATAATAGGCAATGCAATATGTCTTGTTCCTTATACTGTGCTGTACTTTAATTCCCATTTCTTGGTCTTTAATTATTTTTCTGTGTATTATGCCTTGCCGTTTCCAGTCTCCCTTACCTGCTTGTTGTGCTTCCATTGAATCCATGATTTAGGATTTTAATCTATCATTATTCGTTGCTTAGCACACTGGCGGACGAGCCATTCCTCCAAAGGGAGGGGAATTTCTCCAAAGAGAGGGGAATCAGCAAAAAGTAAGTCATTTTACTTACACCTTAAGGAACAAATTCCACTTTCTGAAACCACCAAAGAGGGGGGAATTCCACTTTTTCGTTCTTCCCCCGTCCGCTAGTGGCTTGACGTTTTGCAGATGCATTGGTTGTTCTCACCCTTAATCCCATACGTGCTTTAATATAATGAAATCCCGTTGCTTTTTTAAATATTTTTTGTACTGCGCAATTGTAAATAGAATATGAGGTTTTATGATAACGTGTAATTTAATTTATTAATCTTTTTATTTTGGTTTTATTTCATGATGCCTGATTTTATGATGATTTCACTTTTCGTTGAAATGAAATGTCTAATTTAATTCGTTGATTACCATCATTTGATTCCGAAATGCAAACTTCTATAATTCTTGCCATGACTGTTATGTTTGTTAACGTATTTATTGAATTAAATTATGATTAGTTTGAAGATTTACATACTTTGGTTTTAATGAAATTTATAGGAAATTATTATAGTTACTTCAAGTTTTATACTGTGCCTGGTCTTTGCATCTTGTCTTCGCTTAACTTCCTGTGTAATGATTTGGTGCTTAAGTTTCCTGTTATTTTTACTTTTTTGATTGAATTCGGAAAGTACTCAGTGGCGTTGACGCTTTGTAGTCAGATATGTATCACGGTGGCTGGTGTTTAAAAAGATTACATTCTTAGTCACAGCCTGTTACTTTCAGAGTTCAAATATACGGTCTTTGATTATTGCCAACTTTTTCTGCAATGTTAATAATAATGTTGATCTATTTTGTTAATTTTGCTGCAATAATTGTCTTGGTTTTTCGTTGGTAAACCCTTGTCACTCAAAGATGTATTTAGATAGATCAAAAAGGAACAAAATGTGATTTTGAAATACATTTTTGTGGCAAGTGTTTGCAACTTTTCCTTCTTTCCTTGAAAATCATTGTTGATCATTTTGCCATACTACGCAGTTTTCGGTTATATTTTTCCCCAGCGAACTTAACCCACACTTTTACACATGCCCGTTTGTTACCAGATTTGCCATAGTTTGTCATCCCTTTGTGAACCCGGTATAGTATTACATTACCACCCCTTTCTGCTTACGTATTGTTATTTCATCATTTTGTTCTTCATTATCACTCTGAAATATATCGTATCTGATTATATCTCCCCTATGAATGTATTTCCATCGAAACTCTGAACACTCTGCCCTCCTGAAATTCTAATACTTTACTATGATTTCTCACTCTGTATGTTTATAGAAAATTTGGATGCTATTTTAAAAGAAATTTCTGTACCGGTCGGAACACGGTGGTGCGAGGCGCACTAGCGGACAACAAGGATGGGTGGTAAAAGTGGAATTCCCCCGTCCCTTTTCTTTGGCGTTTTCAAAAAGTAATGTTTTATCCCTAAGGTGTAGGTAAAACCCCAAGGTAAAGCCCTGAAAACGTTCAATTTCCCCTCTTTGACGGAATTCCCATCCTTCTTGAAAAATTAGCTCGTTCGCCAGTGCGCGGTGCCGTTCGTTTTCTCGGTTTTCAAGGTGGCATGTGCGTTCCATATCTAGTTGTCCAGAAAGTTCGCAAAGTTTCTGGAACACTCCGCAAAATTGGTACTACAGAACATTCGAAAACATTCTCAGTGGGAAATATCGAGGACCAGTTTTTGAAAGGTTCCAGAAATCCCGCTAAGTTTCTGAACAAAAACCGGATACTAAGCTGTTCCGATTGTTATGCGTTTCATACTTACCTCATGCGCACGTTGAAAGCTAAAATCTCAGCCAATATGTTTGCTGTTGCATGGGTGCGGCGATACGCTTGGCCACCGTACCACGTTTAGATCATAATGCTCAACTATAATGTAATGTTTCATTCATCGGTCGATAACAGCGAAAAAACTGCTATGCGTTGGCTGTTTCCACTGAATATGGTGGCCTTGTCACGATTTCCGTCACTTTAGCCGCTAATTCGTGGTATTGTCAAGCAATATTGCGCGAGAGTAGTAAAATGAAATGAAACAGTGATTATGGATTCGGTGGAATTGGTTGAAACAATCAGTCAGTGAATCAGTCAGTCACATGTGGTTAAATCAATCAGTCAAGTAATTCAAAGAATCAGTCAGTCACCATGTGGTTCAATCAATCGTCAATAATTCAAAGAATCAGTCAGTCACCATGTGGTTCAATCAATCGTCAATAATTCAAAGAATCAGTCAGTCACCATGTTGTTCAATCAATCAGTCAATAATTCAAAGAATCAGTCAGTCACCATGTCGTTCAATTATCAATCAATCAGTGATTCAGAGAACCAGTCAGTCACATGTGGTTAAATCAATCACTCAAGTAATTCAAAGAATTAGTCAGTCACGCAGTTTTCCATAAGCTACCCTTTTTTCATCTTCAAGTTTCTCAAATCGCTCATATGCCTAAGCCTAAGCCAAATACGGAGCCAAAGTTCATTCCTAAGCCTAAGCCTAAGTTCCAAGCTCGGAACTAAGCCTAAGCCGGAGCCTTAATTGAATGGATTGAAGTTGAACAGCAAAATAAGAAAAAGGGTAGGGTATGGAGATTCTGCCAGGTAATTTCCCAACCCTACCCTTTTTTCATTGAGATTTAGAAGTATTTCGACCCGTCTTTTTGGCCAAAAACAAATACATAGCAGAAAGTTATTTCTAAGCCTAAGCCTGATACATAGGCATGTAAAAAAGCCAATGCCTAAGTCTAAATTGACTTAGAGAAGAGAAAATACACAAAAGAAAAAAGGGGTAGCTTTTGTAATTCTGCGTCAGTCACCGTGTGTAGTTCAATCAATCAGTCAATAATTCAAAGAATCAGTCAGTCACCATGTTGTTCATTCTATCAGTCAGTGATTCAGAGAATCAGTCAGTCACCATGTGGTTCAATTATCAATCAATCAGTGATTCAGGGAACCAGTCAGTCACATGTGGTTAAATCAATCAGTCAAGTAATTCAAAGAATTAGTCAGTCAATAATTCAAAGAATCAGTCAGTCACCATGTTGTTCAATCTATCAGTCAGTGATTCAGAGAATCGGTCAGTCACCATGTGGTTCAATCAATCAGTCATTAATTCAATGAATCAGTCAGTCAATAATTCAAAGAATCAGTCAGTCATCATGTGGTTTAATCAATCAGTCAGTGAATCAGTCAGTCACCATGTGGTTTAATCAATCAGTCAATAATTCAAATAATCAGTCAGTCACCATGTTGTTCAATCAATCAGTAAATAATTTTAAAGAATCAGTCAGTCACCATGTTGTTCAATCTGTCAGTCAGTGATTCAGAGAACCAGTCAGTCACCATGTGGTTAAATCAATCAGTCAAGTAATTCAAAGAATCAGTCAATCACCATGTGGTTCAATCAATTAGTCAATAACTCAAAGAATCAATCAGTCAGTGATTCAGAGAACCAGTCAGCCACCCTATCAATCAGTCCGTTAGCATGTGATTCTATAGGTTGAGCGGAGTTCCTTGCTAAGCGACGTTCCGCATAACTTAGTCGGTGCAAGTGTGGTAACGAATAAAAAAGTGCTCCATTTTAAAAGAACCTTAGGGAATTCGATTGCGTAGTCGTTTCAGTGAAGCGACGGCCAGAAAATCTCGAACCATATTAAGGAAGAAACAAGATTGTCTCAAGCTTTTCTATGGTGTGAACAATTATTGACAACGGCGACCAAATGAAATGTATAGATACAATCTATGAAACGTGAGCTGCGACTATGGAATGACTGGCTATCGCTCTGTATATATTGTTGATACAGTAAAGCCCGTATGTTGTTTCTGCATGCAAAAATAGTACCCAAAACATCTGATAATGAAACATCAGATAATCAGTGTTAACACGCACATCAATCATCGTCACCCCATGTTGTACTGTGTTAAACTATGGTGTCAACCGAGTTGAGTTGAGGCTAATGATGTTTCATTATCAGAAGTTTTGGGCAACAGTTTTGCTTGCAGAAACAGCAAACGGGCTTTATATGAATGAAACGTTGTGAAACTGATGTTCATTTGATTTAATAATAATTTCACATGATTTGACATTTTTTTTCTGAGTTAATCAGTATTTGAAATTTACAAGTTTGTAATCCGTGGCTTGCATGTGGTTTATTGTAGCAACTTCAAAGGATTAGGGAACCATAAGTTTGAATGCGCGCCATGAGTAGTGGTTTTGCACAAACATGAATCATAAGGTCGCTTTCAGAGTCCGAAGTATTGCCAAACTTTTGATATACATATCGTAAAACAAAGTTTTTCTCCAATTATAACGGCAATATGATGATAACATTTGGTGTGGCTCACGTTTTCAGTTCGACAGATAATCCCATCTCTCCAGTTTCCTAATCACTTGAGTATTCTATGCATGTGATAATCCTGTTGTTATATACAAAAACGTTGGTTATATTGAGAAGCGGGGCTTTCAGTGTTTAATCGGAAATGAAAAAAGTCGTTTGTAAAAAATAGTACCTGAAAATTTACAATCGTTCCCGAAAACTTGCTTTATTCAACCCGTTTTCCTGTCATAAAATTCCATAGATTCTCCCATCTTTCGGTTTCTTAAAAAAAGCATTTTAATTCGCATTCAACCGTAAATGCGAGAACATGAAACATGAACCGATTCTGAGCCCTGCTGTTGATTGGTGGCTGTCGTTCTATACCTTTTTTTCAGTCAGTCAGTCAGTCACTCAGTAATTAATTTTGAATTTAATCTGTCACATTCGTACATCATGAGTCATGACGCATTTTTACGGATGATGTTTCCAATCTGTCATTTCTATTAACGACTAATTTGAGCGATGCATCCAAAGTTTTTTTTTCGTTCGTTTCGTGACCACTCACTGGCTGTCAATTTACGTTATAGTGTAATCAAAATTTACGTCATAGTGTAATCAAAATTTACGTCATAGTGTAATCAATATTTACGTCATAGTGTAATCAAAATTTACGTCATAGTGTAATCAAAATTTACGTCATAGTGTAATCAAAATTTACGTCATAGTGTAATCAAAATTTACGTCATAGTGTAATCAAAATTTACGTCATAGTGTAATCAAAGTTTCTTGTTGATCAAATTTTTTTGAAAAAAACCAAAAAAGGTCTTTTGTATTTTATGTTCACAAATCAAAGTGAATCGCTGAAAAAGAGATCGATTTTTTCGTCGATCGTGTTTAGCATCATTATGTAGCGAACGAGAAGTGGTGGGAAAAGTGGAATTCCCCCCTCTTTGGCGGTTTAACAAAATTGAGTTTCATCCCTAAGGTGTAGGTAAAATCGCCTTTTTCATGCCAATTCCCCCCTCTTTGGAGTAATTCCCCTCCCTTTGGAGGTTTGACTCGTCCGCCAGTGTTCAGCATTACATCGCTCGAAAAAGTTTAATCCAACTGCAATTAGTGAACGAATTCTTGTCCTACCAAGAAACTGAAAAATTTCCAGTATCCAAGTAGGATTCGAACCCACGACCTTGCGTTTAGTACACGGACGTGCTAACCGTTCTGTAACCTGCAATATTGACGAAATGAATCAACATTAATGGCGCTAATAACAAAATGATTGGAATGAAACCACTGGCTTACGAGCCAAATCTCCAAAGGGAGGGAATATTCCCAAAGAAGGGGGAATCGACAGGGATTAAGCCATTTTACCTGCACATTAGGGAACAATTTCTATTTTTTAAGAACGCCAAAGAGGGGGGAATTCCACTTTCCCACCCCATCTCAAACTGAATCAAACGGCACTGTATGACTGACAAACCGTTTAACTGCCATATTTAGAAAATTAATCGAAAGAAACTGTTACTGACAAAATGAAATGGAAATCTCCAGACAATTTCTAGAATTCCTCCGGCCTTCAGAGCCTGTCATAAAAATAGAAAATTCGAATAGCATAAAAACCGAAATTATTACGATATATACACATAGTAACATACACTGTCAAACCTAGGTTAATTTGAGTGATAAAGTAGGGTCATGTTGTTACCCAAAAGTGGGTGAAACATGGGTGTTGATGACTGGACAGGACATGTGACAGTCAGATTTATTGCCTCAATGACTGATTGATTCGAGTTGAGTTGAGTGATAAAGTGCATATATCCTTATTTTCAGGATTTTTTATTAGCTAACGAGCTTCTTGAGATTCAAGTGAGCAAATGACACGTTAACATGTACAACCAGGATAACACTCACTGAACATGATGGTTGCATGTAATAGCATACAGCTGTTGGGTTGAGTTTAGTCGAACAGCCCACTTTTGTGCATCACCTTCATTTACATTTTATGCAGCTAACGATTCAAAGTTGGAGTAGTTAACACTACATCTTTTCACTTGAATCCCAGGAAAGCCTCTAAAAACTTTTTGGTGCGAAGTTTGATTACAAATCTGTTTTTGGCGCGCTTTTAAGTTTACGTGAACTTTTTAGTCGAACTTCATCTGGGAACCACGTTAGTTTAAAAGGAGACAAGTCCATTTAAAAAAAGTAAATTACCCAGAAATCACAAATTTAGAAGACCGGATAAATCATTTTAATCAGTGATAAATTTCAAGATAAATTAATGTTGTATCACATGATAGTGCGCACCTGCGAGTGAGTGAGGAACCTCCATATCTGATTGACTGAATGATTAACTGACTAGTTGATTGAGTCATCGAACGACTGATTGAACGACTGGTTGACTTATTGAATGATTTAAAATAGGCGGACGGACTAAACTGAATGATTCCCTAAGTGCTTTATCGAAACTGAAATTTTTCGTGAAATGTCAAACCCCTACATATTGGATCACATAAACAATAATAAGGATGATGTTTGGAACGCCCCTTTCATTTAATGAATAAATTTTATACATACCTAAATTTCACAAACATCGTACCAGAATCATACCCCTAATTTATCACTCAATGCTACATCGAAAGAACTGCAAGTCGCCTTAATGTTTTTCATTAAACTCTTCAAATACCTTCCCCCGTCTCGTGGCAAGAACTTGTCATTACTCCACACTGGCAGACGAGCTACTCATCCGAAGAGAAGGGAATTTCGTCAAAGAGGGGGAATCTGCAGTTTCAGGCCATTCTACTTACCCCTTTAGGAACAAACTCCACTTCTTAAAATCGCCAAAGAGGGGGGAATTCCATTTTCCACCCTGCTCGTCCGCTAGTGAACAGAACTGCAAGCCCCCTTATTGTTTCTCATTAAACTCTTCAATTCCCTCCCCTGTCTCTCGGCAAAAACTTGTCACTACTTCATATTCTGCATGACAACTCAATTCATCAAATTATTTACGTTTTTTACGTCCCTTTGATGATTTGCCGCCACCGCCGTTTTCGGTTGATGATGATTTGGGGCCGAAAGCATGGCAGTAATGTGCAACGAAATTAGGCGTTTTCTGATTTATTAAACTACTAATTTGTGGCGATTCTGACGCCAGTGAAAGTCTGGGCAATATTTGGACATATGCAGGTACAGGGTGCCCAAGTTATATGGTTCGTACCCATTCGGGCAAATCAACTTTGGAGAATCCTTCAATTCATTGGTATGTACCTTGATACACTTCTGCGACAGTCAGTCAAGTTACATAGTTCAGTCGTAAGACACGTATTTCAAGGTAACGCTAAGGTCAAATTTTTTGTTACTTAATGGTTCTCTTATTCCAAACTACATACATAAGGCTATAGTTTAAAAATGGGTTTTCGAAATTATATAATTAAATTGGTACACTCAAATCATGAAGTTGTTGAATTTGTCCGAAAGTATTATTTTCAAGGTTGTTCGTAAAAATATCAATGGTTAAAGAGTAGAAATGGTCATAAAAGATAGCACGAATAAAAAAACGCGAAGCCCATCAGATCGTTGAATAAAGTTTTGAACTTTGAAGCAGCCGATTCTTCACCATTCAATAGTGATGTTCATCAGTTATAGTGTTGTCATTTATACCGTTTGTCAGTCATAGTGTTGTCATGAACTATATAAAGAACCCACTTCAATGCATGAAATACTTCTTAACCATTCAAAGTTTGAGAAACGGTTCAGAAATCAGAACGTTTCGTCCCCAAGGCCTCTTATCATTCGCATTACCGGATAAGACTGCATCAAAATAACGTCTGCTATCCTGGGGGAACTCGTATTAATCCATAAACCAACGCTGACCACCACGTTGACACACCCTGTACATAACACGTTCATAAAAAGCGACAAACTTTATGTTGTTGATTTTGATTTATGCGACGTTCGATCTGAATTATTTGCTCGAAATATCGACATTAAATTCAATGAGAACTGGTTTTCGGAATTATTTCTGGAATTTGAGCTATTTTGCGATGATATATGGTAGAATTTACTCGATGTGATGGTCAGAGTGTTCCACAATTGCGAAATTTCTAAGTACTGTAGGAATAAAAAAGGCTAAAAAAAACTTCGCAATTTTCATGTTTTACATTGGATTATTCTAAAATTTCTTCTGTTTTTTTTTCGCACATGCAACTGCAACTGGTCTTTAGATAAATAAAAGAAACTAAGATGGTTTTTTGAAACAGTGGTTTATGTATCCCCACTTTCTTGTGTGCCGTTATTAGTCAAAATGAGTCATTCTTATTAAGCCTGATGTATCAAAACACGAAATTTCGATGACAGTTCAAAATTGACTCATCCTTGTATCTCAACTTCCATTTATGGAAAATCCCCAAAAACTGTCTCATGCGGGTTCTTCTTAACTAATCCCTGTCACAGTAACTTGTCACTGCAAATATACAGACCTTGTGTTCGAAAATCCACATCATATGAAATTATGGAAAACTTGTTATTTTGCAATGCATTATGTTTCAAAACTTACGTTTCTGTCAATATGAATCAACAATTGATGTGTTCAGAGTTCAGCAAACTACATACAAAAGGTGACATGCATCACCCACTGGCGGACGAACTACCTACATACATAAACTTCCAAAGGGAGGAAATTTTCGTCATAGAGGGGGGAACTGGCAGTTTTCAGGTACTTTACCTACGCATTAGGGAACAAAATCTACTTCCCGAAAACGCCAAAGAGGGGGTAATTCCACTTTTCCCACCCCTCATCCTCTAGTGGCATCACCCGAAATCAGCTACATGCACTGGTGATGAAGAGGAATGTGTATCGCCCCTCTTTGGCGGTTTCAAAAAAAGTATGTTCACATGTAGGTGAAATGGTTCAATTTCTGCCGATTCCCCCCCCTCTTTGGAAGATTTCCCTTCTTTTTGAGGTTTAGCTCGTCTGCCAGTGGCTTCATGAGATCACATACATACATATCATGGGCTGCTGGGATCTCGACTGATCTGGACAGCAAATCAACATCTATTGATTTTAATTGAAATCGTACTTGACTGAAAGTTTATGGTTTTCTGACTGAAGGATAATAATTTACTGACTGATTGACTACGGTTTTCATTGATTGAATGAGTCATTGAGTTGCACATCGATGAACGCAAAAAACGTTTTGTTACATATTGACACTAATTCACTCACTCGTTCACTCACTCACTCACTCACTCACTCACTCACTCACTCACTCACTCACTCACTCACTCACTCACTCACTCACTCACTCACTCACTCACTCACTCACTCACTCACTCACTCACTCACTCACTCACTCACTCACTCACTCACGCACTCACTCACTCACTCACTCACTCATTCAAACTCACGCACTCACTCACTCACGCACTCACTCACTCACTCACTCACTCACTCACTCACTCACTCACTCACTCACTCACTCACTCACTAACTGCGTCCCCGTCAAGTCTATCACAGCCACCAACCATCACAACCAATCATCAACATTCAACCGTCCAACTGATTGGGTAATTGAAAACATGTTATAGCGCGCAACCATGAACATGTCACAACTTATCGACATGTCTGTCAATCAACCGCTAATTTGACATGACATGACGTGTCCTATTGAGCAGGCCGCATATGTATCATACTATATTGTAATTGTTTGTATGTGTGTGAGACAGTAGTACATTTAAGAAGACGAAATCAGCAGCACGTCAGGCAGTTCACGCTGAGCATAATTTGTTTTTTGTTTATGGGATTTCAGATCCAAATGCAAAAGATTAGAAATGAGCGTTTCAAATTAAATGAGAACTGTAATTTGAACCAATCTTTCTTTTTATTATTGTGATTTGACATGAAAAACGGACCTACGAATATTAACTCACTCACTCACTCACTCACTCACTTACTCACTCACTCACTCACTCACTCACTCACTCACTCACTCACACACTCACTCACTCACTCACTCACTCACTCACTCACACACTCACTCACTCACTCACACACTCACTCACTCACTCACGCACTCACACATTCATTCCCCATCCCATCGCAAAGCACATCCATCCAGTCACTTATACAAAATGTGCCGCCGTCCACAATGATCAATGGCTTGTATGGGCTGGCGGCCCCAACGATTAATAGCCTATACATAAAATTAATGACCGGCCGTCGGCTACACCAATTTATATCCTCCCTATATATTCAAGCATTGTTGTTGTGCCGGCGTGAGCGAGCACTTGGGCAGAACTAGAAAAACGTGAAACTGAGAAAAAATCAGGGATTCGAATTTATCTCGAATATTGGAAGTATTGATCAAAAAATAATTTATGTAGGTGATAAAAAAGTTATGTTGTTCACCAAATGTAAGTGACCGTGTAACCACGTAACAATGCTCTCAATTTCAAATACATGAGAATACACGAAAGTAGTCTGGAAAAAATTTGGTTCAGTAATTATTATGGAAATCTACGAAAATTGACATTGAAATCCCCTTCCCCATCCATGTACCATATCGGGCACACGCATCGAAAGCCCATTTATTAGCTCATATAGTTGCCCGCAATTTCTATTACAAAGCACGGTGATTTATCGGCGCTCATTTTTGCCGCTGCCGTGTCGGCTTTTTTGACATCGGCCGCTCGCCGTAGCGGAACAAAAAAGGTGATTTTCCCCTTTTGGGGGAATTCCAAAGCGTAAAAATTGTTTCTTTAGGTAACGGTGAAATTGCTTTGAAATTGCCGATTACCCCTCTTTATGAAAAAATCTCCCCCCTTTGGGAAAATTGCCTTTTTTACATGACGCTTTCTAATGGATGCATCCATACCGAAAAGTCGTTTTACGGGTGGTGCGAAGCCGATGATTAATTGAATCGGTGGTCGTTGTTTATGAATATGAATGATGGACTGGCATACAGATGGTAAATGAGTAAGTGAGTGAGTGAGTGAGTGAGTGAGTGAGTGAGTGAGTGAGTGAGTGAGTGAGTGAGTGAGTGAGTGAGTGAGTGAGTGAGTGAGTGAGTGAGTGAGTGAGTGAGTGAGTGAGTGAGTGAGTGAGTGAGTGAGTGATTGAGTCAGTGGGCTGAATGAGTCAGTTAACCGAATGAGAAGATTTTACTCTGCTGTTTTGAACTGTCTGAAAATCTAGACTTCTAGAATCTTAGACTCTAGGGAATCTAAATCTTCAATCTAAATTATATAGTTACTTGTGTACTTGCCGCTACTGTAGGAGCCCAGACGACTTTTGATCAGTTATGTATTTGACTAAAGCATTGGCATTTGAAACTGATTGACATGGAAATATTGGTGAAACCAGGTATTTTCAGGTGATT
>OZ038444.1:6715124-6742624 GCA_964036265.1 Daptonema setosum | reverse complement strand
TCAAGGAAAATCTAATCAAGGGAAATTTTATCTGAGGAAAATGCATCCAAGGGAAAAAATCAGTAGCAGCAGTCAACAGTAATCATTCTCACAAAAATCGCAAGTAAATTAGTTACCTCATTTTGTCAGTTTAATAACAAAGTCAAATGTGATGATTGTCTTAAATCTAGGAATGATGAATGGAAAATTATGGAATTAGTTATGAATAAAATTATTATTTTGTCTGTCCGTCAGTCATTCTGGTATTTATTTACCTGGAACCTCGACTCAAACGCCGCAATTACACTGACTGTGGTTACACACGGACTCATTTGTTATATACTGTAGTTATGTCCCATGTCAGGCATGTTGCCCATCATGTTTGTCGTAACAAAGGTCTGAAACAACGCTCACTCACTCACTCACTCACCAACTCACTCATTCACTCACCCACTGAAACTCGAATTACATTGGATAGAATTTCCTCGTATAGATTTACCTTGGATAGAATTACCATGTATAGATCTACCTTGGATAGAACTTCCTCGTTTAGATTTACAATGGATAGAATTTCCTCGTATAGATTTACCTTGGATAGAATTGCCATGTATAGATATACCTTGGATAGAATTACCATGTATAGATTTACCTTGGATAGAATTACCATGTATAGATATACCTTGGATAGAATTACCTCGTATAGATTTACCTTGGATAGAATTACCATGTATAGATATACCTTGGATAGAATTACCATGTATAGATTTACCTTGGATAGAATTACCATGTATAGATTTACCTTGGATAGAATTAGACTGGATGGGATAGATTTTCTGTACCCCATTTAATCCAGCGCAACCAACCAGCTGAGTGATAGATAAAAAGCATGGTATATACATAAACTAGCAGCAACGCTTTTTAAAAGTCAGTTGCAACAGCATTCCGTTTCACATTCAGTCGCAGTCTCACTCGCGCGCTTACAGGCATACATACAGTCGGGTACCGTTCAGCTCACCGAAAATCATGTCACCGAATTTCACCTCACCGAATGTTAACCCACCGAAAATCAACTCACCGAATGGTTAACTGACCGAATGGTCAACTCACCGAAAATTACCCCACCGAATGTTGGCTGACCGAAATTGAAGGCACCGAATGGTTAACCGACCGAATAGTCAACCCACCGAAAACGGGCCCACAAAATTGGTTTGACCTTGCGGATGGGGGTCAGAGGAAGGTTTATATTAGAACTAAGGGTGGGGGAGGGGGAGTCGTGTTGTGTGATGTACTCCTTTCCGGTGATCCCCGTTGATTGGAAGACAAGTGTTAGATAATGTAGAAACCTGGTGTGGCATGCATTGGTTAGTGGGCGGACACACTAGCGGACGAAAAGGCATAAGCGGACGAGAAGGGGTGGGAAAGCCTAAGCCTAAGCCTAAGCCCTGTTTATACTTCAGCGTAAGCCGTAGCGTAGTGGGGGCGGAGTCTACGGGTGTAGGCAAAGCGTACGTCTATGCCATAGATCTACGCGTAGGTAAACATTTGAGTATAAATGCTCGTTCGCTACGCCTCAACTAAATCCCGAAAAAAATATTTATGTGATCGAAAACACAAGAAAACAGTCGAATTTATTTTGCCTTTGTTTTTCTAGTGCCGGCGAGCTCGTGTGTCTCATACCAGCGCGTGTTTTAGGGCTTGTTTGCCGTTTTATGAATTTACGTGCATGCTCGGTTTAGCTCGGGTGTTTTGGGCCAACTTCGGATGTAGTTTGCACAATAAAAAACTTGACGGAAAAGTAGTCAGAGGGGTTTATTGACCTCCTGAAAACATCTGTGATTTTTCCAAGCTCGAAAAATGGATGAATTTCGGTCGAATTTGCTCAGCGAATTGATGCGTGTTTTCTTCAAAAGCTGGGGCGAAATCTGCATAACGAGGGGTGACCAATCGAAGTGATTTTTCACCAATAACGTTATTTATAGGTTTTCAACAACGGTGAGAAGATCTCTGATTTTTTCGAGCGTCATAAACCGTTTAAATCAGCTCAAATTAGCTCACCCATAAATTTAAAGGCATTTGAACGTCTTCGAAAACAACCGCTCAGCAAATTTTCGCGAGTAAAATGAGTTTCTTATGAGTTAGAATTGGGTTCCCAACATATTTTAATATTTTTGAATGTTTTTCTTCCATTTCCCTTACTTATCTACGCGTAGAATATCAATTCAATTTGATATTGAGCGTACAGGAATAAATTCTATGCGTAAGCAGGAGGCGGAGCCTACGCCTGATGAGAATGCAAATCTACGCGTGAGCGAGTATAAACGGTTGACCCGTAGTCAGGCGTATATAGCGTAGATCTACGGCTTACGCTGGAGTATAAACGCGGCTTAAAGATACGTAACTTGTTGACCATCAAGTGATTGTTTGAACGGAGATTATTTTTATCAGTCCTGCACTTAGTCATTCAGTTACGTGTAGTTTAATCAGTCAATCAGTCTCTAATATATAGTTTCTTTTAACAATCAAGCTCTCCCTGGGTTCCACCTAGAATCTATGTAGATATTTCCGCATCTTGGTTCCAGTGCATCTAGGCTATGTAGGTAACCAACGATTGGTTGACGAATTGTGAGCGTGAAAATTCTGTTGACAACTTTATCCTCAGTCAGTCACTTAGTCGTTAATATAATTTGGTCAGTCAGCCCCCGAAAGTTTCGCTAACAATCATCTCTACCAGGTTTCCCTCAGCATCTGATTCAGCATCGTTCCAGTTCATCCATGACTGATACATAGATAATTAAATCACTCGGTAACTAACTCACTAACTAATGATTGGTTCACGGATAGTGAGCGGAAAATTTCGGGGAATTTTTCATCAGTCAGTCGATCAGATAGTTTAGTCAGTCAATAAGTAAAAGTTTCACAAAAAAACAAGCTCTACCAGGTTCCTCTAAGCATGTAAATAACTCCGCATTCCGGTTCCAGCCACTGCGGACGAGATAATCCTCCAAAGGAGGGGAATCTCGTCAAAGAGGGGAGTAATGGCAGTTTTCAGGCTTTTTTACCTACACCTTATGGAACAAATTCTATCTTTTGAAGATGCCAAAGAGGGGGGAATTCGCAACCCTTGTCGTCCGCTAGTGGTTTCAGCCCATCTAGGATAGATAATTAGATCACTCGATAACCTGTACCACCCAGTAATTGGTTGACTGATCATAGTGACTGACTAATTTGGGCGACCGTCACTTTTAATCTGTCATTAGTTGACTGTCAACACGCATTCGGTCAACCAATCATTTATTGGGGGTGATTCGATCACAGCGTCAGTCTGTCACTTCACGGTTCAGTGGTGGCTTATAACACACAAATATGGGTGACATGAGTTGACTCAGGTAGTTTAATAAGTGGAAGGTGATGTTTCATGCAAGTTTCGCAAATTTTTTTTTTCTACTATTTTATGTTTTTAAAATTTTGGTTTATAACTAATTTGAATATCCATAAAGGTTACGCATAACCAAAAAGTTTTAATATTTCGAATTTTATTGACAGTAGTGCGTACACACACAATATATGGATATTTGTTTTCCCATAATAAGTAATATAATATAACTTTACAGCACGATAAAACGACAATAGAGCATTGATTAAAGTTTGGCAATACATATAATCAATATATAATACGATTTAATAATTAAAAGTTATGAACACAATAATCCACAATAAAACTTTCAAAACACCTGACAAGCGGGAGAAGGGGACAATGATGTATTTTTTAGTCTATCCATAATCATACTTCCCTAGACGAGAATATCATCCGCATTGAAGTGCTTTCAAAGTTCATAGGAGAGTAAAAAGGAAAGAAAAAATCTGTAAAATAATTGACTGTAAAAGTCACTGTAAATTTTTATGTCAAAAGTTTCTCAAATGGTATAATTTTCACTCCGTTTTACTGTCCTTCGAACTCTGAAAGAATCCTTAGTTTATAAATTAATTAGGTGCACGGAAGTTTAATTACCGAGAATAATGTACACAAAATACTGCATTGGCGGCGGCTAGCATTCAATCACAATAAGAAATATACGGTATGTACTGTAGCTATGTACTAGAAATTTAAGAAAAAACTAAGAAAATTTTTACGCTAAGTTCCACAAAAATTACATGTTTTCGTGGGAAACCAATCAAAACCACGCGAATAACATTGCTGTTTTATTTCTCTACACAAATTTGGCAGTACGAGAACAAATTCAAATTTTCGAAAACTCATTACAATTTTTACCCAGCGGAGAATGTCGAAAATTAATATCAAATTGAGAAAAACAATAATTACGAAAATTCGACAAAAAATACAAATAATTTGTGGCACAGTGGTATAGCAAGGAACACGCGGATTTCCATGGGACGAGAATTTTCAATGGGGGTAAAATTTATTACAACAAAAGTTTCCGATACTTCTACGGAAATTAATCCGAAATAACAAGAACAGGGATGTATAGAAGTATTTATATAATAACACGCACCAGGGTTGTGTGGATTTTCGTTGTTTTTACGGGTTTTATGAGACGATTAAAATAGTAGAAATTAAAGAAAAAAATATAAATATATATAGCGTTGGCGGTAATATCACAAAATGACGTTTCCTAATCATAGACTCAGCAAATCCGAAATCAGCACGCAAATTCAAATCCCATTCTTCAGAAAATCGAAAAAAAAACATTGCACAAAAAATTTAAACTCGCGCGCCAAAAACTGCAAAAAATCAAAATTTTCAAATTCAAATCTCAATGCGGCATGCCAGGTATCCTCTGACCATAGAGGGCGCTGAGTGCCGCAGCGGCGTACGGACTGAAGGCAGGTCCGTGCGGGCCAGGTAGACCGGGCATGGATGGGAAGGCTGGCATACCTCCGGGTCCCTTCGAGTAGGGGTGGAATCGCAGGGAGTTCAGGTACGATGATTGACTGGTGGATGTCATGGCACCCGTGGAAGAGATCAGACCACGAATCGGCGAAATCGTACCGTTAAGGAGGGCGGTGGCCGTGGAGATGGCCGTCGGGGGTTCGGCCGATACCGTACGACTGATCGGTGGTACCTGGAGGTAGGTAGTCGGTCAGTCAGTCCGTCAGTCGGTCAGTCAGTCAGTCAGTCAGTCAGTCAGTCAGTCAGTCAGTCAGTCAGTCAGTCAGTCAGTCAGTCAGTCAGTCCGTCAGTCACTCACTCACTCACTCACTCACTCACCTGACTACTGGTGGAAGGCAACGAAATGGCCGACGACGATGTGCAGGTACCGACTGATGAGTTTACGGTGGATGAAACGGATGGTGTTGTACGGGGATCGGCGGGTGAAATTTCGTGATCCGATTGTTTTGTGCCAGACGTCGATGGCTTGTCCATGGTGTCCGATGATCGGGAGGCTTGACTGGATGACCTAAAGGAATGAGTGATTGAGTGAGTGAGTGAGTGAGTGAGTGAGTGAGTGAGTGAGTGAGTGAGTGAGTGAGTGAGTGAGTGAGTGAACGAGTGAGTGAGTGAGTGAGTGAGTGAGTGACTGACTGACCTGGCATGGGTCTGCAGATGGTTCATCAGGGCTTCTGGGGTCGCGAACCTCTGACCACAGGGAACGTTGTCCACCGCCCAGTTACAGACATTGGGATGTGAGGGTGAGGATGGAGGGATAACCTATAAGTGAGTGAGTGAGTGAGTGAGTGAGTGAGTGAGTGAGTGAGTGAGTGAGTGAGTGAGTGAGTGAGTGAGTGAGTGAGTGAGTGAGTGAGTGAGTGAGTGAGTGAGTGAGTGAGTGTCTAACCGAAGGGGTTGGGACAGTCGCATGACTGGTCGACGGTGTAGACGTACTGGTGACTGTTGTGGAGGAAAGTACGGGTGGCATTGACAGAGCAGCCATGGATGGATTGAGACCTGTAATGACAGATTCATTGAACGATTGACTGACTTACTCATTGCAAGACTGACTGACTGACTGACATACAGAATGTACACAAATGGCATTGGCATGTTTTATAAACTTTTGTTCAGACATAATGGCATTATTACTCTATTCGAAACGTGAAACGTGAACGGGAAGAGCACCAAGTGACTGAATGACTGACTGACTGTCATGACAGACTGAAACTCACCAGAATATTGGGCAGCCAGCAGACTTCCATACGGGTTCATCAACATACTGGTATAGTCCGAGGCACCAGCACTTAATGAACATCCAACACATCCCAGTGGACAGGGCACTCCGGGTCGACCATGGCCGGGAATCATACCAGGCGGACAGGTCTTGCAGGTCGGATCAACGCAAGGCATACGGGCTGTAATGAGTGAGTGAGTGAGTGAGTGAGTGAGTGAGTGAGTGAGTGAGCGAGTGAGTGAGTGAGTGAGTGAGTGAGTGAGTGAGTGAGTGAGTGAGTGAGTGAGTGAGTGACTCACCTCCAGGAAACTGTGAAGTCATAAACGGGAAGGCGTTCATGGGATTGGCATAAGCGGCGGCTGCTAGCGCCATAGCGGCGGCATGCGGGTTATAGGAGGATGTGGCGGCACTAAAATAACTAAATGTCTGAGTGAGTGAGTGAGTGAGTGAGTGAGTGAGTGAGTGAGTGAGTGAGTGAGTGAGTGAGTGAGTGAGTGAGTGAGTGAGTGAGTGAGTGAATTCTGTAAGTGAACTCACCTAAAAGCGGCATGATGAGCGTATAGAGCAGGGTTAACACCGGGTGGGAGAAGACCACGCATGGCAGCCAGACCGGGTGGTAATCCTGGAAGTTAGTGATTGATTGATTGATTGATTGATTGATTAGATGATCAATTGACAGATCGACTGACCTCTGTGCTACAAATTTTTTGTTTGTTTGATATATTTTTTCTTGCCAAAAAGATAGCTGCAAAAGGAAAATCAATTATAATTAACAATTAAGTACACGTAAGTGGGTTGAAACGTGAACTGTCTGACTGACTGACTGACTGACGCACCTTGCATGTTTCCATTCCTGTCCGCCGCCGACTTGCTGTTGCCATTCTCGTCCATCGCACTACCCGCACGCACGAGTGAGCTGAGGCTGAAACTTTTTTGGTTGAAATTTATTTAGATAACATAAAAAACGTAAAAACACAGAAAATTGAAAAAAATCGGAAAAATCCTTTACATTACAAAATGATCCGTGGCTGAAAATTTTTCGTTGTTGAAATCGATTCAAGTCACAATGTGAAAAACATTTTACAATAAATGCAAAAAAAAATTCGCCAACGAAAAAATCGTCAATTTTCTCCAACCTGTTTGATTTCGGCGATCCTTTGCCGTTTTCGCCGTTTTTGCCATTTTTGCCACCATTGGCCGAATCGGGCAGACCGATCGACTGGCACGTCTGGGCCAGTAGAGCCAGTGGTGATTTACCGGTGTCAGCCTGCAAAGTGAGTGAGTGTGTGAGTGAGTGAGTGAGTGAGTGAGTGAGTGAGTGAGTGAGTGAGTGAGTGAGTGAGTGAGTGAGTGAGTGAGTGAGTGAGTGAGTGAGTGAATATGATTCACGTGAAGGATATGTTTGTTATTTACATGGTGTCTGATTTTTTTATACTTTTACAGCGTCTGATTTCATGCTTCATTATAGCTGAATTCTCAATATATACGCTCGCCCACTTCATACAACTGTAAATCCCGAATCCCCCCAGATTTATCCCGCTATATCAGTTCTGCAGTTATTTGTCACACACAAAACACAAAGACCCAATCGGTGCAGAACAACTATAAATTTCGAACAGTTTTCCGAGTGGTTGGTTGGCTAGTCCGTGACTGACTGACTGACTTGATCTTCTGCTGGTCAGTCACCAGATTAATGACACTCAATTCGTCATCCACGCTGCCCGTCAGACGTATGAGGGCATATATGCCTTTTGACTGGCCGACCAGACCAACTGGCTGTAACTGTTTTACATGAATGACTAACTGACTGACTGACTGACTGACTGACTGACTGACTGACTGACTGACTGACTGACTGACTGACTGACTGACTGACTGACTGACTGACCGACTGACCGACTGACTGACTGACTGACTGACCGTCAGTTTCACTGTGACCGTCACACAACAATGAGTAATTGTCTCATCGTGTCTCGCACACTTAAAGTGTCACACTGTCGCGCGCCGGGCCGACCATTTTGGTCACAAAATTGATGATCCTCTTAGACGACCAAATGGTCAAACATTCGACGAAAATTTATTACCACAGACTGCGGGAATATCTGGCTATTCCATGACGACCGAAACATCTAAAAGCCTTGTCATGTTGGGTTCTCAAAAACTGTACCATGGGAATTTTGAAAACAATTCTTCGTGGGCATTTGAAAGAAACCAGCTCATTCGAATGAACGATGTAGTTATGACACCTGCTTATTGACTGCCTGACTGACTGTCTGAACAGATGAACGTTACCATCGCTTGTCTCATTTAGTGGAGTGTCTCACCAGTCAAAACGAGGAAAATGCCGAATTTCCATAGATCCACACGCAAATAGCGAAAACTCTGAATCATCCGAAATCACCAACAATAATCTCAAAAGATCATCACCCCTGAAGTTATTGTTTTAAAATATGGCATTCCAACAGCATCTACTACGGCCCTAAGGGCATATATGCCAACGATGTGTGCCCTGATGAATGGGCGCCCGGTGGTCTTATTAATGACCCTGATTAATCACGATGGAAACAAGATGAATGGCTTTGGAGAGACAGAAATCTGTCAAGTCAGTGATCAAATGGGTTCCCTCCCGTAAATAATCTGTTCCCAACAAACTGGGGATAATTTATCGTTTGTTTGTTGCCTTTGACTTAAGATTCAGTCATCCATCCAGCCATCCACCAATCCATCCATCCATCCATCCATCCATCCATCCATCCATCCATCCATCCATCCATCCATCCATCCATCCATCCATCCATCCATCCATCCATCCATCCATCCATCCATCCATCCATCGTTTTCAGCAATCAATCACGGTTCTTCCGACAATCTAAGCTCCGAAGATGAAATACGTAAAAGTTCGTCCTGACTGACCGACTGACAGACAAATAGGAAATGACAGACACAGTTAAAACGATCAGTCATATTCACATTGGGCATACACGGATGGGAAGCGAAATTGATATTGGACGGCTGACATGTTGCTGTTGTTGTTGTTGTTGTTGTTGTTGTTGTTGTTGTTGTTGTTGTTGTTGTTGTTGTTGTTGTTGTTGTTGTTGTTGTTGTTGTTGTTGTTGGTGTGGATCTTTTTAACGTTGGCTTCGTACACAGTAAATTATTAACAAAAAAAAACAACAACAACCACAACAACAACAACAACAACAACCACAACAACCACAACCACAACAACAACAACAACAACAACAACAACAACAACAACAACAACAACAACAACAACAACAACCACAACCGCATTCCAAAAACATGATGGATCACTGATCATAATCGAAAGTGAAATGTGGGTTTGATGGATGGGAATCGATTTCCTTCATCCCTTGATTACTAATCCAATCAAATCATTCATACGTTTTTCGGTCGATTGATGAATCAATCATCAACTATCATGGGAATATGATCGTTTTCTTTGTTGGGAAATTCATATTTATTTATGCCGGTCTCACTACACCACATTACCGGTCGATATGACGAGAAGGGTGGGGAAAAGTGGAATTCCCCTCTCTTTGGTGGTTTAATAAAGTAGAATTCGTTCCTTAAGGTGTAGGTAACTTGGCCTAATTTCTACCAATTATCTCCTCTTAGAAAAGATTCCCTTCCCTTTGGCAGTTAAGCTCGTCCGCCAGTGAGTGAATAGATCGTGAATTTCAGGTTGCCTTGCTTCTGAAAAAGTAGAAGTAGAAGAATGGCTTATTGCCTCACATTCCCATCATTTCTCGGGCGCAAAACGACATACGAGAGAATATAGTGGAAAACATCGTCGCCATTTACCGTGGACATTTGCCGAATTGATGGATGGTGTTGGGCGCAGAACATTACCATTCAGCGGAGGTGGCGGCTCCCATTATTGTACCATGATATATCGTAATGGTATTGTGGAGAATACCCATAGACGATGAGGGGAAAATCCCTACCCCCCCCCCCTTCAAACAGACTCTCATCCACAATATGGGAGAAGTTATAAAGTTCCACTTTTGTTCACATACAAAAAGTATGGCCCATAAACAACCGGGGTGACTAACCAGAGCAATTAATCACTCAATATTTGATGTATGATTTAAACGAGCCCATATGTATTTATGGGGGGCTATATGGGGGAATATTTATTATCGTATGCAGGGGGGCTGAGGGGGCAGGGCGGTGTTGCTTTGAAGCGCACATACATCCATACATCGGGCCCCCATACTCCATCCAAAATAGGTGATTTATGTGCAATTACGCGTGTGAGTGACTGGTTGAGTGACTGAGTCAGTGACTGATTGAGTAACTGATTAATGGACGCACAAAAGTCAGCATACATAGCTGCTCCATTAATTCCACTACTGTTGAATGGTAGAGATCGGAGGCACCAACGCATCTGCTTTTATTAAACGATTTGATGAATGACTGTCAGTCAATCGATCAGTCAGTCAGTCACCTAACATGTGAGATGATTGATTGAGTTATCTTATGAATACCAGCCAGTCAGTCAGTCAGTCACTATGCCCACTGGCGGACGAGCTGATTCTCCAAAGGCAGGGGAATTTCGTCAAAGAGGGGGGGATCGGCAGGTTTGAGGTCATTTTTCATACACATTAGGGAACAAACTCTACATTTTGAAAATGCCAAAGAGGGGGGAATTCCACTTTTTCCTTCTTCCCTCGTCCGCTAGTGACTATGCCAAGGTTACTATGGTGCACTTGATGACTGACTTGAAATTGTTATGATAGCCGACTTACTATCATTCATCAAGAAATCTACGCTGGTCGATAAAACCATCTAACGAATCGTAAAATTCCAAGTGACTCCAGTCAGTCGCTTGGAATTTGTTCACATTTCACGCGTTTCATCAGATGTAGACTGTGATAAAATGGGACCGGTATTCTATGTGCTTTATTGTAAAAAAAAACAGGATAATTCAAACGAGTAGAGTGACTGGTATCATATTATTGTTTCGTGGAACTAAATATGAAAATCTCACTCGATTCGTCTTCTCATTCCACAATTTTGTCTGTCAGTTTAACAACGTCTTCTTTTTCAGTCAGTCAGTCATTTATCAGTCAATCGGAACGGAAGACAGAAAAAGTATCATGTAGCTTCCCAAATTCACAGGAAATCTGAGCAAAAATCGCACTTATTTTTGTGTGTTAGCACAACCAACACACTCGGTATAATGAATGGTTTGGCCTATTGGTTGATCAATGGATACGGCCAACGTATTTAATGATCTCAATTACTCACAAACGTCAGAGTCCCGGCTGCTGCTGGTCGGGGAAATAAATTAGCCTTCCAACTGTATACGGTGATCAATTTGCAGTCGGGCGATGAAAAATTTTAGTATAGATATTCTTCAATGTTGCCAGCTGACTGGCTGAATGAATGAATGACTGACTGACTGAATAAATGGCTGGCTGACTGTCTGACTGACTGACTGACTGACTGACTGACTGGATAAATGACTGAGTGACTGACTGACGGATTCTACATACTCCGATTGTTCCCAATGCCTGCCAGATTTACTCAAGCCCGGATCGATCCCGCCATCTGAAGAACATTATTCCACCCAGTCTGCCAGTCAGTCAATTATCTTACTAAATCAATCAATCACTCATCGTTTCATAAATAAGGTGCGTCATTCAGTCAATCAGTCAGTCAGTGATTCGTTGATGTTGATGAAGATGCGGATAAGGTATGGAAGTCAGCCGGGAATTCCCGTCAGTCAGTCATGTGAAACATGAACGACTCAGTCAGCGCTGCCCTGATCCGTCAGTCAACACATAATAAGGATTGGCTAGATTGATTTTGTTATGTTGTTATGTTATGTTATGTGATTGTTATTATTATTGATTGATTGGTCGTGTTATGGGCCGACTGGTGATGCAGCCGTGATTTATCGAATGGGAAACTCGCAATGACTGACTGACCGACCGGTTATCGGTTCGGGTTACCAACTGATTAACCATTATTTATCTCATGATAGTGAAACGTGAACGAAATGCGAGTGACCAGTAATTTTTTCGTCCGTTTTGACAAATCACTTGTAATTTCGGAGGAATTTGATCGTAAAAAACAATTGATTGACGCATCAAGGTTGACTGACTGACTGACTGACGACAGACTCCACAATCTGGTTGACTGACTGACTGACAGGTTTGCGTTGTTGGTGGATCACTCTCCTGAGTGAGTGAATGTTTTTTAGGCGTGACAGACTGATTGTCGTGTATTTCACAGAATGACTGATTGATGACCAGATGCATGATTTATTGCGGTCGTTATGTGCAGGTGACGATTTAGGGCCATGGGAAAACAGGATATTGTCGCACTGTCTGTCATCAATGACTGACTGACTGACTGACTGACTTTGTGAATGACTGACTAAGCGACTGACCGAATCAGTCAGTGACTGATAAAAAACAAGAAAATAATGTGACGTTCTTTTCGCTAAAGAATTTTGCCATATATAAATAAAATAATAGTCCATAACCATCTGATTCCTATGAAGTGTACCTAAATTACCTTACATTTTGTGTGTCTCGTAATTTAACAACAAAATCGCCGCTTTATTCTACATTTTCAATGTATCGTACATACATTTATTCCCAACCACCAACACAGTCATCACCTCCCCACCATTCAAAGCTTCACGATCATGATAGGCAATCACTCACTCACTGATTGATTGATTCCACTCTGAATGAGAATGAATGACGCTTACAGCCGCCCGCAACCCTCGGGGCGGTTGGGAAAATCGTCTAAAATGATGGGGATTTCGGGACTAATAGGGAATGGGAGAATCTGTGGTACCTCACCTACACATAGGATGATTTTTATCTTTTTTATCTTCCAAAGAAGGGGGAAATTCCCCTTCATCCGCTAATAGCCCAATGTTATATACGGGGTACCACCACCGGATCGTTGATTAATGAGTGGCGCGTCCGCTTTTGAGTGCCGCTATTATGGACGATGGGCTGTAGTGACAGTCATTTATTACCCGTGGTCGGTCACAGTTTGGTTGGTCAGTCAGTCAGTGACTGATTGACGAACTTAGTCAGTCAATGACTGATTGACAAACTTAGTCAGTCAGTGACTGATGAAAAGATTCAGTTTGGTTAAAGTTTTTGAATACGAAAATTTGACACTCCTCCAGTCGGTGATTGATTTTGAAAAGTTAGTTCGCTAAAATGGACGATGGGCTGTAGTGACAGTCATTTATTACCCACCGTCGGTCACAGTTTGGTTGGTCAGTCAGTGACCGATTGACGACCTTAGTCAGTCAATGACTGATGAAAGAATTTACACTTAAGTTAAAAAGGTACATACAGCTGAGTACGGCAGTTTTTCAGTCAGTCAGTGATCGATTTGGGTGCATCATGAAGAAAAGGTACTGGAACGTTGAACATTGACTCCTAGATCATTCATGTTTCAGTCAAACATCATACATACCATGTACAGTACACATTTCTGATATTTCCGAAACCTTACGTCTAAATTAAAAAATTATACATACAAAAACTGTAAAACGTTATACCAAAATTACGAATGCTTAGCTGGTCCGTCAAGTGAACTCAAACTGACACTCACACACAAATACATAGTCTGTCAGTCTGTCAGTCGGTCAGTGAGTCCCACACACCCTCGCTCATCACTCAGCCAGTAAGAAAGCAGAGAGTGAAAACAATGTTATAAATGACTGTCATATTTCGCAAGCAACATCAATTGCCAAAAAACTAACCAGTCTCCCAACTGAAAATGTCCACAACAACAGATGCATAGATCACTGAGCAAACGACTGACTGACTGACTGTCAGAGCGAAAAACTCTGCCAAACCACTCGTTTGTCGTTCAAAACGACGGTCGTGTAAGTGACTGACTGACTGACTGACTGGCCGAATGGATAGTAAATGACTGGTTCAGCGCCGGTCATTAGTCAAGACAGTCACTAAGAGTTTGGAGTGCGTATAACATGCCCGTGGTGATGAACGACTGATTGACAGACACAACCAAACACAATGAACGTCGGTTTTTCCGGACTGACTGACTAACTGACTTTACTGACTGTCATTGAGTCTGTCAACAATACAGTATCATATTTTCCCACAACAAGTAGTATGTCATCCACGTAATAAAATATCATCCATTTATTCTGGCGGCATTAAACGACGCATCATAAAAGTGCGTCATTTCAGCCGCAATGACTGGTCATTTCAGTCATGATGACGGATGGTCAGTCATTCCGAGTTGGTCAGTCAGTCAGTCAGTCAAAATTTCTCTCGGTGCGGCATTTTTCAGCAGGGCGACATCGTGAATTATGACAGTCATTCTGTCAGTCGCAATGGATGACTGATCATAAACGACTGATGCTCTCTATATAACCGAACCGGGGCCAACCAATAACAGTCAGTCAAAAGGGCAAAAGTTTTTACGATGATTGATTGATCGGGGCTTATTAGTTGTGGTGCAGTTGACTGACTGAGTTGCTGAATGTCAGTCAGTCAGTCAGTCAATCAATCACGCGCTCACAAACACAACGATCATCCTTGGTTCCAACACTCTAATGGTACAGCCCACGGTGCCGCCAACAATACAAATGACTGTCATTAATTCTTCGACCAAGCCCACAAGCGTGTAAACATCCTTTTGAGAAAAATGGAGCGTTTTTTCAACAAAAAAATTACTTGAACAACCAAGAATTACTTGAGAATCCCACAATTTTCCAGTTGACCGAAGGGAGGGAGGTGGAGTCTGCTGCCAATTCGGGATAATCCGCCGATGATGCCGTTGGTCATTCATCTAAAACGATCTCTCTGCACCATTTGCCGCTTATATATATATTCCGACTCGGTCGCCCTGACAGACTCGGGCACCCATATAACACGCGTAATGCCGCGAATAAATCACTTTTAATGGCATTTGAACGCCGCTGCGGGGTATCTCCACGATTCCGAGGGCTTCAATGTACCACCAACAATGCGCTTTTAAGCGCACCATGAAACATGAATGAATACCCGGCCAACAACTTAGTGAATGGTGGTACGGATTTATACTTGGGGAGTCGAACCCACGACCGCTGGCTTCCCCGTCAAACACCCTGCCGACTGCGCCATCCGGTCCGGGCGGTCGGGACGAAATGATAACGAGTACATAAATCTCCACTGAACAACACCGCGGGCCCAGTGTATCGAGATCGTTAAAATTTTTATCCCCTTTCATCCATCAAACATTGACGATCCTTCGAGGCAGTTCGCCGAAACCACATAAACATCTGCATATTGTATTCCCCGGATTCGTCGTATTTTTATGAATCTTATGCCATTTTATATGCGGATTTTATGCAAACCTGCAATTTATGAGGGAAAAGCCACAACAATGAGTTATGACTGACTGACTGACTGACTGACTGCATTCAATGACTGACCAGTGACAGACAAAGCCCGACGATTCCACACGGCCAGCTTTCACCGACCATTCTTTATGGGAATCGTTCACGTTTCACATGTCGGTTATACATATAATTTTAGTACTCAATGGCTCGTGAAACGTGAATGATGGGGCAATCGTAGCGATTTGGTTGAGAAATCACATGGACGATGTGAAATTGGCCGTTTGGGCTATATAGTCCGTCAGTCGGGTAGCAATAACAGTGACTGACTGACTGACTGACTGACTGACTGACCATGCGGTAATAAATCATCGTCGTGGAAAAGATTTCGTATATACATGATTTTATGTAGATACAGTCAGTCAGTCAGTCATGCAATCACGTAATAAATCATGCACTATCTTGCTGGGAATTGGCAGATCGACGTATACTCAGTCAGTCAGTCAGTCAGTCAGTCAATGCAACAGTTACGGTCCGTCGTCAATCACCGACTGATTCGACCCATAAAACTTATGTGATTCCTTTGTCGACGCCGCCCCCCATAAACACGTTCGCATTGAGGGGGAAGGGGTGACAAGATACCCCATAATCGAAACACAACGATCAAATTTACGACAGCTAGTAAAGTCGAAAACCATCCCTCCTCTTTTGCGCAGCAGCACCCGACGGGAACGACCCGATAAAACATACCGGTATTACCGTTAGGCATCGAGCACACAAAGCCAGTTAAACCTCCGGGTACAAATCTCTGTTCAGCAGATCATACACGATTTACGAGTGTAAATAACGGTGTTCCGGATACAATGATGCCGGTGAATCGCGGTAAAAAGCGGTTCCGTGTTACCGGTTAACGAGTTGGCATAATATTATGGTATAAAAATACGGCCAGTAGTCGGCAGGTTAATACAACCCTGGTGAAACAGCCCTTCCGTTATGGAACGGTGGTTCATGTTTATGAAACTCGTAAGATTTCTCCCAGTTACGATTAAACACTGTAAACTTTTACTGTTTGACCGCCAACCGCTGGTGCTAACATTTCCCATGTACACGACACCCACTAGTGGACGAGAAGGGGTGGGGAAAGTGGAATTCCCCCCGTCTTTGGCGGTTTCAAAAAGTAGAGTTTTTTCTCAAGGTGTAGGTAAAATGATCAAATTCCAGCCAATACCCCCCTCTTTGGAAAGTTTCTCCTCCCTTCGGAAGATAACCTCGTCCGCCGGTGTTTCCCATGTACATACACAAACTACCGAATTATCAACCAGAAACGACGCCATTAAAGCGGGCCATTTAACGACGCAATCGTATTTATTCATGACCTGACCCATCAAGTCAGTGTGGGGCCATGGAGTTTATTATCTATGGGGGCGCATGGGGGCTAAAAATGTTTATCGTCACCCATTAATACGGCGGTTGATTTACGTTTTATGGAGCGCGTTGGACAATAATTTCTATGATCAGCCACAGCACCCATGCAGAATCTCATAATTCAGGCTGAAACTACACATTTACACCCATTCGGGCTAATATAACACCGAGCCCATAAATATAAAACCGAGTCATTAAATGAGCGATTATTAAATTTATGCTAATTCGGGTGCTTTTATTGTGTGTTTGGTTGGTTTTACGTTGAGTGACGTGCGCTTTGTTTGCTGATTTTACTATTTTTGAGTTTATTAGCGCCGACATGGACGGATGGATGGAAATTTAATGTTTATTAAAGATTTATGACACTCACAAGCTGCCGGCTGCACTTAAATTTCAATGTTTTCCTGGTTTTTATGCGCGAGTAATCAGTAATAATAGAAATAACAATAATTCATTGACGATTGCCAAAAATGGGTAATTTCTCCCAATTAATTGAGCCCGTAAATCGCTTTCGAAATTACCGGGTGGCGCCAGTTGGCTATGTATTTATGGCTAATGTCACATTGTTGTTGATTGGCAGTGAAGTAAATGACAAGTGAGTGATGAAATGAGGAAAACACGAAAAACATCAAACCCAAAATAAATGAAAAAATTGAATTTTTCACAAAACTCTCGAAATTTGTGATTCATGAATTTCGAAAAAATGCAAAAATCCGTAAAAATTGTAAAAACCAAAATTTCCAAAAAAATAAAAAAAAATTTGAAAAATGAATTTTGACAAAATTTGTGAAAATTTTCGACTCACCGTTGACGTCATCGGTGTCATATAGTCGGGGCACAGATACTGAGAGTGATTGTTGTTCGAGACCATGGCCATACGGGACGATGAGCTCGGGGAAGTTTTGCCGGAAATTTTGGCGAATTTTTTGTGATTTTGTTGCCGGTTAATTTCGACGTAGATGCGCAGGTTAAAATGTTCCCAGCAATTGGTAAAG
Source organism: Daptonema setosum (assembly GCA_964036265.1). NCBI lineage: Eukaryota > Metazoa > Nematoda > Chromadorea > Monhysterida > Xyalidae > Daptonema > Daptonema setosum. The sequence continues at coordinate 6,724,748 of OZ038444.1, read as the reverse complement.
TATCCACAGGTGTAGGTTCTGGTGGTAATTTTCAGATTGACGTATTAAGGTGGACGCACTGAAGAGATTGGATCTGAAAATAGAAAAAAATTTAAATTAGTAATTTTATCAACAACGAGAAATTTTAAGTTCAAATACAAATAATGCAGGGAAATGTTGGGCGAATTTCGAAGACAGGTATGTAAGTAGGAAAAGTGAATGAGTGTAATCCACAAATCTCTCGACCAAAGCGTGTAAATCCACATAACATTACAATAAATCTCCAGACTGAACGAGTGTTTTCCATCATACGAGAGCAGGAAGGAGAAGAAGACAGTCATAATAATTACGAGAACAACCCGTTCCCATAATAACATGTCAAACGAAGAGATATCGCACTGGAAATCACTGACATTTACGACACGTCTCCGGCAGATAAAGGCATCTTGTTCGAACGACCAAACTATACGCCTTCGGGGTACATTTATATGTTCGACACGTGAAACGTGAACTGCGAGCAGGAGGACTGACTGACAAAAATCAGCAGGGAACGAGTGAAAAGAGATTTGATTACCTCGCCAGGCATTATATATTGATTGACGGGCTGCTGTCAGTCAGTCAGTCATTGATGCATATGGGTAAAGGACATACCGCTATGACTGACTGACTGACTGGTTGACTGATCAGATTACCAAATGTGACAGTCATGATGAGTGATTGGTTGATTGATTGATTGACGGTCTGTCAGTCAGTCAGTCAGTCGGTCAGTGATTGGATTGACAGACGGAATTGGACTGACTCACCAACTGACTGACTCACGCACTGACTGGTCACACGACAATCAGATGGTCTGTCACAGATTAAGTGAGTGGATATGAGTACAATTGAATGTGATTGTATTGGGGATTAGATATAATCGGATGCGCACACAAACAACCACTCGAAGTGACTGAAGTGACTGACTGATCCTCACACAAGTGACTGACAGACTGACAGACAAAATGTGCTTAACGCATGACTGACTGACTATGACTGACTGACTGTCGTACGGTTTGACAGTGATTCGAACCAGGGGAAACTGTCCGTCACTCAACACGAGGAACATTACATTGACATTCAGAGAGTGACAATCATTCGCATTCGATGTATGTTTGAACGTATAAATGATTGGACGACATGACTGTTTCGTGTCCATATCAAACATTCGAAATGACAGACTGACTGTCTGTCAATGACAGACTCCAACCAGTCACAGTCAATTCTTATACAGTCGCACAGGAAAACGGCTGAACTGATGAGAGGCAGGAGTCAGTCAATGAGAATAACCGTTCGGTCAAATGAGGAAGAGAGCTGGAATAAATTCATTTTCATTTAATTAACTGTGATATTTATTCCAACAAAAATCAAGAATCGACAACATAAATTTATATGATAACAAGCAAAGTGAAACAGATATCTAAGGATTAATTCACGCATATTCAAAAATCTACACCTTGACTGTATTCTTAAATTTCCACGATTCACTAAACTCTTGCCTATCGCATTTTCTAAAAAAAATTCCGCAAAATCCAAGTCTTATTAACATTGACGAAATCTATGTCAAACTCCCAATTTTCTATGCCTGATTAAATTCTGACTTTTTATGCTTAATTCTAGCAACTCCTAATTTTTTATGCCTAACTATATTTCCCAACTTTATATGCTTAGTTCTAGCAACTCCTAACTTTCTATGTCTAATTTCTAACTCCTAAGTTTCTCAGCCTCTACTACCCACCATCACAACGCAAACCAAGTGACAAACATCCAACCTTCTATGCTTGACTATAATTCGTAACCTTCTATGTCTAAGTATAATTCCTAACTTTCCATGTCTATTTTCGAACGTCTAACTCCTAACTTTCTAATTTCGAATATCTAACTCCTTAGTTTCCAACCCTCTACTACCTACCACCACAAACGCAAACAAAGTGACAAACATCCAACCTTCTATGCCTGACTCTAACTTTCAATTTTCAATGCCTTAGTATAACCCCTAAATTTTCATGCCGCCGTTTAATTCCTAACTCTCTATGTCTAATTTCTAATTTCTAACTCCTAAGTTGCTAAGCCTCTACTACCCACCATCACAAACGCAAACAAAGTGACAACTGACAGCCGGACTGGTTGTGTGCGTGTGTTCCCCCGCCTTGTGGGGGGGAGGGGCACACTCCAGACTCCGCCTCTCGACGCCGATTGGCTGGCGTCAGCACTGATCGTTCATTGGTTCAGTTGGTGATGCACGGCGGAAATCTTACAATTATGGTAGTGGATCAGCATTAGCAGGTGATTTCGAAACTGAATTTGAACTTGGGATTTTTTTTAATGGAGACTAGGAGTAGGAAGGTTGATCCAAGGGAAGTTTGACAATTATGGTGGTGGTTCAGCATTAGCAGGTGATTGGAAAACTGAATTTGACTTGCGACGGCGAATCAGATGGAGACTAGGAGTGAGATTACGTAAGAAATCATCAGAAATGTACATCAGAAATCGTAATTTGGTAGATGTTCAGCTGATTAGGAAACTGAATTTAAACTGGAGATTTGTTCAGATGATGACTAGGAGTATGAAGGTTGATGCAAGGGAAATCAAGAAATTTTTGTAGATTTTGCCAGGTTTATTAGTTGATTAGGAAAGTAAATTTGAACTTGCGATTCCGGCAGAAATCTTCCAATTACGGCAGATTTTTTCTGTTTATTAGTTGACGTTTCCGAGGGAGAATAGGAGGGTTGATCTAGGTAAATCAGGTTATGCTGGTGAGATGAGGAGCTTGAAAATATGGAAATACGGAAATATCTAAAGCAATAATGGTAGTTGTGCAGAGAATAAAGTTACAGAAATGAATAACGCTAATTCGTGTGGTTTGATTCGATAAGTGGTAGAATTATTCCTGTAAACATATTCCACAATATTTCACTAGAGCTTGAACTTACATACTCGTTTAAAATACTTCATCAAGAATTTCAACTCTACGCCGAAACCCACCAATCACCGAAACAACCACGTAGTCGACGAAATAAATAAGGAGCAAAAGTGAAACCATAGAAAACGCGGCGAACGGGAAAAGTTCGGGAATCATCAAGAATAATAAATGATGATGTTCATCTAAAGTGCTATTTTGAGCCGTGCCCGATGTTATTAAGATTTTCTGTAAACTTATTCCACAATATTTCACTAGAGCTTGAACTAACTCGTTTAAAGTACTTCATCAAGAATTTCAACTTTTCGCCGAAACCCACCAATCACTGAAACAACCCCGTAGTCGCAGAAATAAATAAGGAGAAAATGTGAAACAACAGAAAACGGGAAAAGTTCGGGAATCATCAAGAATAATAAATGATGATGATCCCGCCGACGTTGGAACGCCATTTTGAGCCGTGCGAATTATTTTCATTTTCTGTAAACTTATTCCACAATATTTCGCCAGTGCTTGAAATTTGGAAGTACTTCATCAAGAATTTCAACTCTTCGCCAAAACCCACCAATCACTGAAACAACCCCGAAGTCGACGAAATAAATAAGGGAAAAAAGTGAAACCATAGAAAACGCGGCGAACGGGAAAAGTTCGGGAATCATCAAGAATAATAAATGATGATGATCCCGCCGACGTTGGAACGGCCATTTTGAGCCGTGCGCAAATTTATTGGTGTCATTAGGAGTAAGTAACCAACGGGACTATTCACCAATCAGCTTATTTACTTGAACCTGAAATTGAAAACAGAAATGTTTTTGGCGCGAATTTGAATTTTTCTTATTTTTCAACTTTATTAGAAAAATTGGTGGTGGTTTGGATTTTTGTCAGAGTTGAGTATATACCTATAAAGGAGAAAATATGCTGACTGAGCGGGTAAGAAATGATTATGTGTGAACAGTAAGGCCATACTGTTTTCGAAACTGTTTCAGGAAACATCAGAAAGCGTTTCGCATCACATTAATGTACTTAACTTGATGTTAAGTCTAAGACACAGCTAATTTTAGTTGAGACTAGTTCTAGTAAACTTGTTGACATGAACACTTCAACGTTCAAGTACATCAATCACTTTAACTGAAATTACCCGAACCAATCTCTTGTTGTTCCCAAACTGTGAAGCTTTTCCCAATCTTTTTTCATGAAGCACAGAAGTCTCAGAAAATTTTCCACAATTCTCCCGATTACAAATGAACGGGTCGGACATATTTTTTGCGTGGAATGGGTCTATAGTTAATGAGATGCTGTTTGCCAGTACTAATGGCACACTTAGGTGGTGCCATGAGTTATGGGCCGTGAGCCTTGAGTGAGCGACGGAGTCAGAGAGTTAGTGAGTGAGTGAGTTAGTGAGTGAGTGAGTGAGTGAGTGAGTGAGTGAGTGAGTGAGTGAGTGAGTGAGTGAGTGAGTGAGTGAGTGAGTGAGTGAGTGAGTGAGTGAGTGAGTGAGTGAGTGAGTGAGTGAGTGAGTGAGTGAGTGAGTGAGTGAGTGAGTGAGTGAGTGAGTGAGTGAGTGAGTGAGTGAGTGCGTGAGTGAGTGAGTGAGTGAGTGAGTGAGTGAGTGAGTGAGTGAGTGAGTGAGTGAGTGAGTGAGTGAGTGAGTGGGTGAGTGAGTGAGTGAGTGAGTATTCCGTGATGCATAACTACCGTAGGATTCGAGACCCCATTCAATGCATACGATTTCGAAAAGTTCATCAGTCATTCATTCCGAACCACAGGTAATCGAAATGAATGAGTGGAATGACCCAAATTTATATATGGTACATACAAAAAGAAGTAATTACGGTAATTCATCACTATAAAATACTGCCCTACTTGAAAGTCATCACAGCCGTGAATGCCCATCGGTAATCCAATTCAAATGAATGATTACCTGAATCCTGGAATGAATGACCATATGTGCCATTGAATGAATGGATGATACTTGCGTGGCAATGGTACATAATCAAACACAAGTGTAATGGCGTGCTAGAATGAATGGATGGATGGAATCACCCAAGTTCTACTCGTATGGAACATAAACCAGAGTATTCGGTGATTAACTTATCAAATAATGATACCCAATAACGTATGTAGGACACATACTGTATGTGTGAATTGGATTACCCAATGACAAGCAATTCCATTCGAAACATGGTCCATTCAAGTGAATGATTACCTGAATCACTGAGTGAATGACTCGGTGTGCCACTGATGCATGTACGGTACTTACATACATACTTGGCCGTGATATACATGCTGGCGGACGAGCTAAATCTTCAAAGGGAGAGGAATACCGTCAAAGAGGAGAGAATTAGCAGTTATGAGGTAATTTTACCTACACCTTAAGGAACAAATTGCAATTTTCAAACTCACCAAATAGGGGGAATTCCACTTTTCCCCCTTCTCGACCGCTTATGGTGCATACATAGAAGGTGCCGCCACTAATGATCATGAAAAATGGCCATATTGGATACTCTGTTGCTCTGAATAATGGGGTGTGATCCGAAAAAGGAATAATGTGAATCAATTCATTCTACAATCAATGAGCTATAATAACTTGTAGTCCTGATAATGAACGATCGAAACTCACACTTTCTCCGGCTTCATTAGATTCACAGATTGAGTATAATGAAAAAACCGAATGAAAAAAAACGATAAATGAACAAATAATAAATAAATGAATCACACGGGACTGGGTTGATTGTGTGCCAATAAATATGATACTGAATATGATGTGATTCGTCAGTTTGTACATACTTGACCATCATTGATTATCATGACGAATGTGCATGTTTTTGATACTTCACTATGACAAACACTTGTGGAATGTGTTACGACCACACTGCCAGACGAGCTAATTCCCCAAAGGGAGGGGAATTTCGTCATAAAGGGGAAATTGACCGTTTTTAAGGTCATTTTATTTACACCTAAGAGAACAAATTCAAGCTTTTAAAAACGCCAAAAAGGGGGGAATTTCACTTTTCCCACCAATTCTCGTCCGCTAGGGCGATCATCCGCGGGTATTTCCCTCAAGAAAATATTAAAATAAATTTCCTCACAGAGTCATCTATGGATGTTCCAAAACCAACAAACACCAGACTGAGCGGCTATTTCTCTCTGACACCGCGAGCTAAACCAGTATGGTCAGAGGAGGCGTGGCCTAGCTTCCGAGGGGGTCCAACAAGGCGGCAAACATCAGACAACAAAACACCCCCCCCCCCCCCCCCCGACCAGAACAAGTTTGATGGAGCCTGGCCCCTCTCTCGTACCCCCACCCAGTTTTGGTCCATTCTCGTTAAATTGATGCTCTCTGGTATGGGCGTATTTCAAGCACTGGCGGACGAGCTAAATACCCAAAGGTAGGGGAATTTCGTCAAAGAGGGGGGAATTGGCAGTTTTCAGGCCACTTTACCTACACCTTAGGGAACAAATGCGACTTTTTGAAAACGCCAAAGAGGGGGGAATTCCACTTTCCCCACCCCTTCTCGTCCACTAGTGCTCTCTGGTATGGGCGTATTTCAAGCGTTCATTCATAGTGAGGTTAGTTGGGGATGACGGAGTGCTTTGTTTGTGGGGCAGAGTTGCCGTGGGATCGGCGATTGCTTATACTTAATCTTAGCACGAGACCTGGTGTTTGTTAGGCATACATACATACAGATTTGGTACTTTGATGAGTGTCAGATGGTTCATACATGTTTCTCTATGTCTCTGCTATTGTACATACAAAGTAATGCATCACATACATGTGTATTTTGATAGAGAAAAATACTGTAGTAGAGAACACTAGCGAACGAGCGAATGAATTCCCCCCTCTTTGGCAATTTCAAAAACTTGAATTTGTTCTCTAAGGTGAATTCCCCCTCTTCGACTATATTCCCTACCCTTTGGAGGATTAGCTCGTCCGCCTTTAGTAAAGACCGATATTATACATATTTGTAAGGACAAACAAAAAAATACGGTTAATAATACGGCTTTATAACTTGGAATGAACTATAGTGTTTAACCGAACATGTCTTTGTTAACATTTAACCAGAACACATTTTTAGTTATAAGATTTTATACAGGAACTTATTAGAAAAAAAACCTCTGAACTGAATCAACACAACAAAACGCACAAAAGGTTTACAAATGGGTAATTTCCTAGCACCATCGATGAACGTGCCCCATAGCCGGGGCGGTCTGTATCAAGATTGCATGCTAAATCAATCATTAAATTTTATTGCCTGTCATTCGGGTTACAGAGTGGGGGTCTGACCCTTACCCCCCCCTGAATCTCCCCACCCCCCGACCGGAATGAGTGAGTGCGTATGTGCTTTAGTGATTGATAGTGGCATACGGACAAGCAAACATTGCATATGCAAGTCTGTGCCGTTATTGATAACATTGGTGAGAGAGTGAGTGAGTGAGTGAGTGAGTGAGTGAGTGAGTGAGTGAGTGAGTGAATCCGTTAGTAAGTTAAATTAACTAATAGGAGACGGCGGAAATCAAGCTAATAAATCTTATATCAAAATATACTAATGCAACTGAGAACAACGGTAGAAGATGAGCTTGTAAGAGTGGTAGACAATATGACAAACCAATGACAGACAATGACTGGCCAATGACAGACTGTATCTGGAACCAAAAACCTGGGTGGTATGTGCCTGTCACAGTCATATACCCTCTAAACGTCACGTTAACGCGAATAAGTCACACGTTGACATTAACTCGCGAGTAAACCAATCGGCATGCATGAAAGTGCTCCATCACCTTAATATAGACACTGGTGAAACGTGAATAGATTGATTCGACCAATTCCATGTGACATGTGAAACGTGAACGAATTGAAGCGTTGATGTGCCTTGACTGACTGACTGACCGACTGGTAATTGCTGGAATCCGGGGTCTAATGTGCGTGATTAACACGTGAGTGTAAGTGAGTGAGTGAGTAAGTAGTGAGTGAGTGAGTGAGTGAGTGAGTGAGTGAGTGAGTGAGTGAGTGAGTGAGTGAGTGAGTGAGTGAGTGAGTGAGTGAGTGAGTGAGTGAGTGAGTGAGTGAGTGAGTGAGTGAGTGAGTGAGTGAGTGAGTGAGTGAGTGAGTGAGTGAGTGAGTGAGTGAGTGAGTGAGTGAAGGAATAAGAGTGAGTGAAGCTTCTAAGAAATGTAAGTAATAAAGAGTGGGTAAGAAAGGTAGGTATTTTACAACGGATACCGATTGACCGACTGTTTTACTAAAATATGGCTGACTGACGAAAAATGCAGCGATTAAAACCAAATGTACAAGAAACGTGATGAACGATTGAATTATTTTAAAGGCTGACTGAACTTTACTAATACATAGTATTATTACAAAAGAACATATAGTAGTTTACAGACAAAGAATCTGCGTAAAAGAATTCTCTGAACAAACTACAAAAACAACAAACGTATCACTAGAATCATAACCGAAAAAATCCAAGTTACTGACTAAAAAACATTGAACAAAAGAGTGACTGATAGTAAAAAAAATTGACTGACAGACTAGCAAATAACTGGCCGATTACGGCTGACTGACCGCTCCAATGCATGCTGACATGATCATAAGAACATGTGTTAGCGCGCGCTGCAGCAAAAACTTAATTTCATCACGAAAATCACCCAGTGACACTTTTGGCGCATTAAATTACTAATTGATTGATTGATCTAATGAACTAATGATTGGTTGATCGATCGGTTATTCGATCATATTATACTGACCAGCAGACGGGACCGACCCGAGTAACTGCGTAGATATTTGAATTGCTGAATAAGTGACTGACTAAGTGACTGATTGAATGACTGAGTGACTGACAGAGTGGCTGACTGAGTGACTGAGTGACTGACTGAGTGACAGACTGACTAAAGGAAAAAGTGGCTTAACATAAACAGTTGTGACAGATCAAGATAAGGTGCCAATATCCTTCACGCCATTTGGACCAGATCGAATTTTCAGAAGCCTTGACTGGTTAATCGAATGACTATGTGACAGACTGACTGCTACATAGGATGACTGGCCGAATTGTGAAACCACCAACCGCGCATATGTATGTGGTTGACAGACGTGAAAAGTTAGCATGTTTCACAGAAATGAGATAACTAATTAACTGACTTACTGACTGACTGACTGACTGACTGACTGACTGACTGACTGACTGACTGACTGACTGACTGATACACCAGAACCAATCATCAGTTATCTGGAGTGGCATGGCAATGCGAACGCAATCTGATTCATGTGATCACAGATGACAGACAAGAAAGGAAAGGTTAATTCCATGATTGACTGATCGGTTGACTGGCTTAGTTGCACCAATATACATTGTAATTGCTGATTTCATTTGCTATACATCCGAAGAATTGAACGGATGCATGCATTTGACTGACTGACTTACTGACTAACCGACTGACTGACTGACTTATTAACTAACGGACTGACTGACTGACTGACTGACTGACTGACTGACTGACTGACTGACTGACTGACTGACTGTCCTGACAAATGACAGTCATTCGCTGTGACAATGCGCTGTTTTGATACACTATAATCGCATCAAGTAATCACACCGAATTAAACACTTGTCAACAATCAGCACTTTCTTCTCAGACTTTAACGTCGGGTGGTGTGCAAGTGCGTTAATATGCGCTCATTAATATCGATCAGCAGG
>OZ038444.1:6695124-6710124 GCA_964036265.1 Daptonema setosum | reverse complement strand
AAATCGAAAGAAAATTGCGATTGTTATTCAAAAAAAAAATCCGGACTTTTAAATGGGACACCCTGTACAGTCCTTGCCCTAATAAACGGCTAAATTTGTCTTCCCTAAGCTTGGACCAAGTAAAACAAAATTGCGTGTTATACTGTAACCTAGACATGGCGTGCCAAATAAAACCAAACTTGGGCCAAGGAACACCATATTTGGGGAATTATCTGAACCAAGAGTCACCAAGGTAAACCAAGCGAAAAATGACGCCATCAAAATAAATCTGGGAAAAGAAACATCTTTTTCATCACAAAAAAGCTTATATTCATCGAACCATATTAAATTAAAATTTCATATACATGTACGAAAAATGATCTTGAATTAAATAATGATAGACTGACAACATCCCGAGGTCCATGTGACGATGTACAACGATATAATGAGTCTGCCATTTTGTTGATTAATGCCTCTTTCAATTCGGAAGGTAGAAATTACAGGTTGGCAGGCATTTATTATTTACTGTATTTATTACAGTGACGATGAGTGGTGAACACTGAAAATAAATGAGTAAAAGTAAATTATTTCAGAGTGATTGAGTACTTGAGAGATAATTGGAAACACTTTTGTTTTCCTTGCTTATGCTAAAGAAATGTGGAATTTGAAATATGTGGTGGGAACATGATTATAATTTTGGCTAGCCATAATGAAGTAGCGTTTCCGTCGGATATTAATTGGTCAACAAAAACATGAGTGAAGTTTGTTATTGATAGAATCAACATGTCGGCATGATTAGCTGTTAGAAAAAGGTAGACGAAACATACAACAACAACAACAACAACAACAACAACAACAACAACAACAACAACAACAACGAGAACAATGTACTGTAGAAACAACGAGAAATTAAACGCGCACCAGTTTTTAAAGAAATTGTAAGACATTAGAATTGGCATACAAATGTTTTACTAGGTCAAGTTAAAAAGCTATATATTTTAACCTAAGCACGGAAACCACCAATACAATCTATCAATATCAGATCCCACAATTTTACAGGCATTGATTACGTATAATAAAATACAAAAGTCTGTATAATTTTCTCAAACATAAAAAACACACGAGACAGATTTTTATAGATTTCGGCGTTTATGTTCAGAGTAAGATTATCTAACAGTTCGTCAGTGAAACGGCTAGAGATCAGACATGATAAATTGGGAAATTAAGGAAAAAAGTTCGCCCGTTCGGTCGTCATGGCGTAATCGGTTAGAGTGTCGACCATCAATCAAACCAGGTGGGTTCGTTCTTCCGTCATGAATTGTTCGATTAATTTTGGTTTGATGGCTGGTAAAAAGTTTTCGTGTGGGATTATGCTATTATACATGTTTTTTTGGTGAAGATATAAATTAGTGTTTGTTTTCCTGACTGATTCACTCACTCACTCACTCACTCACTCATTCACTCACTCAATCACTCACTCACTCACTCACTCACTCACTCACTCACTCACTCACTCACTCACTCACTCACTCACTCACCCACTCACTCACTCGCACCAAAACACCCACAATCATTCCCGAACAAACTTAATGATTGATCGAGCCACTTTGTCGTCTTACATACGTTAAAGCTAAAGTAGGCGAATTCCAGTTGGAATCTTTCGCACGCAGTAAATTTCACAAATTTCTGCATTCACTCGCTCGAGTAGTTCCAAATGAAAAAAAACTCCAGGTCAAACGTTTCGAGCCATCAAACTCTCAAAGTTTCACGCCTAAGCTCATCGCTCACGGAGCCCAACAAGCCCGTGGCGACAACTATACAAAACAATGCATTCATCATCGGCCCTCTACCGTCACCATGGCGCAATCGGTTAGCGCGCTGTCACCGATGGCCGATCAATCATCACCGCAGCACGACGCATGTCGAGTTCAATTCTCATCTTGTCATTGAACGGGAAAAAGTTTGCGAATGGTTCTTGAAGAATAAAGAGAATGTGGAATAATACTGTTCGCATGATGATTGATAATGAATGGTAGAAGTTACACTAAGCTGAAGGAAAAGAAGTCCCTAGTAAATCAGTTTGGATTTCGAATTCGTTCATTACATATGTACATGTACATATAGTACCTCTCACTAAATGAGGAATTCGCTTAACATCGGAACTTCAGAAGTTAATGGTTCTTACTTTCAACATTTGTTTGTAGTTGGTAGGAATAGTGTACCAATGGATGTACATGTATCCTCGAATCATAGCTCACTGAACAACAAATTTATCAGAATATAATTTTCAGCTACAGATAAACGTATAGAAGACGCTATCTGTAACTATACCAGTTCTCACAGCCTCCAATTCTGTGAAAGCGTGAAAAACTCAGGATTGAATTGATCGATCGACAGTCATTAAGAAACAGCAATTAATCAAAAAAAACGTGGCGATAATTACATATTCTTCGTTATGATGGGCTAAAAGGTAAATATGAATGTGAAATCATCAATCATTTTTACAGTCGTCTCTTCAGTAGAAATATAGAATTTTACTCAAGCGCCTCTGTTTATATAATAATCTAGAAAAACCAACGATATGGAGCAAAACCAAAATGCATATTTACGTAAAATACATACATAATAATGTATCATCATATGAATACTAGCTATGTAACTTTAATGAGAACTGAGTACAACAACTATTTCTATGGCGTTTCGTCCCGTTACATCCGGCGACCATCCTAACGATGTCAGGACTCGTCAGGGATGTGCATCGTACTTCATAAGAAAAACAGTAAATGTAATTTCACGGTATTCACAAATAAATAGCACACGTACCACATTCAAATTCAATGTTGGTCAATCCGTATTAAGCGCTGTGCGCTGATTGGCTGGTCTGAGTTTGAATCTGACGCAGATGTAATAAAAGAGTTAGGAACGAAATTAATAGTCCCAACTTAACGATTGGCAAAACTTCTATATCTGGACTGAATGAAAGACTGACTGAGAGACTCACTGACAGACTATGAACTGACAGACTGACTGACCGACTCACTGATAGACTGACTCACTGAAGTGTTGACTGACTGACCGACTCACTGATAGACTGACTCACTGAAGTGGTGACTGACTGATCACTAACTACGCTGATGAATGTGCATTTTTAATGAGCAGTAGCGAACGACTACGCAAAACATGGTGATTAATGACCTACAATTAATTGGAAGGATGTTCCTGTGTGCATCTGCAAATGTTCATCTGTCAGTCAGTCAGTCAGTCAGTCAGTCAATCAGTCAGTCAGTCCGTCAGTCAGTCAGTCAGTTAGTCAGTCAGTCAGTCAGTCAGTAAGTCAGTGAGTCAGTCAGTCAGTGAGTCAGTCAGTGAGTCAGTCAGTCAGTCAGTCAGTCAGTCGGTCAGTCAGTCAGCTTTGATCCTACATAACCAAGTGATATATTGCTAGCAATCAAAGCGATTGATGTTCCGTTGGGTAAATGATTGGTTGCTTGCCTTATGTGTGCAATGAAATACAAAAACAGTGAGTCCGTCAGTCAGTCACTAATGACTGGTTGAAGTGACTGAATGACTGATCGAATGCTGTTTGTTAGGGCGCCGCACTCGCGTGTGATGTGTGTGGGAGACTGAACCAGTGAGTGAGTGAGTGAGTGAGTGAGTGAGTGAGTGAGTGAGTGAGTGAGTGAGTGAGTGAGTGAGTGAGTGAGTGAGTGAGTGAGTGAGTGAGTGAGTGAGTGAGTGAGTGAGTGAGTGAGTGAGTGAGTGAGTGAGTGAGTGAGTGAGTGAGTGAATGAGTGAGTGAGTGAGTGAGTGAGTGAGTGAGTGAGTGAGTGAGTGAGTGAGTGAGTGATCGAGTAGGCGAGTAAGTGAGTGATTGATCAAGAAAGGGTGATGAAGCGGTCAACAACAGAAAAAAACTCCTGTAATCGGTGACATTGGAATGTTTCACGTAAGATTGAATATCTGAACGTTGCATCGACTTTGCACCGACTGAACAACCAAATAAATATCGTGAAACACCGGTTGATTGTCACAACATTTGCATAACCCGATCTATCATCAATGTTTTTTTTTCGGTTCGTGTCTCCGTTCACAATGGAACGGATTGCGTTTGAATGTGCGCTACTTTGTTAAACTTTCACCTGTTTAGAAAATACATAACTTTACTTATATAATGAAATTCTATTAATCCAGACCACGGATTTGTGATGCATAGGACTTTGGTCCATTAGGAAATGGTTGTTTCACTGTGTGTTGGATCTACGGAAAGCCTTCAACACGGATTCCCATGTCCGTCAATCAACACATTCCGATTCAGAACTTTCAACTTCGTCTTGATGTACTTTAGTACGACGTTGTTGGTTATCATTATAATCGTTTTTATATGACGGTGTTGATAATGATTGAAAAAATCATCCCGGAGCCAGACATCAACATAATGTCATTAGATAAGTCTAAATCAAAATTTTTATAACACGAAAACATTTTTGCAGTGTTCAACTGGATTCGAACTTGCCGAACTCTCGGTGAATTCAAGATGAACTAATAATAACCAGATCAAATACATAACGTAATCTTTATTTTATGAATAAATTGAGAATAACAACATGTTGCATGATACTTGAATCCTGTTTTTAATTTGAGAAAACTCGCCAGGCCATGACTTTGTCATAAGAAGCCGTTCAAGAAAAACTACTTTTGATTGATTTATGCATGCATGCGTGCTAAGTAAATCATAATTCAAAAAAAAAATTGCGCATTTGCGTTGACTTTTTTCAAATCAATGTTGTTCTTCTTAATTTGAGCTCAATTAAGCAGCGGATGACACAACAGGGGGACTTGTACAGTAAACTTTTCAACCACGAAGTTTTTTCACGTCTCTTTTTTTAGTTGTAATATCGTCAGACAGATGGTTTCCAAACTTCCAGAGATTCGCTTTTTTAATGGTTGCCTTTTTTACATTGAACTCCTCGCTACCGCCATCAGAGAACACTGGCGGACGAGCTAATCCTTTAAAGGGAGGGGTATTTTTCCTAAGACAGTGGAATTAGACTGTTTTAACTACACCTTAAGGAACAATTTTTTATTTTTTTAACCGCCAAAGAGGAGGGAATTCCACTTTTCCCTCCCCTTCTCGTCCGCTTGTGTCAGAGAAGTTTGCGAAGCACGCGGAGGAATTCCAGAGCTATGAATTCGGGGTAAAGGACAGGAATTTCAGTCAATCAATCAAGGATGTTTATGAACATGAGATAAAATAAATATTATGAAATGCGTAAATTATGAAAAACATGTGCAGAAAGGTAATCCCTAATTCAACACTGATCATTGGCGGACGAGTTATTACTCCAAAGGGAGGGGAATTTCTTCAAAGAAGGGGGAATTGGCAGTTTTCAGACCATTTTTACCTACACATTGGGGAACAAACTCTACTTTTTGAAAAAGGCAAAGAGAGGGGAATTCCACTTTTCCCACCCCATCTCGTCCGCTAGTGACACTGATTGAGACGGCAATCAACTTCATCCCAATCTGTCATGGAAAAATTTATGAAGTCAACTTTTTTTTTCACTTTTCGCATTCCATCACTAGCAGATCAAAATTATGATTTCAGATCAAAATTGAGAAAATGTCAAAATTTCTTAATAACAACTGATCCTGCAAATCCAAGATCGGATATAATTTAATGTGATTGGATGTCATGACGAGTTAATGATTAGCATTTCTATTCTGCCACACTGCCACAAGGTGAACATGACTCAAAATCACAAACCAATATCAGAGAGATGATCACTCAAAAATTACAACTTTCTGGGTCAAAAACAGAAAAATACATAGGGGATGGAATATATTATTAGAGAGAGAGAAAATTTGTATTCTACATTGTATCAGATGTTTTCATGACTAACCTTCCGAAAGACTGAAAAATCCAATGTAAGCGTTACTCCGAATTATGCAAATTGTGTACTAAATGATGTATTTTACAGCATCTTCGCTTAATTGACGTTCAGTTGCACTGATGATTTATTTGAGCGAGTGATTGATTTGACAGACAACCCATTTGTCTCTTAGTCAATCCGTCATTTTATATGCAAATTCAGGGTTTATTACTCCGATTTCGTTTAACGAGCGGCTCATGCAACCCTTAATTATGCACGAAACATGACGAAAAAAACGTCGACAGCCTGGTCAATGTCCATCTTATATGTACATAGCTTGCCTTCTTTTACGAGGACCGTTAAAGTTCAAATAACACTTGTATCATTGATGGTTTGTTAGGAGTCTGAAGTTGAATTTTTCAGGCAAACGACCAGTTTTGCAAAAACTCAAAGCACCTATGTATTACGAATAAAATCTCCGCCGTACAATAGAAAAATCTTAGCAAAATTTGTGTAACAAGTGTCCAGTGAAATGGCGCGCATTCAAATTTCAATCCACTAATCAATCCTACACACTATAACACAGTAGATCGATTCGAAAAAAGCACCAGTCATAAATTACGATGAAACACTTTGGAAAGAGCGAAAAAAACTGCGGCACATAAAAACTGCCATGTACGCGTAAAAAAACTCCACACATTAACTACGATCATTTAAGATAAGCCGTACTTAAGTGCGACTGCGCTGCGAGATTTATGTATGTTTCGGGATATAACAACACAAAACAACGCGATTGCATGCGGAACTTTGCAACACGAAACATTGCATGTCATAAACTCTGTTACGGTACTGTTACGCGTACGCGATACGGTAACAGGCGGAAATGTTACGGCATGGATGTTATGGGAATGTTACGCAGTGTGGTGGGAATGTGGCTACGCTCGTTTTTCAGAAATGCGGCGTAGCAATTTCGGTTGAAGAAACTGATTGCTGTTACAATTGCGGTTGATTTATTATGTTTAGATGATTATCTATCATAATTAAGAATCGTAACCAAGATTATCACTGGGAGGAACAGTAGCACAAAGGTCATTGAGTGGGTGATGATTTGATTTCGGCACTGGCGGACGAGTCAATCCTCCAAAGAGAGGAGAATTTCATCTAAGAGGGGGGAATTGGAAGTTCTCAGGCCATTTCACCTACACCTTAGGGAATCAATTCCACTTTCTGAAACCACCAAAGAGGGTGGAATTCCACTTTTTCGTTCTTCTCTCGTCCGCTAGTGGCTCTCGGTGTTCTCTCTCGAAAAATAATAGTTATATAAAAAGAAGAATATCTGCATGTATAGTAGATACTTTTTACCATGATGGTTGGGCAATTTTTTCTCAATGTTGTATATCTCTTTAAGGTTGTTGTTGTTGTTGTTGTTGTTGTTGTTGTTGTTGTTGTTGTTGTTGTTGTTGTTGTTGTTGTTGTTGTTGTTGTTGTTGTTGTTGTTGTTGTTGTTGTTGTTGTTGTTGTTGTTGTTGTTGTTGTTGTTGTTGTTGTTGTTGTTGTTGTTGTTGTTGTTGTTGTAACAAAGTTTCTATTGCTGTTCTTCACATAAAATGATGAATGTTACTCGCTGAATTCCAATGTACGAAATGTTAATTACCCGCTATAAATTACGCAACAGAACAAAAATACAGAACACCCAAACAAGTAATTTGTTACAGCTGTGTGCAGAGAAATGAGAAAATGAAGAAATTACCCGATTACCATTTCAGACCATTCTGAATTGAAAACATAAATCGTGTCGAGTTTCCCACACTTATGAAGCACAGGCGGACGAGCTGAACCTCCAAAGGGAGGGAATTTCGTCCAAGAGAGGTAATTGACTGATTTCAGGTCATTTTCCCCACACCTTATGGAAGAAAGTCTACTTTTTGAAAACGCCAAAGAGAAGGGAATTCCACTTTTCCCACCCCTTCCCGTCCGCTAGTGTTTTGAAGAACGTTGTTTTCCATTCCGTTCATGCTCATCAATCGTTGCTAGACAAGACGGTCATTTATTAGAAACCAATGACCAGCTCAATCATGATTCGCGCGAAGATGATGCCGCCTCACCGTTGTTCGAAATGGAGTTCGTAAATCAAAACCAACGGTCGAATGATTCGAAACATTATCGACCAAATGTTCCGTCTTTCTCAAAAGTCGTGAACTACTGAGCACTGACGATCATTGCCAAACAGACGGTCATTTGTCAGAAAAGGAACGCTGAATTCATTAACCGTCGGGTGAGTTTGCCCGAAAGTTCACATTGTCGAACGTGTGTAATCAGTTAACATGATGGATTAGTGGGAGCGAAGGTTCGGGAGTTAATTATTTGGGTCTGATGAAAATACGGATTGTTGTACATAGGTACGATGACTGCTTCGAAGTTCAAAGTTCTCAGCACTTTTTAGGTAAAAGGTTTTCGATGTAACATTTTTAAACTACATATGTAACAATTGTCTTATGTTATTGTTGTTGTTGTTGTTGTTGTTGTTGTTGTTGTTGTTGTTGTTGTTGTTGTTGTTGTTGTTGTTGTTGTTGTTGTTGTTGTTGTTGTTGTTGTTATTGTTGTTGTTGTTGTTGTTGTTGTTGTTGTTGTTGTTGTTGTTGTTGTTGTTGTTGTTGTTGTTGTTGTTGTTGTTGTTGTTGTTGTTGTTGTTGTTGTTGTTGTTGTTGTTGTTGCTCAATGAACATCAGTCACCAACCGGCATCCATCACCGATCACGCCTCGATTGCCTGCCGGTCCAGTCGATTAATCTAATCATTTCGCGATCATGGGAATTAACGAAACGAAACGAAAAGAAAACGGGCCGCAACGTCGGGCCGAGACAATTAATCAAGCAATCCGACTATTATACACACCATGTCATTTATAATCGAAACCGTTGGAAGTTGTCAGTTGCATCTTGCACACTGCCGTTGTCCTAATGATCGTCATTAAAGCACGTTACAACAACTGCAACAACAACAACAACAAAAAGTGAAGAAATTGTTACAAAGAACTCTACAGCAAGCAGGTCTTCCAGAAGGAACGGTAACAACAAAAACAACAGCAATATCAATAATAACATATAAGGTGTTTCTACTAATTTCAAATGATGAGGGAGTAGGAAAACAACGGGAGAAAGTTGCTCCTGAAACTCGATGGAATAACAACAACAACAACAACAACAACAACAACAACAACAACAACAACAACAACAACAACAACAACAACAACACGACTACCGTAACAGCACATCAATGATGGACGACCACGGGTCGGCTGACTGTACAATCGGTGATTAATGACACTCATTAAGAGTATCTTGCTTTGGTGGTGCGGCATTGTACATAGATACAGTCAGTCAGTCAGTCAGTCAGTCAGTCAGTCAGTCAGTCAGTCAGTCAGTCAGTCAGTCAGTCAGTCAGTCAGTCATTCAAACACCAATCAATCACTCAGTCATCTCAGCCCGATCTACAGTCACATGCACGCACGCGCGACCCGCGGAACCAACCGATTCTGTGGTGTCCATTCCGTGTTATGTTTACGTAGCGGGTGACTGACTGACTGACTGACTGACTGATTGTTGGTAGTGATTGGTTATACAGTGACTGACTGACTGGTTTGATTGATCGACCAGTCATACAACCAATCACTTTGTTGGACACTCATCAATCACGCTCGTGACAGACGGCCGATCGTTTGGGGTAGTTTAATATGGGGAGCCATTTTTTCGGGTGATGGGGATCGACTGACTGAATGACTGACTGACTGACTGGCTGACTGACTGACTGACTGAAAGAACGACTGACTGAATGACTGACTGACTGAATGAATGACTGACTTAATGACTGACTGACTGACTGACTGACTGACAAACTGACTGACTGACTAACTGACTGACTGACTGACTGACTGACTGACTGACTGAGTGACTGATTGACTGAGTAAGTAGGAGAAACAAAAAAGACTAACAAACAGACAAACAGAATGGCTTTAATGAAAATAAAACAATAGAAGTGAAGGTTTAACGGTAGGAAAAGAAGCATGTACTTACGGAATTTCATAGGCCCGTGAATCATATTTGTACAGCATCCGAAGAAATTTAAGCTCAAGATAACGTTTTTAAAAGAAAAGACGGAAAGGAAATAGGGAACCGCATATGAAAAAACCTAAAAAAACCTCATTAAACCAGTTTTCATCATTCAGTGATTGATAACGACTGACGAATAACAACTGACTTAATGATATTCGATGCATCAGTCAAATGAGAAGAATACAATGTATTATGTACAGTCGTTCGATGATGAGTGGTTTCGACTTTCCGACTTTTTGTATCGTGGGAAACTTTTATGATTGTTTGGAAGAGACAAAATACGGAAAGTTGCAGCATAAAGGTGATGAATAGCAGAGAATCAACAAATATAATGACGTTGTATTGAATTGTGGCCCTTCGGTTTTTTATAAATGATTTAGTGATTTTATTTGGTTTTCGTAAGATAGATAAGCAAAGCAACCATATGACGAGGAATACTAACCGGGTGGTTCCTAACTATGATTTTGTTATGTTTTCACATGATATACAATATGTAGTGTTTTTTTAATTTAGAATTGCTATGCTTCAACTCAAGTCAGTCATGATGAAAATGTGTTGATATTCTCAGTGGAGTGAAAATAGAATTTGGAATTCCTTATTCCGTTGAACTAAAACTGACTAAACTGACAATCTTGTCAGTAAAACTAAAAAAAACTATTAAACAGACAATCTTGTCAACATAACCAAATATACAGTCTTGGTATCATCAGAGCACTGCATTTTCGTCTGCCATTAATGTTTTATGACCCGGTCAGATGATTCGTGTTATTTAATGACTGGTTGCTTATTGTAGTTGTTTTATTACACCATTTATGATGTCTGACACTGCCGACTAGCGGATCAACCAGTCGTCAGAGGAGAATTTTCCCCAAGGATTTTCCCCCTCAAAAATGGGAACACACAAAATGAGGACCATTTCCCTAAGATTCATGAAAGTCTGTTTCTCAAAGTGCAAACATAATCGACATCTTTATATTTTTTCGTTTTCTTTCGCCATAATTTAATCGACTGATGCTATAATTTACGATATGTTTTTCCTGTAATATGTAATGGTTCATAAATATAGAACATATAAAAATGCTTTTATATCAGATCAGGCCGACTGGCTTAGTCTGTCGGAAGGTGATTGATGTTGGAAAAGTTCGATTATGACTGGTTGGCTGACGGATTTTTACACTCGTTGGAAAAAATATATTTTACTACTAAAGTCGTTGACTGGTGACTCCGAAGCAAAAACGCTATAATGTTTTTCCTGAGAACCAATGTTTTGGGGAAATAGCTCATTTGAGCGGATAATTCAAAGTTCAGTAGCTGAATATAAATTCAGTGTGTAGGATGGATGGTGTTCAGCTGAATTTTTTACAATGCAGTTTTCAAGTACATATCAGTGGTCAGCAGAGCCCATTTCTTCCTTCAAAACGGGTGCAAATGAAAAAAATACTTGTGAAATGTGTATATGTGAAATACGTTTTTTTCGAACTCGATCGTGTGAACTTCACTTTGGAATCTCCGAAGAATGCTGAAAATTTTGTTGGTTCCTGAAGGTATACTTAGGCCTTAGTCATTTCCGTGGCCGGATTTCAGACTTGATTGGGTTTACGCGGTTTATAATCGATCTTACAAATTACACTGTATTTTTTGATATATTTACTGATTTAAAAAAATCCCTTGATTAATTCATTTCCTTGTTGAGCAGTGTTTCTAAGCAACTTTTGTAAAGTAAAGTAAAACTTTAGTAAGTTTAGCAGTTTTAGTCCAGAGACAACTGACTGAGTTACCTGCAAATAAAATGACTTTCTTCCGCAGACGGTGATGATTGATTCCTTTTATTTTAACAAGTTTACTGCTGAAAAATCTTTTAGTTTGCATCGCCTAAAATACATAATGACGATAATCAGTCATCGCAAGATTATTTTTTTTCGTTTGTTTCAGCACAAAAATTTCCTGGTTAATGACTGGCTACAATTACTTGGAAATCAAGTGCATTACGGTTGTTGATTGATAGTCGGTGATTAATTCATAAATCTGGTACTGTTTATTTTTCAAAGTGTGTGGCTAAGTAAACTTAAAAGTATAACTACATTACATATGTAGAACTACATTAACAACTAACTACCTAAGTATAACCAAGTATAACCAAGTATAACCAAGTATAACCAAGTGTAACCATGTATAACCAAGTATAACCAAGTATAACCAAGTATAACCAAGTATAACCAAGTATAACCAAGTATAACCAAGTACTCCCAAATAGCACTGTTTGTTATTCAAAGTGTGTGGCTAAGTATGTACATTTAGAAAAATTAAAGGGAAGATCTCCGTTTCCACCAAAGAGTGGTGTTTAATTGGTTTGTTCACTGACTGAAAACTACTGTACTGCAATGATGAATCGACTGGTTAATTACTGTACGTGCTGGTGATTGATTGACTGGCTTTGTTGAACGACAGCCAACAAGATGAATGGTTGGCGATTTCTCGTGTTTTACGTTTGCAGCACTAGCGGACGATAAGGGTGGGGAAAAGGGAATTCCCCCGCTCTTTGGCGGTTTCAGAAAGTTCAGTTTGTTCTTTTGAGGTGAAGGTGAAATAGTCCATTTATTTTCCCATTAATCCTTTTTGGTGATATTCCACACCCTTTGGAGGTTTGGCTCGTCCGCCAGTGGTTTGGAGTGTCGTGAGTACTTGACTGGTTGATTGGCTTGTTGACTACCAAAACCCTAAGAGCGATGAGCGATTGTCACTGACCGACTGACTGGCGAAATCTAATCATATGAAAAATTCCATTTTGAACTGATAAATGTGACTGATGAACTGGTTTTCACGTGACTGTTACTGGTGTGTTTTTTACGACTGCAAGTAGACAGTGCTGGAAATAAGTAAAGTAGTTGGAACTAAATTGAGTATTGAACAAGTGACTGACTGACGGACGGGCTCACTGACTGACTGACTGACTGACTGACTGACTGACTGACTGACTAACTGACTGACTGACTGACTGACTGACTGACTGACTGACTGACTGACTGACTGACTGACTGACTGACTGACTGACTGACTGACTGACTGACTGACTGACTGACTGACTGACTGACTGACTGACCATGCGACTTATTGATTGACTGGTACCAGCCAACCACCATGACGGATGACCTAATCTTAGCCAAACATCGGGTTTCATGACAAATGCATCTTCAAGACGATCAATCGTGAACCTCAAAAAGCGGACCCCGACACGACTTGATTTATTTCCAGTGCTTGATATATCATATAACTTATCAAGCAACTATCTGAGACCGACCGACCGACTGACTGACTGATTGACTGACTGACTGACTGACTGACTGACTGACTGACTGACTGACTGACTGACTTACTGACTGACTGACTGACTGACTGACTGACTGACTGACTGACTGACTGACTGACTGACTGACTGACTGACTGACTGACTGACTGACTGACTGACTGACTGACTGACTGACTGACTGACTGACTGACTGACTGACTGACTGACTGACTGACTAACTGACTGACTGACTGGCTATCAGATAAACTGACGGACAGACAGATTTCGTTTCCCTGGTTCCTCATACCATATTAACATCAAACAAGATTGTACATAGTTCCATTATCTTATTCTGTGACCCGCCAACATATTGTTTATCTGAACCACATCTTACGAACCAGAAAAAAACACCATTCATAGAAGTGATTGATTGACTGACTGTCAGTTTGACTGATCCAATCCAATGAATGGCACATCGAACCGATCAATCAGTCGAAACCTCAAAACACCACCCGAAACACGGATGGTTCCGAGATTTATATGCCATCCGATGTTGGTGTAGGAGCCGCGAGCCTGATGGACCTCAATTAATCATCAACACCCTCCACAATCCTCATCTCGTCCAATTCCGGATGGTATATACCGGTAACCGGATCCTGGTATATGGGGATGGTATATCTTGTTTAGTTTTTTAAAGATATATACATTTATATAAATATATTTAAATGTATTTAACAAAGGAATTAAAAAGTTGCTTCGTTTCGATACTACAGTAAGTAAAGTCTTTTGTGGTTCTGCACGTATATCTGAACTTATCTTACATCTAGTGTAGATATTATACAGTACATACAATATAATATATTACGTTTTGTTTTCAAGTTTTGATTCTATTATAACATAATAAATAGTTTTAATTATATATAAAATTATAATATTACATAAGAAAAGTGCTTGTATTCCTCTGTAACGCTTGTAAAATCAGTTTCTCCGACTCTTTGTGAAAGAATGCTCTTCAAACTTGTATTTGTGTGAAAATAAAAACCAGCCAGTCAATCAGTGCAAACTTGAATATGTATGTGTGTATGTAAGTACAGTAACCATGCCCTGCCACTCAGTCAATCAACCCCGGACAGAACAAAGACGATATGCGCCTCGGGTCTATGATTAATAACTTCGATCTCATAACTGATGTGACCGAAAATAAATAGTCACAACCACGGATTTGTCTAGAATGTCTCCCTATCACCGTTATCCGATCTTCTTCACAATCCGATTGTCAAACGAGGAAATATGTTCGGCGAACTACAGTAAGTACAGTACAACACAATTGAAGTGACAGTGGCGGTGAAGATTTGTGCCGACCGTATTTATCAGAGTGAACAGGGTGTTCGTACGTGGATTGTTTCCTAAATTCCGTAAAATAAAAATTGACTGACTGACTGTGAAAACTTCATAATCATCCGATGGCCCATGTTTCACACCGGCCTATAAATAACGGTCGTCCCAGCACAGAGAACAATAACCGTCACAATTTGTGTGACAAAACACGACCATGCCGCTCTGTCTCTCAATCGCACGAGACTGTGCGCGAGACAATTTGTCTGCGAGACAACTGTGCGCGAGACAATTTGTCACAAATGCGACAAAGTTGCGCGACAATCATTTGTTATGGAGTGTCGCGCGCTCTGGTCGCAGTTATGCCGGGTGCCCATCACAAAGCGATTGTCGTTTGTAGCAATTGATGACTGGCAGTG
>OZ038444.1:6676054-6691054 GCA_964036265.1 Daptonema setosum | reverse complement strand
GGCGGACGAGCCAAACTTCCAAAGGGAGGGGAATTTCGTCAAAGAGGGGAATCCATAAGGACGCCTTAAGGAATAAACTCAACTTTTCTGAATCTCCAAAAAGGGGGGAATTCCACTTTTCCCTCCCCTTCTCGTCCGCTAGTGCTCCAAAGGATGGGGAAATCTCATTGATTGACAGTTTCCAAGCCATCTTACCTACACCGTAGGGAAAAAAATTTACGTTTTGAAATTGCCAAAGAGGGGGGAATTCCACTTTTCCCACCCCTTCTCGTCCGCTAGTGGACCAACTCATTATGTTGGTGGCACTTGGGGCGTGAATCACGGCCCCTTTGAACTCGACCGCTAATGACGATGACCCCAAATGGTATTTCGGAGATTTATGGCAATGTGATCCACATTTACCAACTAAATTTCGACGAACTATATAACGTTCACCATCATATTTTTGGTGCATATGTTTCAGAATACATTGTGAAAACAGCGATTCAAACCTTCGGAATTTAACCCAAGTTTTTCCCATCATACTTTCAACACCGGTCCTTGAGATGTTTTCGCTGACCATAATAGATTTGGAGTGTCCACTGAACCACCAGCGGACGAGAAGGTAATCGCAAAGTGGAATTCCCCCTATTTTTGGCATTTTCAAAAGGTATACTTCGTTCCCTAAGGTTGAGGTAAAATTTCTGCCAATTCCCCTCTCTTTGGAGAGATTCCCCTCCCTTTAGATGTATGTTTGACTTGTCCGCTAGTGTCCACTGAACACTTTACAAATCCACTGAAATCGCGGGCATTTAAATTTAGTCTCCGAATCAAATGAAAATCCCGTACGTACAACAACATATGGTGGAAGTGTAACCCTAGCTATTTCTCCATAGTTCTGTTGATCAACGGTGATTTTGACTTTTCTAAGCGAACTGCCGAAAAATTGACCCTCTTAACCCCATCCAACTAATCATCCAAGTCTTAGAAGACACCCTCGACGAGATTTATGGAATGTTTTGCTTACAGTTGGTTATGGGGAGCTGTCAGTGATTCATGGTACATGTGTTTTGATGGGTGCCAAAGGAATCCTTTGACAGGCCGACGAGAGGGTTACGGTATGTAGAACATCTTTCAAGTTCAAGTTCCACTCGTTGGGCTTCAAAAGGAAATGTTCAAGGACAAAACTCTTTCAAAATGGACAAACTTGGCCAATTCATTCAGATTCCAAAAACACCGTTTGGACAAGTATGCCCACTCGCTATAGGGCAATAGGGCACATTCCATTGGGGTACCATGTACCATTTGGACCCACAAGGGCGGCCCGGCACTTTGAAGTTGACGCGAAACACAATCTGCTCTGGTGTTAATTGTTATGGATGGTTGATTTATATTTATTAGTGATGTGGTGAAGTTTTGACGGTGATTGATGAATTGTTTGCTTTGATCATCGAGTTTAGTGGAATCAGCTCAGGATTTCTGGTGCGGAAAGGGGTGGGCTGGACTGGATGTTGAAAACGAACTTTC
The DNA here is from genome assembly GCA_964036265.1 of Daptonema setosum. NCBI lineage: Eukaryota > Metazoa > Nematoda > Chromadorea > Monhysterida > Xyalidae > Daptonema > Daptonema setosum. The sequence continues at coordinate 6,689,548 of OZ038444.1, read as the reverse complement.
ATTTCGTATGGTTATCAGTTTTTATAGTGCTGTGGGAATTCCAAAAAACAAATGCTGTTCAGAAAAAAGACGTAGCCTTTTCTCTATTATGAGCTCACGTTTCAGACAGCGTTAATAAATAATTTTATAGGGTGGACATTTGGTTATTAGAATGGCCACAAAAAGGTGATCAGTGTTTCCTCTATAAAATTGTATCTTGGATTTTGGGATCAACTTTGGATTTTAACGGAAATCGACGTTTTAGAAAAAAATATAAAAAATATTTTTCCTTGAATCCAAAATCCAAAATAAAAAAATCAAATTTTGGATTCACAGAAAAAATATTTTTTCTATTTTTTCTTGTTTATTACAAAAACGTTATAATCTAAATTTGACCCCAAAATCCAAGATTCAGTTTTATAGGGGAAACACTGATTACCTTCTGTGGCCATTCTAATAACCATTTGTCCACCCTAAACAACGAACTTTTAATTCCCTGGTTACTCTCTAATGAACTACAGTAACTCACTCACTCACTCACTCACTCACTCACTCACTCACTCACTCACTCACTCACTCACTCACTCACTCACTCACTCACTCACTCACTCACTCACTCACTCACTCACTCACTCACTCACTCACTCACTCACTCACTCACTCACTCACTCACTCACTCACTCACTCACTCACTCACTCACTCACTCACTCACTCACTCACTCACTCACTCACTCACTCACTCACTCACTCACTCACTCACTCACTCACTCACTCACTCACTCACTCACTCACTCACTCACTCACTCACTCACTCACTCACTCACTCACTCACTCACTCACTCACTCACTCACTCACTCACTCACTCACGCACTCACACAAATCGCTGATTTATAGCGCGCACACCATCAAATGAACATAAAAACCAGCCAAACACGCGTAAAATTTTACTTCCACCACCGAAGTGGCTGTAAAATTTTTCCCCACCACCACTGAAAACTGTAAAACTTTATGCCACCAGGAAATAAAAGTTTACGCGCTTCAACAACGGGGCGCAGAGCGATTACCAATTTATAGTCGCACTAAAAATTCCCCGAACTAATACGATGATCTCATTATACGAATGACGGTTAAAACTTTTACCGTCGCATCGTTTATTATTGGTGTCGGATCATAAATTTATCGTCTTTATGACACAACCATAGTCGAGGGTTTACAGACGGATGGACGGGGGAAATGTTAATTATGAAACTCAGGAGTTTTCGTTTAATGATAACATTTTTAGATCTGAAAAACGAAATCTAGGGTCAGAATGGTTTAACACCAAATGTTACAAGAAAATAACAATTTTGTTTTTTTCTACATATAATCCTGGGAGATAACGGATCAAGCAGTGGAAATACGTTGGAAAACTTGAATGTGCAGGAATTCAATGTTAACGAAAACATTTCAAATGTTTATAACGTGATAAGAATACAGTTTTGAATCAACCAGTTCAAAGCTTAGTTGTTGTGATTTATGAATGACATGGTGAATGGAAAACTAATTACCACCCAAATCAAATCACCATAAACCAAACGGTGGTCATTCATTCTTTTACCGATGTGGTGGTTAGGATTACGGTACAGGTGGGCTCGTGATTTATGATAAATTACCATCGGTCATTAAAAACAATTCCGTGCACCAAATGAAATGTAATTCACTATGCACATTACGGTAATCGCAAAACGATAAACACGATATTTTCTCAAAAAACCAAATTGATCATGGGGGATTTTCCGCATAAACTTTACTATTTAACGGTGGTTAGAAATGCGATTAAATCACCATTAACCCAAGTCAGCGGTGGTCTTTGAACAAATCAGTTTAGCTATGGTAATTTTACGGTATTCATTGACAATTTATTACAAACAGCATTCGGCTAATAATATAACCGTGCGCCGTTTCACGGGGGTTGCCCGCTGAAATCGGTAACTCTATTACCGATAATTAATTAAACATTAACTTTCTCGATCAAGGGTGGTTTAATTATCAAGATCAAATTACCATGAAAACCAAGTGGTGGTCATTTGAACTGTAGTTTCGCTTTGGCTGGATTACGGTATGGGCTTGTAGACGTAACGGTGACTGAAGAAATTGCAAACTCGAGAAATATCATCGAGATTTGTTTGTTTGTAAAGGCCCTCAATTCTCAACATCGGTGAACCACAAACGGGAAGGATTTGTTTGGTATTAAGGTTTACATAATCAAGAAAAAACTGTCGGTTAGGCAATCAGTTTGTCAGTCAGTCAGTCAGTCAGTCAGTACTCATTTACTGTAGTCCATCCGTCAGTCAATCGGTCTGTCAATCAGTCAGTCAGACAATCAGTCTGTCAATCAGTCAGTCAGACAATCAGTCTGTCAATCAGTCAGTCAGTCAATCGGTCTGTCAATCAGTCAGTCAGTCGATCGGGCTGTCAATCAGTCAGTCAGTACCATACATATAGTAGTCCGAATAAAAGTATTCCACCTACCGTAACCCGCTATCTGACAGTTTATATATCTTCACACATTCTGTACCATTTTATCGATGTCCAAACAAATGGGTGCTAATCCACTAACGGATGAGAAGAGGTGGGGAAAGTTGAAATCCCCCTCTTCGGCATTTCAAAAAAAGTTTACTTTGTTCTCTAAGGTGTAGGTAAAATGGCCTGTAAACTGCCCATTTCCCCATCTTTGACGAAATTCCCCTCCCTTTGGAGGATTAGCTCGTCCGCCATTGGGCTAATCCAAAACGGGTGTGCGGACTTTGATTTTATCGGCTTTGTAGCGCGCCGCTGGTCATAAATTTACGATTTGTCATTGCGACCAGTAGTTCCAGTAAATAATGGAATATGAGTGGGTGAGTGAGTGAGTTGGTGCAGATGGGGAGTGGCTAAAATAGGAGGTCAAAATCGCACGGAAATTTTAAAACCGAAATTTCACGTATCAGCAAATAGACATACACTATATTTGTCGCCTGTCTGGTCTAGTCTTGAAAACCGGTGGTCCTAAGCTCGATACCTGCCTTGAGACACAGATCCTGACGCGTTGGTCTGGGATTTCTGCCATTGCCCGTCAGTTTACTCAACTCTCTGGCCACTACGAAAACACATTTCTGATATGGTATTAGTGTGCCTTCAGTTAAGGAAGAAGTCCATGTAAAAAACTACAATTACGCTTACGAACGAAGTCCATTGGAGTGGAGCTGACCAGAAGTACAGATCTGAGTAAGAAACGAATAAAATCCCAATATGACGTAATTGTTGAATGTAACTTAATATCTGACAGTGAAATGAAAAATATTCCGTAAGCAACAGGAAGCTAAAAAAATATGGATTTCAGATGAGTGTGTAGAGCATTTGTTAAAAAACTAATTTAGCTTATTGAGGGCTAATAGACCCATATATACAATATAGTCTTCTTGGAAAAATAATTAAAAAAACTGCTAGCAAGCACGGAGTAAGTATTAGTAGACAATTTCGAGTACAACCAAGAAACTGAAAAATTTCCTGAATCCGCTAGGATTCGAACCCATGACCTTATGTTCGGTACACAGATGTGCTAACCGCTACACCATAGGTACTCCTGTCTAGCACTGTAAGTATGTATTAATCTTTATTAACATAAGCTGAAAGTATGTATTATGGATATAAATCTCATTTCCACTGAAGAAAGTGTATCTCTGGAAAAATTGAGGTATTAAAAGTCACATCTGAACACGAAAAGAACAGTGAAAGTGGAGAGAATTGACAGACCGCTAGTATTCCTAAACTTTTCAAAGAAAACGGTTGCCTTTACTAGCGGACGAGAAGTGGAGGGAAAAGTGGAATTTACCCTCTTTGGCTGTTTCAAAAAAAGATATATGCTCCATAAGGCGAAGGTAAAATGGCCAGAAAACTTCAACCCCCCTCTTTGACAAAATTCCCCTTCTTTTAGAAGATTGGCTTATCCGACAGTGGTTGCCTTGTTCAAAAGTTCAAAGAGAAATTTTTTTACATCATTTCGTTGCGCCAACATCTCTTCTGTTAGTGAAAAAAGTACGTTGGTGTCTGTCATATATATGTAATCTAATCATTTGCCTTAAACACGTCTCACATTCATTTTGTCAGTCATTTTTTTTTACAAACGACGGTATTAAATGTTATGCAGCAGTGGCGGTGTTCTTTAGTCTGTCAGTCAGTCAGTCAGTCAGTCAGTCAGCTAGTCATTTAGTGTCGGCAAACTGTGCTTTGATGTGAAGTTTTTTCTCGTTCCGTTGGTCACTATACGGCACAGGTATTCGAAAATATGTAGGTTTACAACAGGGTGCTCCATAATAATACTTTCGAATGAAATTCCGACGGATACTGCTGAATTGTATCCAGGGAAATGTTTTTGACAACTTGATCCGAACACCCGGGTTTCCATTAAAAAGGAAAAAGTGCCTTACCACTAGAGAACTGCATCTTGTAAGTAAACGGAGAAACTAATTTTTGAAGGCGATTTTAGATTATAATAAAGTCACCCTGTACAGCGATAAATTACCAGTAGATGTTGCGGAATCCCTGATTCATCAGTTTGGAATTGAAGCCTTTCATTGGTTTTTGCCTGTCAATCTGTCACTATAATAAATAATAATCAATTAATAAGTAGAGTTTTTTTATTCATACGTGCTTGCGATATGACTGACATCCGAATGGCATGTTTTTTGCTCACATTTCAGAAATGATGACTTGTAAATATGTATGTATGTTTTACTAAACGAAACATATATGTATGTATGTTTCATTCCGTATGTTCCGTCATAGTTCATATTTCGGTCACTATTTTCATGAGTATTGGACCACTTTTTTCAGGTATTTTACACATACAACTGTGGTGTAAATGTAGAAAAAAAACAGTGATCTGAACAATCTTACATTTGTAAAAACGTGCCTTCGAATCGGTCGAAACAGACTACACAACGTTATCGATATTAAAATTTCATTGCACGATTATTTGATTCACTTGACGAAATTATGTTTCACTAATTTCGGTTTTATTCACGTTTCAAGGCGAGAATAGAGTAATACCAACCATTGCTTTTGTAATTCTATTTGTCCCACTTGTTTCCATTAGAAATTGAAAGACATACTAAATGAACTATACGAAAAGTTATCAAATCGTTCACTCACTCACTCACTCACTCACTCACTCTCTCACTCACTCACTCACTCATTCACTCACTCACTCACTCACTCACTCACTCACTCACTCACTCACTCACTCACTCACTCACTCACTCACTCACTCACTCACTCACTCACTCACTCACTCACTCATTCACTCGTTCAATAACTGACTTATGTAATCACTCACTCGTTAATCAAAAAATGATATCAGGTAGCCGGAAAACATCAAACGAATTTTAAGTTCCCTATAAAAACCTGTCGCCGGTCGCTCTATAAAAATCATAATAAAACAGTCAATAAAATTTTGCACTGATAACCGTATTTTTTGTTTGTTCGTCCGTAAGTGAGGGGGTGCGAAAGAGTGATTGAGTCAGTGATTAAGTGAGTGAGTGAGTGAGTGAGTGAGTGAGTGAGTGAGTGAGTGAGTGAGTGAGTGAGTGAGTGAGTGAGTGAGTGAGTGAGTGAGTGAGTGAGTGAGTGAGTGAGTGAGTGCGCGAGTAACTAAACGGGGTCGACAAGAACTGGAAAATGATCCCGTCTAAAAACTATTAAACTCATCAAAACTGCATACAGTACAATACAAAGAGTACATTAATACTTGATAATAACATCACGGTGAACGCGAGCCCCCATCATAAATCGACCACACACAAGCTCAAACTTAAGTCATAAAACTTTATCGGTCTCCGGTCTCGCCTGTAAAGTATTGGCTCATCAAAACACGGCAATTTCGGTCAGCTCAAACACCATAACTTGTGCCATTAGCGGATGGAAATGGAATAAACGGTGAAACTATCGTATCGTTTCGTGGTTTTGAATGGCCGATCGATTGAATGACATTACAGGTACCATGAATCAAACCAGATTCCCGTCCATTCAGATGATTCAATTAACCACCGGTGCACTGGCGGACGATCCAGTTCTCCAAAGGGAGGGGTAAAAGTCAAAAACGTCAATTTTAGGAATTGGCAGTTTTCATGCCATTTTACCTGTACCTTTGTGAACAGATTCTACTTTTTGAAAGTGCAAAAGAGGTGGGAATTCCACTTTCCCCACCCATTCTCGTCCGCAAGTGCACCGATGATTCGAGCTCTCACGTCAGCCTCGGCAAAGCGCTAAAACACACCGACCTTTTATTACATGATTATATGAGTGCGCTTGTGCACTCGTGAAATGCCCCATAAAATCAAAGTTTATTAGGTGAGCCATTAATATTCACCATTGTTGTTATGTACATGTTGGCGGGCCCCGACTGGCCTAGAACAAAGACGTAAGCCGACGTTTGTTTTATGGGGGGACGTGGGGTGGACGGGGCGGGTGGACGGGTCCTGTCCCTCCCTGGCCCGCTATCCCCAAGTGCGATGACTTTCCCCGGGGAAATGAAGAAAAAACTGTTTATGAACTGTTTCTGAAAATGATATTTTTTCGAAATTCAGCTTTGAATCAATAGTTTTCACGATCGCTACCGTTTGGTTGTACGAGCAACCACCGGAGTGCTAAAGTTTATGTTTCTTGGGGCCATGTTTGTATGGGGACCTGAAAATTTATGACCATCTACCCCCCCCCCCCCCCGAATAGACCGTATGTTTCGGATGGATGGTTGATAAGTGATGGGTAAGGGGGGGGGGGCTAATGTTGTTGTTGCTGCTGTCGTCGTTGTTGTTGTTGTTGTTGATGATGTTGTTGTTGTTTAATGTTAGTGGAAATACGGAAGATAAGGGGTGGTGTTATTTGGTTACGGTAGTGATGAAACACACCAAGAAATTCCTTCAAGAATGAGTAACGAATTTTATCATTAAAACAACGATTTGATTTCACGCCATTGGGATACGTGACGTCAGGCGCAGTTACGGCTACTAAATGCTAGGCGCTGATTGGTTGGAACCACTCCATAGCATCAATCAGCACACCGCTTGAATTGGCCGTAGTGAGGCACCGTGCCTCATTTTTTTTCATATACCATATCTCAGGTTCGGTAACCAATACTTTTTTACTGTGTGTTTGTAGTCTCATTGATGCTTAGAATCATATGTCAATTAATAATTACTCACTGACTGACTGACTGACTGACTCACTAACTAACTCACTCACTCACTCACTCACTCACTCACTCACTCACTCACTCACTCACTCTCTCACTCACTCACTCATTCATTCATTCACTCACCCACTCACTCAGTCACTCACGAAATCACACGTTTTATGATTATGTTTGGAGTTTAATACGAAAATGTATGATTTATAACAATACGCAAAAATGAAGTCGAACGTCGTAAAATCGCTCGAGTACGCTAACAGTTTACGTTAATCAAAAATATGAATAACCAGTCCGTCTGTCAATAAATCACGAATGGTACTTGCGATTTTATGACTAGACACATCGTGACTTATTACCTGACCATTGTCGTAAAGATGAGGAACTAAAACGCCGCAAGAACCCGTTGGTTTAGAATTCACGTTAGCCGGATGACTTGTGATCCCAATCTTTGATCCATTAGTCGGTGAATGACTGACTGACTGACTGACTGATTGACTGACTGACTGACTGACACTGACTGACTGTTTGACTGACTGACTGACTGACAGTCTGATTGACTGACTGACTGACAGTCTGATTGACTGACTGACTGACTGACTATTGGACGGACTAAATGACGGACTGACGGACTGACTGAATGACTGAGTGAGTGACTGACAGACTCATTAGGCTCAGCAGCAATGACTTATCGCATTTATTATTCGGTCGACATAAAAATAACGAAAACCAAAATTGTCGTAAAATATGAGTAGCCCAGAGTTTATGTTATCTGAATATTTATGACTTGTGATTCCAGTCGTTTATTACAGCAGCCCCTGGTGACGTTTATGATCAGGTGTGATTTATGTCGAGTTTTCATCAGGATGAAGTGAGTGAGTGAGTGAGTGAGTGAGTGAGTGAGTGAGTGAGTGAGTGAGTGAGTGAGTGAGTGAGTGAGTGAGTGAGTGAGTGAGTGAGTGAGTGAGTGAGTGAGTGAGTGAGTGAGTGAGTGAGTGAGTGAGTGAGTGAGTGAGTGAGTGAGTGAGTGAGTGAGTGAGTGAGTGAGTGAGTGAGTGAGTGAGTGAGTGAGTGAGTGAGTGAGTGAGTGAGTGAGTGAGTGAGTGAGTGAGTGAGTGAGTGAGTGAGTGAGTGAGTGAGTGAGTGAGTGAGTGAGTGAGTGAGTGAGTGAGTGGATGAGTGAGTGAGTGAGTGAGTGAGTGAGTGAGTGAGTGAGTGAGTGAGTGAGTGAGTGAGTGAGTGAGTGAGTGAGTGAGTGAGTGAGTGAGTGAGTGAGTGAGTGAGTTAGTGAGTTAGTGCGTGAGCGAGTGAGTGAATGAGCGAGTGAGTGATTCAACGAGTTGATCATAAGAACCGTAATACTAATGTACCATAACCCACTCAGCGCCGGTCTGTCTCAGTCATCGTTAACCCCTTCATGGCCGTAAAAGTCTCATCCCATTGACTTTATTGTACCCAATCGTTTATACGGGTCCGTCAATCGATAAGCCACAACATTATAGCCCCATTCAAAGGAACCCGCTGATTCCACCAGAAAGGTTCGGTATAACTCATTAATGAAGTCATCAACCGATGCCGTATTATTTTATCGTACTTATTGCCGTAAAGGAGAAAACGGTGGAGGAGGGAAGGGGATGTTCCGGAAATCGTTAAATGTACCATAGCCCTCTTAATTATTTAGGAAACTGAATTTGATTTCCGAGACATACAGGGTGGCTAAAAAACGTGCCACTTTTTGCTGAGTTGAGTTTTCTCATTTATTGCTTCTTATTCACACTAAACAATGGCTGGATTTTAAATTTAAGACAATTCCGACATAAATTCACCGTCGCTTAAAAACCTCCATTCCAAATAACTCTTATGAGCATTTGTTTGATTGATTCTAATGATTTTTCGGATAGTTGGATGATTGATTGACTGATTGATTGATTGATTGTTTTTTTGATTGACTGAAAACATTATAAAAAAGACATAAACCTGATGATGAGATTTACAACGGGAAATGGCCGGTTTTTGTTATTGACCGATTGACAGCCGGATACAGTGATTGACCAACATAAACTACAGGGTGGTAAAAAAACTTACCACACTTTGAACCTGAATGACTCGTGGTACGGACATCAGATTCAATTGAATTATTAGCTTTCAAAGTGTTGTTCTTTTTCTGGTAAACCCTGTAGTTAATTGACTGATTAATTGATGAAAATAAAATGGTGATTGATACACAGATTTAAGATTTATTTGTATGAGCGGAAACACCATTTGGTGTAATGGGTTATTGGACATAATATTGGTTTATGGTAATAATTGTCAGCTTAACCAAGAATTTACCCGACTACTCGATGAGCATTATGAAAGGTTTTACGACGGGAAATGAATGTCATTGTTGGCTGTTTTATGATACTTATAAGCTTACTAACGCTTCTTTGTTTATGGAATAACTAGTGTAATGAGAAGAATGAAGGGAATGGGGGTTTACCGACTCGACAACTTTTAAAAATATATCTGGTAGTGCTTTGCTTAGCTGTATAGTCTGCGATTTCGGATTTGCACGATTTCCTGAAGTTTTGTTAAAATTTTTTATTATGAAAATGAACGATTATCAGCATTGAATGTTATTGGCGTTTTTTAATTATAAGCATTAGAGGTGTATGATTTTTGTGAATTATTGAGTACGATAAATGGAGTTTAACATAGAAATACCCAATTATGAGCAGTACAAAATCCATGAAACGTGAACTGAACAGACCACATGTTTTAGCGGTTCATTACGGTTATTTATAAAAAAAACTAGACTTTTCGATGGTGACAATATTGGCAGTACCTGAAAGCTATATGTATTTTTAATTGCAGTTAACTGTAAAATCCTATAAAATTTTAACAGTTGGGCGAACCTGAGAGAACACAAAAAACTATCTTCATTATGAATTCAATGTCACGGATAGAACATACTAATTATCTGACAATGACAATTGCTCCCCTACCCGCCGGACAAGGCTGACGCCCAATAGGATGTTGTATGAACGTTGTTTTTATTATCTATTCACTATCGTGAAACATGAACCTAATTTAAGCTTCGTATGTTCGTGGTTGTCGTTACCCCACAAAAACACTATAGCTTCGCCACTTAAACCAAGCCGAATTGTTCAAATTAGGTATAAACGATGAAACACGAATTAAAATCTAGAACTATTTAAAGGTGGTTGTCGTTGGGTTCAAATTGGACAAGAGCTTCGCTGCTTTTTGAAACAATGTTTTCTGACCAGAGATAGTCAAAGTACGATGAAACGTGTACGGAATTTTAGCAGCGCTCTCAGCCGTTGCGGTGGCTGTCGTTACCGTTTAATTTGACCAGAGCTTCACCTCCAGTATTTTAAAGTTGATAAAAGAAAAGTTATATAATCAGTGAAACGTGAAGTGATGGCTAGCAATGCTCTAAGCCGCTGCAGTGGCTGTCGTTACCGCCCAATTTGACCAGAGTTTCACCTCCAGTATTTTAAAAGTTGACAAAAGAAAATTTATATAATCAGTGATACGTGAAGTGATGGCTAGCAACGCTCTAAGCCGCTGCAGTGGCTGTCGTTACCGCCCTATTCGACCAGAGTTTCACCTCCAGTATTTTAAAAGTTGATAGAAGAAAGTTTATATAATCAGTGAAAGGTGAATTGATGGCTAGCAACGCTCTAAGCCGCTGCAGTGGCTGTCGTTACCGTCCAATTTGACCAGAGTTTCACCTCCAGTATTTCAAAAGTTGATAAAAGAAAGTTTATAAAATCAGTGAAACGTTAATTGATGGCTAGCAAAGCTCTAAGCCGTTGCAGTGGCTGTCGTTACCGCCCAATTTGACCAGAGTTTCACCTGCAGTAATTTAAAAGTTTATAAAAGAAAAATTATATTATCAGTGAAACGTGAATTGATGGCTAGCAACGCTCTAAGCCGCTGCAGTGGCAGTCGTTACCGCCCAATTTGACTAGAGTTTCACCTCCAGTATTATTAAAGTTAATAAAATATAATTTATATTATCAGTGAAACGTGAATTGATTGCTAGCAACGATCTACGCCGCTGCAGTGGCTGTCGTTACTGCCCAATTTGACCAGAGTTTTACCTCCAGTATTTTAAAAGTTAATAAAAGAAAATTTACATAATCAGTGAAACGTGAATTGATGGCTAGCAACGCTTTAAGCCGTTGCAGTGGCTGTCGTTACCGCCCAACTTGACCAGAGTTTCACAAACAGTATTAAAAAAAATGATGAAAGAAAATTTATGTAATCAGTAAAACGTGAATTGATGGCTAGCAACGCTCTAAGCCGCTGCAGTGGCTGTCGTTACAGCCCAATTTGACCAGAGTTTCCCCTCCAGTATTTTAAATATTAATAAAAGAAAACTTAGATAATCAGTGATACGTGAATTGATGGCTAGAAACGCTCTAAGCCGCTGCAGTGGCCGTCGTTACCACCCAATTTGACCAGAGTTTCACCTCCATTATTTCAAAAATTGTTAAAAGACAACTTATATAATCAGTGATACGTGAGTTTATGGCTAGCAACGCTCTAAGCCTCTGCAGTGGCTGTCGTTACCGCTTAATTTGACCAGAGTTTCACCTCCAGTATTTTTAAAGTTGATAAAAGAAAGTTTATATAATCAGTGAAACGTGAATTGATGGCTAGAAACGCTCGAAGCCCCTGCAGTGGCTGTCGTTACCGCCCAATTTGACCAGAGTTTCACCTCCAGTATTTTAAAAGTTGATTAAAGAATATATATATAATCAGTGAAACGTGAACTGATGGCTAGCAACGCTCTAAGCCGCTGCAGTGGCTATTACTCTAAATTTTAATATGGTCATTCGGTTTTTTAAGTCACTTTGGTCATCAAGAACAACAAATAAAAACAAATAATAAATGAGTTTCTGTAGAGTGTTATTTCTTCAAACTGTTTTCTGTAAGCAGGTTTTTTCATTTAATTACGGCACCTGCATTCGTGAAAAAAACACGAAATCAGTCTTTTTATTAGCTCTATTGATTATCTACATATAGGATGAACACCACAAACAGCAAAGAAATCAGGTCAGACTATTATACTTTAAGCTTTTTTATTTTCGTTCTATCTTGAAATTTCAACAAAAAATACAATACAAGTAACAGGTAAATACATTTTATTTCGGAGAAGTGTTATATGATTTTGGCGAATCGTAGAAACTATGTAAATAATACGAGAAATGTAGAGTTTTTGTCTGTACTCTAACCAATGCAAGGTGTAGGGAAACGGGCGCGCAGTCGCTTTAGTTAACTTACAGAAAGTTGCTTACTGAGCGTATCTTCAAGGAAGCTGCTTTTTTTGAAGATATTGGAACTTTTGTATGAATTTTGAAAATAAAACTTCTATTTTGATGATTATTATCCGATCGATGGTTTCGGCCTCAGAATACGATGAGGACGACATTTGCGTTACCTCTGACCCGGACTCCGAAGCACGATCAAACTGTATGAACATAGGGCATTCGTATGTAATTTATTAAATGTAATTATTAATTATAATTATTAAATTATTAAATGTAATTATACTGTTTGTATGTGTGTATTAGTTTCATGATTGTGCAAACTTACTGCCTGATGTGGTCGTAAATACTTGTGTTCGAAGTTTGACATATGTAAGCTGTTTACAATTTTACGATGATATTTCCCACATTCAATTACATACCCCAAAATGTTTACCAGAATTAAATGTTGACTTCCCCTTTTCACACATACATAGTATCAACAATCTCCCCTGCCGGTTTATACTAAAAATACATGTAAAAAGTGTTCCTTCAACAGGTACATATGTACATACATACATACATACATACATACATACATACGGCACGTAGTCTAACTAGAACAGGTAAGTATGTCTAACTAGAACTCTTCAAATCCCATGTCGGTGCTACTGAGTTCTCAAAGCACCTGTATCAATAAGTATCTCAAAGTTCATGAAAAACTAGTACATGTAAGTCTGATGGAAGTATGTGTTTTAACCATGTTATTAACATTTTCCCATCCACAAGCACATGGAATGGCCAGCCGCAGTACCTGGTTGCGCGGCAACGAATCAAACTCAGTGACGGGTAGACAAAAACCGCTAGCGGTAGAGGAAAGAATGAAAGAGTGAAATCCCCTTCTCTTTGGGATTCCCAAAAAAAGTTTTTGTTTTTTAATACTGTTGATAAAGAGGCATCAAATCTGTACTTTTTATCTTTGAAAAAAATTCTATCCGTTTGGAGGATTGACTCGTCCGCCGGTGGACAAAACAGTGCAGTGCAGTACTGATGA
>OZ038444.1:6632792-6672792 GCA_964036265.1 Daptonema setosum | reverse complement strand
GAACTACGTTTTTTTAATTCTTCTAGGTTTTTTTTCATGATAAAAAAATAAAAGCTATTTTTTCAAGTCTGAAAGCTGAGTTATGAAAAACCGCATTACATGACTCTTGATTTCTCGACTGGAAATGTGATTTTATAAATTGATGATCAAAATTATAAAATGATCAAAATCATAAAAACAATGTAATTTTTTACTGAAAAAGAAAACGCCGCTTACCCACTTTTAAACGGTGGTTGCTAATGTTTTAGTTATAAAGTAGAATATATAATAAAGTTATAAAAATACATATGTAGAAAAAATCGAAGCAAAGACAAATCGAAAACACATACTTGCTTGGCTAAAATTTTTCTTCAACAGGCTATGATCTCTAACAAAAAAATTTAATTACTCATGTTGGCAAAATGCTTAAGTTAAAAACATATATTAAGAAGAAATAAAGTAAAAGATACGTACCGGCTGAACTAAAGAAATACGAACAAACAACAGCACAAGTGTCTCTTCATCACACAGTTTTTCTATATTCTAGAAGAAATTAAAAAATAATTTCTAGTTTTATAATTTTAAAATTTTTATCTTATATTGTTAGTAAGTTAATAAGTATATTTTAAAAGTTATAAAAAACCCGTACATGAAATATTTCCTAGCCATATAAAAATTTCACTACCACAAGCAACTAATTCTCTATATCACAGTTTCATGTAAGAGGAAGTTAAACTTGCTGCCATTGAGGCAAGGGTTTCTAAAATTTCGATTTCCAAAATTTTATTCCTGCACAAAAAATCTCCTAGTCGTTTAAAAAAATCACTAATACAAGCAACTGTTTCTCCAACAAGACGGCAGTCCCGAGTAAAGAATATCAAGTCTCACATGCACATCTTTTCTCGGCAGCAGCGAAACTCCACCCACGCTATTTCCAGCGTCGTGTTTTGATCGGTGCGGAGTTTATTGAGGGGGCGGATCCTTTTTAAAGAGCTGCAAGGGATTATCTTGTTTGATATAAATTATTGGTCACAAAACACCAATAGAATTTCATGTAGGAAATCTGAAAACTTAATATTTACTTTTTATTCTTCAAAGTTTTTGCGAGATAACTCCTCCACGACGCGTGTAATGTAGATTGTGTTCAGAATCGGTGTTGGTTAGTTGGAAGATTTCAGTTGTTGATCGCTTGTAATGTATCACGTCACCGTGCGCTGCTTGATTGTTTTTGTACCGTTTAATAAATTTAGAGTGAGAAAATTGTGAAAGTAGGGGATTAAAAAATCGTTTAATTGAACCTTGGTGTACTTAAAAATGGTTATTACACATAAAAATTATTATTTGATAAGTATGTCCAGACTTTTTATGATTTTTACACGCGTGTGAAAGACGGCAAACATGTGTCTTAATGAAGGGAACTAAGCATGTATCGAAGACAACTGTGTGATTCTAAAATCAGTATTTATTCATATTTAAGTTATGGCATAATAAAAATATTGTAATGCATTTTCATTGTTATAATATTAAAACTCTATATTATTTCAATATTATAAGTGCAAATGCAACTAACGGGTTGAATAATGCACGGTTATAAAAGTCTTTTGACAGTGTTGCGTGTTGAATTTATATAAAAGATTTGTTTTTATTCAGTTGTTTTAATATCATGCTAGTTTTCATAACAAATCTGTAACACATCCCAGTCACATTGATCATGACCTCACGATTCATGTAGAATGAATGTCACCTATGATACCACTATAAAATTATCATTAAGATTACAATCTCGAGAATAAATTATAATAATAATACAGTTTAATAGTATAATATAAGCAGCATAATAATATTAATTAAAGATTTAATAAAAAACATATATCAAAGCACGGTCACATCAGCCCAGGCGAGACGTTTCCCATTGGGTAACGTGGCCGTCACACCACAGTTTACCCAGTGACAACTCGGCCCAAGTACGACGATATCAGTCAGTTGACCAGCTGTTTCGCTTGACCATTGCTGAAAGAATGACTGACTGACTGACTGACTGACTGACTGACTGACTGACTGACTGACTGACTGACTGACTGACCGACTGACTGACTGACTGACTGACTGACTGACTGACTGACTGACTGACTGACTGACTGACTGACTGACTGACTGACTGACTGACTGATTGACTGACTGACTGACTGACTGACTGACTGACTGACTGACTGACTGACTGACTGACTGACCGACTGACTGACTGATTTACTCACTGACTCACTGACGCACTATCTGACTGACTGACTGACTGACTGACTGACTGACTGACTGACTGACTGACTGACTGACTGACTGACTGACTGACTGACTGACTGACTGACTGACTGACTGACTGACTGACTGACTGACTGACTGACTGACTGACTGACTGACTGACTGACCTGCAACTCAGATGGTCCCTGATCTTCATCGGTGACATCTTCCACGTCGCTACCGTCTTCATCCGACGATTCATCAGACGTGGGCGGAATGTTGGGCATCGATTCTGGAATCGATATTTCAGTCATCAGTTGTCGATAATCAGAGTCATTAAATATCGTTGATTCAGTCATCAGTTATTGATGATTCTGTCTTTTGTTATCAAATTCAGTCATTAGTTATGGAAGATTCAGTGATCGGTTATCGATAAATCAGTCATCGGTTATGGATAATTCAGTCATTATTTATCAATAATTCAGTCATGAGTTTTTGATATGTGAATCATTAGTTATCGATATTCCAGTTATAGTTATCAATAATTCAGTTATCATTCTAGTTATTGATAATTCAGTCATAAGACATCAACGAGTGAGTAAAACTATGGATTGCATGCGATCATTCGAAGACCAAAGTCTCTATGAGTAAAATATACATATGTTAGTCGCTCTCCGTCCCAGGTTTTCTGACAACGAGGGTTAGGAAAACTAGCTTAGCTTATAGGAAAACCACTTACGCTACCTTTTCACAATTTTCCCTTTTCATACGAACTTGTAATTTGAAACATAAAAGGTTTAAAAACTGGGTATTCTGTTACTGTACCTGTTATCATATGAAATATCGGCCAGAAGGTGATAAAACGTCACAGGCAAATTAACGAACCGTGGCTACATACGTGGTTTATGAGTGCCAGTTAACCATTTTCCCATTTCGTCAACCACCACTAAGCAGTGAAGCTATGTCACCTACGAGTGAGTCACGGAAATTTGTGATTAACACTATATTCGTTATTGTAATCAGAAAAAAGACAACCTACTCAACATTTTTTTACGGCGAGAATTCATTTAATGATGAGAGTTCGGATGTTTCCAAGCACTGTATAGTCGGTTATGATGAACCTTTCCGAAAAGGCGAACATGATTTTATGTACAGATACATTAAGAAATGGTACATAAAAAGTACTAATGTACAATACGTCGCTCTGTTTCGTCGTAATTCAAATAATTTCCGAGAATAGGTTTACATTTTTTTGTCCTTTTACTCCTAAAATTCTTTCGTTAACCTTTATGCTGCTTACATACTTGTCAACACGTCGAAAAGGCATTTTAAAAGTTTTTGTGCGGTTGGTAGATTATTCCATGACAAATTTGGAAAGGTTTATCATAACCGAATATAGTAGATATGGTAACTGTTTTGGCTCTAATAACCGTTATCCTAATCAGTGTAGGAGGTTATAAACATTTATGATCTGCTCATTAACGTTCAACAACCTGTTAAGGTAATTTGAATCGTGAACTTTTGAGCCCACTAAGGCACATGACTCAAGCGATTTATATTTATTCTACTCTGATTGGTAAGCAACGACACTAATCATTTTTTGGCTGGAACTTTTCTCATTTAAGCGATTGATTCTTAAAAGTCTTGAGAAGCCCTGTGAGGTGCATACTGTATGTTCGTTAATCAGTTATGTTTGTTAAGTGGTTATGTAAGAAAACATCAGATAACCATGTTAGTGTGGTTAACATAAACATACATCAGCTCGTTCATCGAATTGCATAGATGGTTTTTTCATTTCGATTGAGACTTTCTTTAGAAGTACGGCGTGTATGAAACACAGTTTTCAGATAAAAATAAGTTAGTTACTGTATGTAGCCGTGGAAGACGCGTAGGCTTGCGAATTTAATTACCATATACCGTAAGTTCCCTATATCGTTATGTTATTATATGATTATTGAGGTCAATGGATGTCAGATCGGGCTGCATATTTGGAAACTGTACCGATTTTTTGTAAGAATCACAAATTTTACCTTTTCTTTTTTATTTTGGATTCACGAAGAGGCTAAGCTAGGCTATTTCATTTACTAACGTACAGTCTGTGTTCGGAACTAAGCCGAAGCCGAACAAACAATCAAATGGTTCTTAACTGTCGTTGGGTCGCACGAATTCTGACAAAAACCGGTACAGTTTCCAAATATGCGATCGTGCTGTAACCATGTATGTTTCGTTTTTCGGTTTATCAGAAATTCCTTTTGGCTCAGCGAGCAACTTGATTTCAAATCTATTTCTGGCGCGCATTTAATTTCAGACAAAAATGAAAAAAAAATTCACGTCCACTTTTGGACAACATACGAACATTTGGCCAAATTGATTACATTTATGTGGCAACGGGCTCAGGTGAATAATTTTTAACAACAATATACCCTGACAAAAATGGGTGGTTATTCATCGCTACGGCACCCAAATAGATTAGGATGTTCCATCCTCCATGGCGCCCGGTATGGTGTTATACTGTTTCGTGTTAGAGTGCCGTCTGGGAATCGAGAGAACCCCACTTCAAAACTTAGCCGAACAGCAACATGTTATAACATGCAATCATAGTGTTCCGAAACTATTGGCCAAGTTTGAAAAAGCATACACGCAACTATTCATAAGGTTATCACGAAACTCTATAATAACTGTTCGACAATGGGATTGTATCCATTAAATGCATGCATAGATTACGTACATATGTAGGCACCGGTTTTTGTTTAAAATTCAACTCGCTACACTACTTTTTATACAGTTTTTATCACCGAGAAGACCATATCTAAATCTTTTTCGGCATATGAATTCAGCATGCTAGTATCCATAAAAAAATTTGTTGCTGTAGCTAAAATATCCTTTAGTGAAAATTTGTGCATGACATGTTTGCCAGAAACTTGTCAAAATCTTATTTGAGCTTTTTGCAATAGATAAGCATGTCACTTATTTTATTATGATCGAATAAGTAATGATCGAAACACCATGTTTATGGCGTTTATGTTTATGAACTCAATAAGTTAGTTAGCCATTTTTCTAAATATGTCATACATTATTCCCCGTTGTATTTGTATCATTGATCATCTAACCTGATCGTTCCATGCCATTCTGGAGTATCAGCTCTTCCTTCTTTGCCACCGGCATGCCACGGTGTAGACGTTCGGCGAACGATGATGAGCGTTTGGTGCGGCGCAGTCTATATTAAAAAAAAACTATTTTTCTTCAATGATTGAAACAAGCTTGAACGTTGAAACAAGCCTTTGGATACCACATTTTTACATAAAAAATGTTAAACTCAATTATTTGAAGATCATAATGAGGCCATAGAAGCTGTGCTCATAGTTTACCAACTCAGAGTAAACGAACCTGAATTTGATGCGTCGCTGTCGGGCGGATGCCGTTTCACCTTGCAGCCGCTTGACGCCGTTCTCGAGATCAGTATCCTGAAAAAAACTATGATAATCAAGCTCAGTGTCAGAACTCTGACACTAGAACTTATGTATTTCGAAACCAAAGGTATTTCGCATGTGTTTGTTGTGAGGCGCAGCGATGAATTTTTATTCGATATTATCATGTTTTTATGCCGATTCATAAACGCCATAAAATAATGTTGCTTAATCTATAGTCTCCTCATCGCATCAACTACCCCGTACGGAGTCCATCACCTTCTCCAGAGGCAACTTTGTAATATTTACTACAGGTTTGGTGTTGATAAACAGCTGGAGAATCAAATTACCAGACGCATTCAGCGACTGCTGTTGCCACTCCCACTCATTCAAAGGGAGTGATTTTTCCAAATATTTGATTATCGTCAGTTCCGTTTGAGACCATGTCGCTACCACTTCAACCATGTTAGCGCATAAGAAAGTGTATTGGACCATTCTCTCTCTTCTTTTGTCTCTGCCTTGGCACCGGCAACGAGGAAATGTTCTCGGAAGTCATAAACCACGGATGGAAGCCACTGCCAAACGTTGATATCAACTATCGTGTTATTGGCTTTCATATTGTTGAAGTGCTTTCGAGTACATCTATAAACAATGCTGTTCCATTTAATGCACTCAATACTGCAAGACTGTTGTAAGCGATACTGTTACCTTACAACAGTCTTAGATAATCAGCATGGAACAAATTCTCCGGATATAACATTGTTTCTAAAAATCTGATTTTGCCTACTTGTGTGTTTTGCTAACTAAAAATAACTCAGAATATATAGAGATACATCAAGCTTTGCAGATTCATGGGCAGGCACCAGCTCATACAACCAGTAGTACTGACTCAAAACCTGGAAGATGACAGAACCTGACCATGGTTTCCATCATCGCCTGTCAGTTTTCTTCATCAACGTAGTTTCTGGTTTCAACCATTTTTTGGATGGTATTTATGCCGACTTCAGCAATGAGGGATCGATGTGAATCAGTGATTAATAGATGGAAGTATACTAGATCCAATGACTAATTAAACTATTGGGAAATTTTACTTTAAAAAGTTTTCACCAACGGAATCATGGTTGGTCATTGAGCTGGATGCAGTCGTACCCTCATCGCCACTGGTCATCAGGTTGCATCGATTTATAAGATCGGCCAGCTTGTTGTCAATAGTGTTGACCGTGGTTAACAATTGACGGGCTAGAAACACTTTCATTTCATTTCATGTATATCATTCCAACTTGAGTTTGTTCAGAAAAATTGTTTTCGAAGTTCATACCAATCTAATTTTGTTTCGCAATGTCTATTCTACTCATACGCCAACGACGACATCTGAACAT
The DNA here is from genome assembly GCA_964036265.1 of Daptonema setosum. Taxonomy (NCBI): domain Eukaryota; kingdom Metazoa; phylum Nematoda; class Chromadorea; order Monhysterida; family Xyalidae; genus Daptonema; species Daptonema setosum. Next base: position 6,665,792 of record OZ038444.1, on the reverse strand, counting down.
GAAATTCTAAAAACTCTCTTTATTTTGTTCTTGATGTTGATATAAGTTGTGCCAATGTCCCCAAATTGATACAAGTTAAGTACAACAAAAACGAACTGGTCACGGTGTTTGGCTGTTTGTACTTGGTGACGGCATCGTGCAGATCGCGTTGTAAGGCCAGCACATTACGATTGAGACTGGCCAGCATGGAGTGGTTGTCCGTGTCGAAGGTTGCCGGTCGACTTGTATGCGGACGTCGCGGCACTCGCTTCACTTTCTTCGGGTCGACCTGAACGGATTCAAAATTTTAATTTGTTTGATTGATTTTTTATAGGATCTTTAAATGATTTTTTCAACAGATAAAGAAAAATCTCTTTTATCCATTTTGTTTTTGTTAGTTCATGCTTTTATAGATTCCATGCCCAGAGGATGTGATGTGATGGAAACTTTTCCACGGATACTCAATTTTTCGACTTTGGCGAAGATCTCAAAAACTTGCATAAACGTGGATGACTCATGATGTCAATATATTAGATCTAATGAATGTAGAATAATTTAGAATATTAACCCCAACCTGTTCTGGATTAACGACCACGAACACACTTTCCGGATCGAACAGTTCTGATGTAGGACCAGGTATGATTTGTTTAACACCGATCTCCGTCAATTTGTCGTTGACCAGTCCCGACTGTCGTGGATTGGCGAAGTCCATATTCATGTTGCCTGGTCATCGAGAATTGTTTACATAAAGTAAATCTGGTTACTGGACACAAATTAGATTATTATAATCAACATCTATGTAACTACATTGTTTACCCCACACATGCCAACCACTGATTTTATTGGGTGTGACAGTTATTTATCTGGAATAATCTAGCCACCGGTCTCTAATGATTTAATGCGAAGTGTACCATCATTCAAAAGAATGTATGGAGCATTATATAACCCTGACAATTGCTGTCTGATAAAACGAAATTGTTGTGTTTTTCAAATTTCGTTATGTGGTGAACAGAACTTCAGTGATTTTCAGTTAGGTCTTGAATGACAGTGCGATTCTATGTCTATTGAGTGAAAGTCATCTGACCCGCACATTCTCAGGGCTTCCTGAGATAGGTGCTCATTTGGTTGATGCAAATTGCTCATTACGACTCCCTAAAGATCTTCCTAAGAAAGTGTGACATGTCTTAGGGAACTATTCCAGTCACGCAGACTACCAATCTTACCTGCCATGATCACACGCTGTTTAATCATATCATTAGACAGCGCCTCAGACAGACGCTCAATGAAGTCGGTTTTGCCCCCGTTTTTCTTAGGACCCGAACCACGTGCTCTGAAAATTACGGAGTCATCAAATCATATTATTCATACCAGGTCTCTGAACGTTTTTTTCTCCAACGTTTTGAATGTAACCATGATATGCATGCCGATGTATTTTGTCATATCTGAGCTTCTGCAAGAATTTATGTTACTAGTAATCATTAACGCTGTGAAACGCTGTGATGTCTTCTCTGTATAACCTATTGTTAAATACCATTTGCTGACCTGTACACCACGGCCAATGTAGCACTGTGCCATGGTGATCGACCCACCGTATTCACCTTAATCATGTTGAGACCACCACTTTGCCGAAGAATGTGCGATTTCTTGACCAATTCCTTACTTGGTCGGACAATGCCATCACGACGTGCTAATATCGCGACACCTGAAGAGCTCATGATGGTTAATATTGAGATTTTCAAGGTTGACATTTTTACTTAAATTTCGGGTTTTCTTAGAGGCCAGAGAGATTGAATGAACTGACGGACGATGGCGGAGCCACAGAGCAATGATCTGTGTCTCAAGTCAAGTATCGAACTGTGGAGGCTGGCGCGCTACGCACTAGACCAGACTGGCAACAATCGCTATCCCTTTTCACATGTTACATAGTTAATCAACTGTTATTTTACACTAACCATGTCCTTCTTGTACATTACCGCCCACGAGTAGGATGTAGCCGGCAAAGAGCTGCTTGGGTGCTGACAGCCCAATGTACTCGCCTTCCTGAGACTTAAATTCTTAGCTTTAGCGTTTATTATTCTAGCTGTTTATAGGTAACATATATGTAGCTGAATAGTCCCATGAATAAATAATGAGTTTAACTATGTGTTAGTCATTTTGGAGCATTTGTTAAGTTACTAGCTGTCTCCCTATTGTTCGAACGAATAGACAACAATGAATTTTTTATACCTATATATCTGTTAAGCAAGAATTCAAGACCAATTTTTATCAAACTTCAACCAACCTGTTGTTTGTTGAGTGACACCTGCGTGACCATGAGCACGTCGATGTCACTGTTCTTGAGCAGTTCAACCAGCCAGTTGTAGCTGTTGAGAATCGACCCGTCAAGGGTACACGTGGCTACTCGTAGATATCTGTGCTTTCGATGACGATGATGAGGTCGGACGGGCATTTCGTGTCTGTGTTGTTGCTTGAATGTGTGGGGTTTTGGTTTTTACTGCAACTGATCTTCATATAACGAACTCAAGGAAATTAGTTTATATTTCGCCCGATAGAACTATGACTGTTGTGAACTTTGATGATGAAAGCCGTTGGAACCATTTGTTACGCAAATTGTAAAATACAAAAGACAAACATTAAACATAAATGAGGAGCTACATACATACCTAACTCACTAGCATTAAGAATTGCAATTTCTATGTTTTTGAACGATTTTTAGACTATTATGACTTCCGGTTAGACTATTATTCTACGTACATACGTTGTCAGCTGACAATAACCAGGTGGAGAAAGTCAAGAAAACCAGTCATGCGAGGTACCAGAACACATAAGCATGTGTGTGTGCGCCTAATTATACCACAACGGTACTTACAGTATTTGGCATGCTTCCATCCGAACTATACGATTTTTGGTGGCAGAAAATTATAGGTAGAGTGGGACGGTTTCCTGGTTTTCTGTGGAATGGCTAACAAAATCTAAGGCAGTGTGCCTCAGATTTATCCAATCCACTCTAGCTAATGTACCGGGTTTTGTCTTGATGGATTCCTTTAGATCAAGTTAGCATGCCGAGTTTTTCTTGAAACCTGGGCCAATCAACATTAATAATGAATTCAAGTTCATGATCATGTTATTAACAGATCAAATTCCTGTCATCAGATCTTGACGTGACCAGATACAGTAAAACCATCTGATGTCTCTGGTTTGTAACTGCCGATTCATGGAATACAAATTTAGAACGTACTGTAATTGGTCAATATGGATTGTTGCAGCAGAATTTACGCACGAATGTCAAAGAGTGGGTGTATAACTCCAGAGTTGTAATGCCAGAGTATTTTGTTTATGATGACAAGAGGACGGCATACAAATTTTTGCAGATTGTGGTTGGATTACGTAGCAGAGACTTCAATATAAAAGATATGACAATTTTGTTTCGCGTTTTTTTGCGCACAATACCGAAAACTTTCTGAACATTTCTGCATACGTAGAATAACTCTCTAGTCATACAGAAATATAATTATCAAAACCATTCGTTCTCTAGTTAGCGGCTGTAGTTAATTTGAATTTGATGACCTTTCATGACGATCGCACTGTACAAAACATTGGAAAAACTCTCAACAAGCATTAATCTTTACGCTGAGTAGAAAGGGCATAGTGCTTGATGGCCTTCAAACTGTAATATTTTGAGCGGCTTTTGGGCAGGCCGGCGGAAAACTATATTCACAACACAAGTGGTTAAAACAAGTCAGTTAGAAGTAACCTTACTGACATACTGGTTTAGTCAGTTCTTAATTTCTGTCCAATGAAATCCCTGGTATTATACTGAATTATGCTCAACAGGAAATTTAGCCTGAAACTCACCTATGTGTAATTTGAAAACACTGAAAAATTAATACAATTTGTATCTGACAATTTGTATACCTTAAAACTGTCAATATTTTTTGGCCATACACATGGGATGATACAGTACGTACCATCAGCTGATTCAGTGGGCCCAATGATTGAATGCCATGTAGTTTATTGGGATGCATGTACCAATGAGCTCATGTTGTAGGTCATGGCTCTCGTAATATGATATTTTGGTGAAACGAGAAAAGCATAGCCTTTTTCAAGAAAAGATACTAAAAACTTTGCTGACTCGAAATTAATATGCACTCATGTTGAATTACGTTCCCAAAAATGCACATACTTTCCGAATAAAACCTCCGAAATAACGTGGTATTCGAGCTGAAAAAGCTAGTTTATGGTCCAGTTAGACCAATGGCTACGATTACAGTATTGAGATTACACAGACACTAAAACATCTATTTCAGACAATAAAGCATAGGTTTGAAATACGCGTGGTGTGAATCGAATTCTCGCATACGAACTTAAGGGTGCATTCAAGTTAACTTCGACCGCTAGGTGGGTCATGAAAATAGTAACGCTAAACTTTTCGAGTTTTTGGGCTTAATGGATCCGCTAAGGCTTATAGATCATATCTGTAGCTCAAGTTTATGAATTTTCGGAAGATTGCGATTTTGGTGACACAAAATGTACCATTGGTAGTCAAAAAGTGGCCTACTTTGGGGTGATTTTTCAATGTGTGCTGGAATGTTTCAGAAGCTGATACTTTCACAGAAGAACCGCCGTGCATCAATATATCTCTGGTAAAAATTTTTTGGGGGTGCTCTTTCCTCTAAAGTGTCGAATTTTCAACGTACTTTTCAAATCCGTGCGATCTTTGCCACACCTAAACGACAACCACTTTATTCACAATCCGTTTCTTCGACTAGCGCGTGGTTCAGTCATTCTTGAATTGGCTTGTCCAAATTAAAGCGTCTTGTTGTTATTTTATGAGGAAATTAATGATAAAAAAATAACAAATAGATAAATGAAATTAAAAATTAAACTTTTTTTTCTTCAAAACTGGTTAGCGCAAAAAAATTTGACGGCAAACAAAGTATGTGTGTTGTAAAACTGTTCCCTATTCATCAGTATCAATGTTAAAACGAGAATGAAGGATAGAAAAGTACACGAATTAACTTGTTTTAGTCAATAAAAGACAAACTTATAGGATAGGCTAGAAAAAAGCGACGATTCTTCGATCTGACTGAGAGGTGACCATGTTCAACATTTTGGATTGTCGTTTTCAGCAAACAATAAACATTTCGTATATTAACAATAAACAAACTTAGTTTTCGTGATGTTTTTCAACGTCAGAAAAACGAAAATTCTTAATTCAAACCTGGAAGTCAGAAACATGCCAACACGTCACGTATGTGCATACAGATTGATAGAGACAGACAGACAGACAAACATAAAAACAGATAAACAGACAAACAGACAGAGAGAAAGAAAAACAGTCAGACAGACATAAAAAACTGAAAGACCGACAAACACAGAATTACAATACAGACGCTCATCAGACAGACAGTCAGACAGACGCACAGAATTACAGTACAAACAAGAATCGGCAAAACCGACTGACAGACAGTCTGTAATTCAGTCAGTGAAACAGACCGACAGGCAGACAGGCAGAGAAACATAGAGCAGATAGAATTGCAATACAGTTATTCATCAGACCGACAGTCCAAGAGACGAAATTCTAAAACCCAAAAATTTTCATAGACTTTTTCAGATTGCCGGAACTTTCTCTCACAAAAATTATTTTCTATATGAAGTTTTACTGCCCGTTAACCCCCGATTACCTATCGTGAGGCTGGCTTGTCTGAACGGGAGCGAGAACAAGCGCGTTAGGCTCGTGCAGTGGTGGTATTTCAGCGGTTCACCCACCTTATTATGCAGGCATAAAATTCGTGTCTGAAAAAGATTCTAGGAAAATTTTTGGGGTTTGGAAATTTGCGTCCAAGAGACATACAGGATTGCACTTGCATTACATACAATATTCAGTCAAGCAGACAGTAAGTCTGACAGACAGAGAGGCAGCTGAACAGACAAAAATAACCGATATACTCTGTTCAGACAGACATACACCGAAATGCAAACTCAAACATAAACATGTACAGTCTGTAGCTCTGTCTATCGGTATGGCTGCGTCTTTATATCTCGTGTCAGTTTATTAAACGTTTAATTATTGAATATACATTATTTGATTATTTTAATGTGTGGCTTCGTTTCATTCAGGCATAAATATGTAGGTATCTGTTTAAATGTGGGGTTGCTCGAAACTGAAAATAAAGAATTCGATCAAACTACTGAAAGACCTAAAACTCTCAGACCTATTTTCAAGCGTGTTTTCGACTCTGATCTTTGAAATGAGAAATTTCGTTTTTCATGACTGATTTTATAGTATTTAGTGGAAATGACAGAATATTGAAGAAATGTTAGTGGCGATTGTAAAAATGCATTTGACGTTTTTTAATGTACTCGCATATTTCCACTGCTTAGATTTACAATTCATATGAAAAATTGCAGTAAAACTGAGCTTGTGTGTTGTTATACGGTGAAAACGAAAACTGTCTGACTGTCTGTCGGTATGTCTGATGAGCGTCTGTATTGGAATTCTGTTTTTCGGTCTTTCAGTTTTTTTATGTCTGTCTGACTGTTTCTGTTGTCTGACTGTTTTTCTTGTCTGACTGTTTTTATGTCTGTCTGACGTTGAAAAACATCACGAAAACTAAGTTTGTTTGTTGTTAATATATGCTGAAAACGACAATCCAAAACGTTGAACATGGTCACCTCTCAGTCAGATCAAAGAATCGTCGCTTTTTTCTAGCCCATCCTATAAGTTTGTCTTTTATTGACTAAAACAAGTTAATTCGTGTACTTTTCTATCCTTCATTCTCGTTTTCACATTGATAATGATGAATAGGGAACAGTTTTACAACACACATACTTTGTTTGCCGTCAAATTTTTTTGCGCTAACCAGTTTTGAAGAAAAAAAGTTTAATTTTTATTTCCATTTATCTATTTGTTATTTTTTTTATCATTAATTTCTTTATAAAATAACAATAAGACGCTTTAATTTGGACAAGCCAATTCAAGAATGACTGAACCACGCGCTAGTCGAAGAAACGGATTGTGAATAAAGTGGTTGTCGTTGAGGTGTGGCAAAGATCGCACGGGTTTGAAAAGTACGTTGAAAATTCGACACTTTAGAGGAAAGAGCACCCCCAAAAATTTTTTACCAGAGATATATTGATGCACGGCGGTTCTTCTTTAAAAGTATCAGCTTCTGAAACATTCCAGCACACATTGAAAAATCACCCCAAAGTAGGCCACTTTTTGACTACCAATGGTACATTTTGTGTCACCAAAATCGCAATCTTCCGAAAATTCATAAACTTGAGCTACAGATATGATCTATAGGCCTTAGCGGATCCATTAAGCCCAAAAACTCAAAAAGTTTAGCGTTACTATTTTCATGACCCACCTAGCGGTCGACAGCGGTCGAAGTTAACTTGAATTGACCCTTAAGTAGATATTTCAGATAAATACGGTTCAATATTCTTAACCAACTAAATTAAAATAGTGGTCAGAACTAGTGAACAACATTTCCATTTTATTTTATTTTAAATATGAAACAATGCGATGTGAAAATGCTGAGCTAAACTAGATGCCAAATAAATTAAAGTTAATTATGGTCAACTAATCTGAGACAATTTTAATTAATTTTTTTATCAGTACCAGTGAAAAAAAACAGGCATATTATTTTCTATTCACTTAATGAAACATCACTGGCTGTATAAAAATACTGAGCTGGATACACCAAGTATCCAAGGCTACCGCTGACGTTCACACCCCCGAAAAGAGAGGTACCCGTACCATCACAACTCGGTTGCTGGATATGGGCTGGTTGGTAGCTTGAGCTGGTGTACTGAAAACTAGTAGAGAGGATATGGGGTCGTGCGTATACGTTATCAGGTCAGGTAGATAATATTACAATACAACGTTTGGGAAACTGTGGAGAGATACGCAACAATAAAGGTAATTATTATTATATTAGAAGTGCAGAGCTTTGTCTTTGGGAGAAAACGTGGTCTTTGAGAGAAATGTAAAACATACAATGCGTAGTGCGTTATTAGTAAAAAACAAGTTCTAGAACTTAAACATTGGGAACTGAAGACTACAGTGGCTATTGAATCGTGATTGTAGGGCAAAATAAGAAGTGAATAACAAACATAACTATTCCAAGGGTTGTGCACTTTGACTTACTTTTGGGTTATATGTACTTACATACATAGATGTGATTTTTCTTAGTTTAACGCCGGTCTGAATTCTTCAGGAACAACATCAAAAAGTTTTATGTATCCTATTCGAGTCACTGATATGTGGATCAACAATATTTCAATCTGCTTGTGTATGACTATCGATACTGAAAATTCCCGATACCTAATATAGTCAGGTATAAAACTGAAATAAATGTTATGGACTTAAATGGGTTTTTACCAGATATAACCGGTCTATTCCTATTTATTTTCGTACCATGATGTGTCATGGATATTTATATACAACTTAAGATATAAAAGGGAAATATGGCGTGAAATTGCGAATGAGAAATGTGAGAATGAGAAAAACACTATAATATAATAGATGATAATTATATACAGTGCATTTACATACTTGACCACCCTCATTTTATGAACAAACGAACTCCCAACTAATGTGCCGTTCTCTCATGCAATGACTTGAGCATTTTTTGTTTTTATTTAACTGGAGGTTGTTTTCGTGTTGTTGGTTTCAGTTTTTATTTAAACCCCTCATGTTTTTTTCAACTTTGCGCTGTAGTTACATGGGGTTTGTGCGTCGCTGTACCCTAAAATGTTCCGTTTTTTACTTTTGTTTTCTCATTTATGAATGAGCAAAAACTCCTAAGGACAGAGGTACATAGTTGTGAGAAAACCACGGATTTTTTTCAGTATTTCCAAAATTACCATAAAAATTAGTGACAATGTTCTGCTGTAGACTTCCTTCAAGTTCATCCAATTAACTGACTCTATCAAAAAAATTGGCAGTTGCAAAATTCTGTAACAAATACAGACCTCGTAAAATTGTCATCCATCACGGTGTGGATTGAATACACAAATCCCCTGATTAAGAGCATTGATGGCAGCCATTTCTGACAACAGTGTTCCTATATGTTGGATTAATATAAATCCTCATGTCTCATTAGTGGATCATATGATTTTTCATTCGCCTAGTCTTGTGGTGGTAGCACGAATTGGAAACTGATGGTCCTGGTTTTGAATTCTGGTTTGCGACACGAAACCCCATGCGTTGTTTTGCCATTGATCGAAACCTGAGTGATGCCACTACGATAACTGCGTTTTGAATAAAATTATTACCTTGTGTCTTGGTGACGTCAGTAAAAATTGCCGTATATGGAGAGCGTGGAAAGCGTGGTAGCGTTATATGAAGAGCAACGATTTTGAATTGTAGGTGCAATAAGAAACATGATGTAACATGTGTAACCTGATGAATGTTTTTTTGTCTTTTTGCCCAAATCATTCCCCATATACATACATATGCAATGAATCAGACTCACTGTTTGTATGTTGTCCAAAAGCTTTTTTTGAAAACAAAAGTTTTTTCTTTCGAAATTTTGAACGCGAATTCGCGTGAATTTTCGGAATAACAAGAATTTATGAATAGGCTTTACGCGTTTGGTGGTGGCGTCGAAACGTGGTTCTGCTTTTTACGGAAAGTTATTTCTAGAATAGGATGTATCGTTTCTTGTTAAAATCATTTATGTAGAATATCATTCTCATTCGCAGCTGCGTGGGAGACACGCAAATTAATCTATCAGATACATTTGCGTTTTGAGCATATCTGGGTTCCATCGCATGCGGGAGCGTAACCGAATGAGTTCCAAGGTAAACCCATTTGTCGATTGGATGGACGACATCAACAACGTCTGTTTTTAGCTCCGACGTTCGTGTGAGTGTTTGCATATGTAAACCTGCAGTGCTTGCTGTGGTTTGAGGTATGACGTATCTGCAAATCATGTGTCTCAGAAACATCCTATAATTCATTTTTTTGAAATTTTAATTTTTAGTTTTCAGAAACATTTGTCGCTTTGGGCTCCATCGTGTGGGCGCGTAACCGATTGAGTTTCAAGGTAAACCCATAATACATATAAATAAGTAGATTGGATTGACGTTATCCACAGCATCTGTTTTAAAGCTCCGACCGTTCGTGTGAGTCTTTGCATATGTATGTATTAACGTACATACAGTACATGTACCGTAATCAGAGGTGTTGTTTAACACTGTAGTTATGTATCTGCAAGTAGACGTTTGGCTGAAACAGTCAAGTTGAATTCATTTTATACTCTTACACTGTAAGGTAAACGGTAATAATGTTGCTTGATAGATATGTTTGTTTGAAGAATCAAACTATTGTACAGGGATGGTCCAAAAAAATGCCAACACTTTTGTGCGGAATATCTTGTGACACAGATATTCGATTGAGCTGAAATTTTCAGGGATTAACATCAACACATTAACTTAGATAAATCTATAATTTCAGAAGATCGGCCAATCACAGCGGCCGTCACGCGTCATTGCGTGGAAAACTGCGCATGGAGGAAAAACCGAGGTCTACATCACTGCTTGCATAAACTATTATTTTCACTTGTCAGGGTAACCATCAACCTTAGCTAGTTAAGCAAATAAAAGTTCCATGGGTGTCTGCGTTTGTTCTAAAGCACCTTTGATTCTCAAATTTGCTTTTTTCCGTATAAAAAGTTAATTGTTCATAATATTTTTTTGCAAAAGCAATAAAATGACTTTTTTCAGGCTAACAGAAAAATCTGACATTATTGAGCAAAAAAATAAAAAAACACTTCAGATTTACTAAAAATTAAACGTAAGACATTTAATTGTGTTTATTTCAATTTATAGCTTTCTGTCAATTCAATTTTCATTTATAATGTCTATAAAATGTTCCGTGTCAGCACGCGCATATACATCGGTTTTCCCTCCACACGCAGTTTTCCACGCAATCAGGTGTGATGGCCGCTGTGATCGACCGATTCCTCTGATATTATAGAGTTCGCTAAGCTAGTATGTTGGTGTTAATCCCTAAAAAGCGCAATGAAATCGCTGCTATGTGTCAAAAGATATTTACCGCCAAAGTGTTGGCATTTTTTTTGGACCACCCTGTAGTTTTCATGCAAATTAGCACCATGACCTTATTGATTTCCAAAATGTTTGTAATGCTACCAAGATCTTTTGCTCAAGCATGTACGAGCATGGTGATGATGTAATAACCTGTGATTTAGTATACTACAAGACGTCAACCACACTGGCGGACGAGCTAATCTTCCAAATGGATGGGAATTTCGTCAAAGCGAGGGAATCGGCAGTTTTCAGGCCATCTTACCCACACCTTAGGGAACAAATTATACTTTCTAAAAGCGCCAAAGAATGGATGATTCAACTTTTCCTACCCCTTCTCGTCCGCTAGTGGTCTACATACCATATCATAAACAGACCACCTTGTTTAACTAATAGTTCGCTCAGAGAATCCCAAACCCAATTTACTCCTATAACGGAAGGAAATAATGCAGTGGACTATTGTGTCCAAGAATACATTATTCAAAGGCAACGGCTGATAATATATCCATAAGGATGAATCATAAATCTCACTAAGAGGTCTCCAAGGTAAGTACCGATTTCGTTAAAGCAAGGCATTCCTTTTCTTCCCGTCTCTATAAACAGTTGTAATATAGAGAGTATTTAGTTAACTTATTGGATTTATTTATTTCTATTTAATTAGAAATATGGTACACGACAAACAAGGATAACTTTTGATAACGAGAATCCCTGAACAATCTATAAGAACGTATTGTATCAGGTCAGGAGCATGGTTGGAACATCATTAATTATGTCATATTGAAACAAACGGAGAAGCAGGATGGGTTGAATACTAAACCACATATTTTAAAATCATCCGATCTATGTGTCTCCGGTTATTCGGACCCGTCTATAATACATGCAGTACCTACATACATATCTTGATTTTTTGCAATGAACCAAGCTCCTTGATTTATTTACATTAGGTCCTGCATTACTCATATTTGGTAGGTATCCGAACGGTTTGAAATATGCTTTCCTCACTGTGTTTATGTGAAATGAAACTTCCTTCGAGTTCCAAACTGTGGTTCAATTGAAACCTTCTGCAATAAATCACAGTGTGATTACAGAACTGATTATTTACCCAAAGAATGAACTCAATAAAGTTAGGGTTATGTTTGTTTTTGGTTTGAAGAGATTCATCGAAATTGAGGATGCTGTTGTTCCTTGCATGAAGGTCATAATTATGGTACCAGACGTGAGTGTTATTATGGTCAGTCTCACAATCGATATAATTTTACTATAAAAGCAATCAGTTTCATCATTTATAAACCTGAAAAGGTGCCTATCAAATTCTCATATCTGAAAATCTGAGAATAAACTTTTCACTCACCTGATTGGTTTATTTCATGCAAAGGCAAATTCCATTCAAATAAACCTGCAGCTAACTAATTAGCGTGGGTAAAAAACACTTCGGTATGAACGACTTCCGCCTTCTTTCCGGAGCACTGGCGGACGAACCAAACCTCCAAAGAGAAGAAATTTTTTTTAAAAGAGAGGATTGGGGAATCGGCAGAATTTAGGCTATTCTACCTACACCTTAAGGTACAAATTTAATTTTTTTTAACCGCCAAAGAGAGGGAATTCCACTTTTCCCATCCCTTCTCGCTAACTAATTATCGTGGGGAAAATATTTACATAGGTTTGAATGACTTCCGTTTTTTTCTCCGGAGTCAACCAGTGTTCGTGCGTAAGTATAATTAGAGTAAAGTATTTACAATATCTCTATAAAGTTATTACAGTAAGGGCAATATTCTTAAGTCAAGGTTTATAATTAGTATTAGTCGATTAGCTTAAGTGATAATCAGTCAAACTTAAGCTGACATTTTGTGTAGGGCGCAGTCCTCGGAGTCCGGCCTGTTGAGTCTGGCCTGTTGAGTCTGGCCTGTTGAGTCAGGCCTGTTGAGTCTGGCCTGTTGAGTCCGGCCTGTTGAGTCTCTGGCAAAGTTAGAAGCCTGACTTGAGACACACAACCTGACGCGATTTGGAGTTTCTGCCTTTGGCCGTCAATTTATTCAACCTACTAATATTCGCCACTACCATTCCGATATGGTATTAGTAGGCACGGTTGGCTTCAATAATGAGGAATAAACAAAATTTAGAGGTGACGTTTCGTACCTGAATCAAGATGCCTTGATTGGTGGGACATATCTGGATTGGTGAAGTCTCAGTAGAAAAAGACAAACAGTATCTCTTTGTACTTAGAACATGTCTTTGATATTCCGTTTTGAGTCATTTCCGTCTCAGATTCTTTATGCGAAACTCTTTTCATAAAATAATATTAGCAAATCTTCCGCTACTTTGGTTTCCGTTCGAGACCGCCCTCAAACACTTTTATAGTTTCCGTTCCGTTCACATTCGTGACGACGTCAAATCATCTTGTTGACTTGGTATCTCAATAATACAGTATGTACCTAAAAAATAATTCATAACCAGAACGCAAGAGTCGTTTGCTTTATTACAGTTAACACTAGAAAAATTAAGTGTCCATGTTTTCCTCTTCACCTTACACAATATGTAGGAACTTCATAACTAGCGGACGAGGAAAGAACAGAAAAGTAGGAATCCCCTATTTTGGCAGTTGAAAAATATTAACTTTATTTTTAACGTGTATGTAGTTCTCCCCTCTTTGATGAAATTTGTTCCCTTTTTAAAGGATTGACTCCGCCAGTGTCCCTCATTATATTTTATTACCTCACCCATTATATTCCACAAAATATCGATAAATTTCAGGATATTGCACAATACAGCTATAAAATCTAAAAAAATCATGAAATCAACGATCCTAGTCTTCTTCATTACCATCCTGGCTCTCCACTGCATTCTCCAGGTGCAGGCGTCGCGCTTCTCACGCGTCAGCTCAAATTCAGCCAACTACGGCTATGAACGACCGAGGTGAGTGAGTGAACGAGTGAGTGAGCGAGTGATTGCGTGAGTGAGTGAGTGAGTGAGTGAGTGAGTGAGTGAGTGAGTGAGTGAGTGAGTGAGTGAGTGAGTGAGTGAGTGAGTGAGTGAGTGAGTGAGTGAGTGAGTGAGTGAGTGAGTGAGTGAGTGAGTGAGTGAGTGAGTGAGTGAGTGAGTGAGTGAGTGAGTGAGTGAGTGAGTGAGTGAGTGAGTGAGTGAGTGAGTGAGTGAGTGAGTGAGTGAGTGAGTGAGTGAGTGAGTGAGTGAGTGGGTGAGTGAGTGAGTGAGTGAGTGAGTGAGTGAGTGAGTGAGTGAGTGAGTGAGTGAGTGAGTGAGTGAGTGAGTGAGTGAGTGAGTGAGTGAGTGAGTGAGTGAGTGAGTGAGTGAGTGAGAGAGTGAGTGAGTGAGTGAGTGAGTGAGTGAGTGAGTGAGTGAGTGAGTGAGTGAGTGAGTGAGTGAGTGAGTGAGTGAGTGAGTGAGTGAGTGAGTGAGTGAGTGAGTGAGTGAGTGAGTGAGTGAGTGAGTGAGTGAGTGAGTGAGTGAGTGAGTGAGTGAGTGAGTGAGTGAGTGAGTGAGTGAGTGAGTGAGTGAGTGAGTGAGTGAGTGAGTGAGTGAGTGAGTGAGTGAGTGAGTGAGTGAGTGAGTGAGTGAGTGAGTGAGTGAGTGAGTGAGTGAGTGAGTGAGTGAGTGAGTGAGTGAGTGAGTGAGTGAGTGAGTGAGTGAGTGAGTGAGTGAGTGAGTGAGTGAGTGAGTGAGTGAGTGAGTGAGTGAGTGAGTGAGTGAGTGAGTGAGTGAGTGAGTGAGTGAGTGAGTGAGTGAGTGAGTGAGTGAGTGAGTGAGTGAGTGAGTGAGTGAGTGAGTGAGTGAGTGAGTGAGTGAGTGAGTGAGTGAGTGAGTGAGTGAGTGAGTGAGTGAGTGAGTGAGTGAGTGAGTGAGTGAGTGAGTGAGTGAGTGAGTGAGTGAGTGAGTGAGTGAGTGAGTGAGTGAGTGAGTGAGTGAGTGAGTGAGTGAGTGAGTGAGTGAGTGAGTGAGTGAGTGAGTGAGTGAGTGAGTGAGTGAGTGAGTGAGTGAGTGAGTGAGTGAGTGAGTGAGTGAGTGAGTGAGTGAGTGAGTGAGTGAGTGAGTGAGTTAGTGATTGAGTTACAATGATTTTCAATCAGTCAATACCACGCCCACTCACTCACTCACTCACTCACTCACTCACTCACTCACTCACTCACTCACTCACTCACTCACTCACTCACTCACTCACTTCCACAGTTACGTCGACTCGGAGGCAATGGCTTACGGGGAGCAGAAACCGTCTGGCTGGTTCTCCTGGCCGTGGGCGCGTTGAAAACTCCAATGTTGTGATATAGCCTATCCATGATTTCTTGTTACTCTGAAAAGTTTTTGGCGCGTAATTTTTATTTTTAAACTTGTTTTTATCTTAATTTCAATTTCCAGTGAAAAAAGTTTTTCCCCATTTTACTTGATCACATACGCCCAATCCATAGTATGTTTACGTAATTACGAGTCCGAAAAATAATCTCTGGTAACAAGAAACCCTGACCAAGCTATAATGAACTATGGCATTCGTTAGTTATTACGAGACTGATTTTGAAGGCGGAGATTTTTTTACTCTATAAAATTTTTTTATGTGGTCATAAATTTACGCAATGCGGTCAGCAGATACTCCCATTCAAAAGATAATCCCATTCAAAAGATACTCCCATTCAAAAGATAGTCTCATTCAAAAGATACCCGGAATGATTTGAAAAGCCACCGAAAAAATAGGCGCGCTTTTAAAATTATGTTTCGTAATCTACTAAAATGTTTATGTTCAAAGATGTACAAGCCATCGTCATTAGAGTGATACAGTAGCTATGATGGTGTAATTCAATCCAGGTGATGAATTTGGAAGGTTAATATTAATAAAATGATATATTATCAACTCGTATTTAAATAATAACAATAATTTTTTTACAAAGGCATGTCGTATAAGTTATAAATTCATAAACATAATATTTAACCTGTTGTCCACATGAAATGATGCTTGCTTAGCACACTCCAATCTCAAGTTTATTGTATGTTTGTATTGGCACAATTCAGATTAAAAAAATCATATTTATAATAATTAGTAAAATGAACTAAGGTAGGCCTCTCTAGATTTCTAGTGATTTTATATCTAACGCTTTCCAGGTGTCGTGAGTCTTTTGGAAAAGTTATAGGTTATTCCAAGTTAACCTGCATGATTTTGTTTCTGTTCATGGCGCGGATATACATATGTACATGGAGCAGATGCTACATACATCTAGGGTAGTGTATTTTTCTGTGTATTTTCTGAGTATAACCTGTGACAACGAATAAAAGTTAGTCACGTACGAATTTTCCAGTCAAAATGCCCTTTACCGCTATGTCATTGCTTTTCTAAAATAGCTGTTCAAATGTGTTATGTTTTTCAGCTTTCTGTATGGATGGCGCCTATTTAGGTACATGCCAGACACAGGCGAAAGACCAAACTGTTCAGAGCGTACGGTAGTTCTTCAGAAGTACATAGCACTGGCGGACGAGGTAATCCTCCAAAGGGAGGAGAATTTCATCAAAGAGGGGGGAATTGCCAGTTTTCAGGTCATTTTACTTACGTCTTGGAGAACAGATCCAACTTTTTGAAAAAGCCAAAGCGGGGGAATTCCACTTTTTTCACCCCTTCTCGTCCTCTAGTGAGAAGTAGGTAAAGCTCGTATGTTGTTTTTGCAATCAAAGATATTGTCCATAACTTCTGATACTGAAACCTCAGACAATCAGTGTTAACACACTTATCAATCATCATCACCCCATGCTTTACTGTGTTAAACTAAGGTGTCAACTGAGCTGAGTTGAGGCTACTGATGTTTCATTATCAGACGTTTAGGCAATAATTTCACTTACAGAAATAATAACAGGGTTTACGCCATTGGCAGTTTTGCGCTTTTTCTACGGACATGTAAGTCAGGTCACAAGCCTAATTTTTATCACCAATAAAAATAATTATGATATGTTTACTTTTCTCTGCGCTTATCGTGCGCTAGTGATCCATACTGAACACGGACGGTCCAACGATTCGTTCCATGAAAAAAATAGAATTGTTCCATGTGACTGTGAGTGAATTAGCCACCCTCCTACTTGAAGAAAATATGTTGAGCTGGAAAGAAGTTTCAAAACCATAAAAAATAGTATTCTTCCAGTATTTCTTATATCTCATCGTCCGCTTCTCGGCGCACTGAAGGTACTTATGTAAATGTACGATGCCTTTGATACGTAGAGGAAGGAAATAAGTCTCGTTATACGCAGTATGCCATGATAGTGCGGCGCCATTGTCTCGAATAACATTATCGTAGTTCAGTGAGAGAGTGAGTGAGTGAGGAAGTGTTTGAGTGGGTGAGTGAGTGAGTGAGTGAGTTGGGGAGTGAGTGGAGTAAGCCAGTAAGTGAGTTAGTTAACCGACCAAGGCATGGCTGGAAAGCAGTTTCTACAGTCATCCAACTGACATTCACATGACTTTGGTTTCAGTTTTATTCCGGTTTTATTCGACGGCGTTCGTTCAGAGGCGTGTGTGCGTTCAAAATAGAAAAAAAATTCCTCATGAAACGCACTCACCTTAATCATTGCTCATTGCAATTATGTATGCGGATCGAATCCATAAAGATAGTTTTTTTGATAACAAGAAACCCTGACCAAGCTATACGTAACACCTTATGGACCGGACCGCTGGCTAACGGAACCCTCCTCCAGTTTCATACATATACCGGGCACACTGGCGCCTGGCGGACGAGTTAATTCTTCAAACGGAGGAGAATTTATTCAAAGAGGTGGGAATTATGAGTTCTGAGGTCACTTTACCTACACCTTAGGGAAATGTTTCTGTCTTTGAAACTGCTGAAAAAGGGGAAATTCCACTTTCTGTTCTCCCCTTGTCCGCTAGTGACCGGGCCAGCCCACATCATGGTCCAAATACACATAAAGTTGAGCAGGGCTATAAACGTGTGGTCATGGTGGAAATAACATGAGCTCGTATTATATGTGACATGCCATGGTATAGCTTATCCTGGTTTTCTTGTTACTCGAATGTTTTTGCCGCGGAGTTTGAATTCAAATTTGCACTCACCGATAGAGCCTACAGTTCGAGTTGAAAATGGCCGTATACGGATTAAAAGTCATTTTCTGCGAGAAAATTTAATGGGAACACTAGCATATATGTATATGGGTCCATAGACATTATTGTAAGCGAATCGGCCAGAGGGACGGCAACACTGCCGAAGTTGGGGTTCGACTGATTGGAGATCTTTCACCGACAAGGCCAGCCCTGGTGGTAATAAGAAGAACTTTTGTTAGCCATACCAGAAGAACGTTTATGGTTGACTTGCTACATAACTTACATCACGAAAGCAGACGTTGCTGTAAATTTCGTAAATAGGCGATTTAACTGTTTCATCCGACGACAAACCCAACTGACTCTGACATGGTCTTCTTTATCACTACCGATTCACACCATACAATCCCAACCAACTACAATACGTTGCCGACGGAACTATGTAGCAGACGAGGGAGGAACAGAAAAGTGGAGTTCCCTTTCTTAGGCATATCCCTTCTCGTATCTCAAAAAGTAGAATTTGTTTTCCAAGGTGTAGGTAAAATTGTCTCAAAACGCCTCATCTCCCTTTCTTTATGATCATTTCCCTTCCTTGAAGGATTGGCTTGTCCACTAGTACCCGACGGCGTCTAATCTAGACTGGAACACCCCAACATCATAATACCAAACCTCAAGCCACTACTGTCACGCTGCGCGAGTAGTCCTGTCGGCCATTCTTACGTACTCACACTATCCGACAAGCTAAACCTCCAAAGGGAGAAGAATTTTAACAACGAGAGGGGAATTGACAGTTTTGAGGCCCTTTTACCTACACATTAGGGAACAAACTGCACTGTTTAAACTCGCTAAAGAGTGGGGAATTCCACTTTTAACTCCCCTTCTCGTCCGCTAGTTCGTGCGTACCATGAGGAATGCGAGTATGGAAACCGACGATTAAAACGTCAGTCAGTCTGCGTCTGACATTCTCCTTTGGTCGACTCATGACATTACGTTCCATGGAGAGAGCTCCTTCGTGGTATGTACGTACATACATATGTACGGTATGTCCATATGTAACTCCGCTTGTAGTCTTAGTATCATGTCTCAGTATCTATGGACGTACATATGTTTCGGGGATACTCATTAGCCATGTGGGCTAGCTCATTCGTATACCACAGCAGCGTAACTATGTCATTCAATAAAACAGTTCCTGTATCAAACAACCAAGGTAAAACCTCACTTAATAATCGGAACGCTTTTCAGCCGCCTGATAGTTTTTCTACTTTTGCTTTATGCAGCAATATTTCTAGCCAGACAGAAAGCCCGTGCGTTCAGAAACGCAGCGTTCTGGTACATTGCATTCGTGTTTAACATTCGTTCATGTGCATTCATTCATTCGGCTGTTGGCGCTTCTGGCTCTTAAACGCACATAATTCGTAATACAAGCGCAGACACGCGTGCACACAGACGAACAACATGACACATCAGCACGGCGGCGAATTAGCACCGTTGAACGGTAACTTTGAATTTTTTCTGATTGGTGCAAAAAATTTCTGAATAAGAGAAATTTTGACCAAAATAGCTAAAATTAATTTTACTGAGAAAAGTATCTCAATGAAGAAGTTTTCTCTTCCGCCACTTGACTGCACAGATGCGTGCATGACTATCATCAGCACGCGTGCAGGCGGCTGCGTGCTAGCGGACGAGAAGGGGAGGGAAATATTGAATTTCCTTTTTCTGACGAGTTTAAAATGTGCAGGTTTTTACTTAAGGTGTAGGTAAAATTGTCTAAAAACTGTCGATTCCCCCTCTTTGATGAAATTCCTCTACCTTTGGAGCTTCAGTTCGTCCGCCAGTGCGGCTGGGCATTGCAGTCCGCGCAAATGTTTATGTGCCACGTGTGGTGGCCAGTGGCCACCGAATTGTCGTCTCTCAAGATTTCAGATCTTTGGGAACCGAACACATGCAACACGTTCTTAGTCCAAAGATAGATGCATTGAAACAGTGACCAGCTTACTTTTTATCCAAGGAAAATTTCTATCCAAATGAAAAGTTTGTCCACCCGCCAGCTTGTTTGTTCCGTATACCATAAAACGACGAGAAAGCATGTTTCGCTGCCAAAACAACGCATACACACTTTTCCATGTTGTACCTCGGGGCTTACGTCTAAATGTCATGTACCCGTGCCGTGGGAGATTCGTCACACTTTGGCGTGACTGTTGGTGGAACTGGCGGGGCCCAACTTGTGGAAGGACAGTGGAATGTTGTATGGGAGATCCGACCATATGCGGGGCCACGAGCCACTCCAGGCGAATGGCACATAACACTGGCGTCGACGATGCGGGTACCATGCATGATATAATGCAGTCCATAGAACACAACGATTCATAACCAGTCACAGCTCATAGTTTTCAGTTGGAATGTTATTTTATTTTAGAATATCATGACAACTTTGAGACGACCATGCCGTAGCGGTTAACGTAAAGTGACATTGATTTTGTCAAAGTCAATACCACTCCAGCATTGTGACTAATGTGAAACCATTTTGTTCCGTGAGTGCTAAACCGTAAAAAAAAAGTCATCATTCACGTCAAAAAAATTAACTTCAAGCATGGTTAATTATTGTTCATGGGGTTCACTGGTCTTTAAAAAATTATTACTCACTCGACATCATGACATTATAGCAAATAGCCGTCATAATATACATACACGATCGTGAGCAATAGACACATTCATTGTTTTGACATCTGTTATGCAACGCATTCTATTCGAAACCTTAGAGTTTAATCCCTCAACCCTCACTTAGTTGTTTTGAAATGCATTTGGTTGTGAGCCGTGTCTGTCTGTTGAGTCGGCTGCACGCGCTTGCATGCATGTGCCAGTGCCCCCTTATACCCCGCTCGGTATACAATGTTGTGTGCCCCTTAACACACGGTCACACAGCTACAGCAGCCAGCAGCAGCGTTTTCATTCAGGCCAACGGCTAGTGAGTGCGCGCACCAGGCAACTCGGTGCAGTCTGCGCCTAAACATTGCAATGATCTCTGTTTACTTCTTGCGCTCACACCGCTCAACTTTCTGCATGCCGCACGCATTCGGTATTCACTAGCTGCAATTAGTATCAACAACAAACTTGCTATAGCAATAACAACCGCAACTATAACACGACGAGCGCACCAACGTCAGCCAGCCAACTTCTTCGTCGTCATCGTCTCTTTGGCGCCGCGGCGTTTCGGGTTGCGCTTGTATGCCCGTACATATGTACCCTACGTTAGTACCGAGGACATGCGCCACGTCCTGTAGACCCTGTGTGCTCGCTCGGCCTTATATACGTGTAATTTAGGCTGCACTATTGCGTACAGCGGTGGCGCACTAGTAGCTAGTACCAAACATCACACGCCCTCCTCTCATACGCCAGTGGGCAGAACCACCGTCATATGGCCCCCAGTTACTATGGCCACTGTACAATGTGCCAAGTATGCTTTTACATGTATATATTTGCTTTCAGGTAATTCATTGTTAAAGCCCCCTCGACCATCGGCCAACCATCCAACGCAGTCAGCAACCAGCAGCAACACGGCCATCAAACGACCAAAAAACACCGGGTGCACCAGAAATGTGAGGCAGCAGGTGACACATGCCAACAGAAATGAACTGAGTTTGCAATAGTAGGTCGTGGTACTGAGTCGACGATGGAGGCATTGACGGACACGGCCAACGGCACTCGCGGTCCTAATGTGTCACCGAAAGGTTGGTGCAATTAGGCCACCCTGTAGCGCTCATTGTTGTCAAGTACGACGACATCCGAGCGCGCTTGCTGGTGGGCTAGTCAGAGGGGGGAACCCACCGTGAAGTACTATGCCACCAATGTCCAGGGCTCTAATTGTTGTCAGTGTTTGATGAAGCCAGATGCAACCGAGTTACGACCGCTTGCCCACTTGTCGACTACTGACTTGGTAATCCATGACTTCAGGCATTAGACGTGGTCGCTGGCTAAGGACAATTGATTTGTGACCAACTCAGTCTGTATGCAAGTAGTCTTGGACCATAGAGAGAGAGAGAGCAAGAGAGTGCCCTACCAAACTGAGATTGGTAGTTAGTATCTAGAGTGAGACAGCACGACTGGCAGAATCAGACCGGTCGTGCTCGGCTTTATACTCATGCTAGGAGGGCATTGATCTGGCATCGATTTCTCGTGTACATATGTTCATACAAAGCCAATTGTCGTCGGCCTAATAATCGAAAGTGACGCCGCTACTCAACGGCCGTCCGGCGAACTCTCGCCAAACATTCAATAAATTGATTCACACCCTCCTGTATGTTTGTATATGCCCGCACGCTCGCTCTCGCCCGCCGCCCGCAATCAATATCACCGGTGTCGGCGGTTTTTCGTATATAGAAGCCTATAGACGCACGGCGCGGCATTCCGCATTTCATATTGTTGTGTTATGAGCAGTCGCTGAATTCGCAAGTCATAATAAACCACCGCCTGATCAGTTGAAACGCGCGCCACTCTAGCAGTTGTCTGCCACGGTAAAGCCCATTGACGAAGTTATTATATGCCATCGACCATGCAGGCGCTGATCCGATGCTATCGTCGGTCACGGCAGTCGTCGAAGCCATGCACCGATCACCGAATATGCAGATCAACCACTCGCCCAACGAGAACCAGGCCATCGGTCATGAACAGGTGAGTATTTTTTATGCGTGGAATTTTTTTACATTCTACAGACTTTCTACATTCATAGACATTCTACTCTACACTGCGTAGTCTAACGTGTTATCAAACTCGAAATGCGGCAATAAACGCGTTGGATAAAGTTAATAAACTACTTTTATAATTTTGATATTAAAATCAGGAGACACCCATTGACAGCCTGTCCGATCACATTAAGTTATCTTGTCACAATTGACCAGCGTTATAGGATATATTGTACATTAAGAGAGCTCCATACAGAGTAGTAATACGCAGCAGCTGTGCACAATAATATATTGGTATAACATTAGCAAATAATGTCATGCGACGGCATATTTTACATGTACTGTTGGATTCATAAATAGCGAATGTTTCTGTTCCGTAATAGAACCTTATTCAGTTGCTTTCAAGAATGTTTTTTATGTTCAAAATATGTAAATAAGTGAGTTGTTAATGGCCCGGTTTGATTGTTAACTCAATAGACTCATTATAAATAAGTCAACGGCTTGAGAAGAGAGTTATTATTAAAATTTGACCTCGGTTTTAGAACGCACGCGACTCCGCCTACCACGCCACCCTTAACGGCCATTTATCGCCCTCGTCCGCGTATACGACGTTGACGCCTCTGCAGCCTTTGCCCCCGATATCGACCGTCACCCAGGGTGAAAAGCAACAAACGCAACAGCAACAGCAACAACAACAACAGCAGCAGCAACAACAACAACAGCAACAACAACAGTTTAACGGCAACGGTAACAACAGACAGAACTCTAACGGTGGTGGTGGCGGCGGCGACAACAGCGGATCGAGGCAGTCCCAACAGGTCGTTGACGATCAGCAGCGAAGTCAGTCGTCACGGCAGAACGGCAATGACGTTCGATCTGCGAGTCAGATGAATGGGCAGGTGAGCAAGAAGGGTCTCGGTCTTGATCTTCTTATCTTCTATTATTTTTTTATTCGGTGTTCATGTAGCTTTGGCTTTTTCATTGAGTGGAAAACTTGCAGTGTCATGGCTTGTAACGTAACGGAACTATGTACTTCAAATAAAGATCGCATAAGTCATTCTCGTCATTAGAATGGATATGTGTACGAAAATAACTAACTTAGTAAAAAGGTTATCATGTTTTTAGAAGTTTGAAGAAACTTTGATGTGCGTTATTTCAGGTGAGCTCGCGACGCGACCGCAACTTGGCGGCGCAAGATGACGACCACCAAGTGAACACGCGTAGCAATTCCGGACGACAGCGATTGCATCAGCCCGTGGTCAGCAGTGTGTCGGCTGCTGCTGGTTAGAATGAGCAAGTATTACTTTTTATTCCAACATTTTAAAAATAATACTCACCTTCTTTGATTCTAATCTTGTATTGGAGATTTAGAATTCCTAACCGGACTGTTGAGTAGCAGGTGATCTGTCTAATGATTAGAAACATGCTCAATCTCTCAAACATCTGAAAGTAAAACATTCATTGGTAGAGAACGCAATTTCAGCCGGTTTCCCCTTTCTTGCCAACACGGTGCCGCATTTCGCCAGCGTGATGCCCACCTACAACGTGAACATCAAATATGAGTACGACCTCAAGCCGACCGTCAGTGACGACACCTGCGATCGGTCGAGCCCGTTGGGTACGACCAACGGCAATCACGATGTGGATCAGAGTGATTATAGGTTGGTGGAAGACTTTCCGT
Organism: Daptonema setosum; assembly: GCA_964036265.1. NCBI lineage: Eukaryota > Metazoa > Nematoda > Chromadorea > Monhysterida > Xyalidae > Daptonema > Daptonema setosum. The sequence continues at coordinate 6,641,365 of OZ038444.1, read as the reverse complement.
GCGGTCAATAACGGATGATGGAGATGATAAACATAAAAAGATATTTTATGAGAGCGATGAGATAAGGCGTGGAAGAGTATGTGACACAATGTACCGATGGTTAGACCCTGTCATCATCAGAAGATTCTCTCTTCCATAACCTGATATCATGACTCTCGCTGCAAGAGTCAGTTTTAAGGATTCAATTAATAATGTTTTACAATCATACATGGAAAGACAGAGATTAAAGGTGCCTGCATTTCGGCTGAGTTTAAGATAAACTAAATGCAAGGTTCAACCAGATTCAAACTACTAGTCCTTAGATATTGAGAATCCTCAAACATAGTGTTCATCAGTAGTACCACCTACTCCTTCAGCTAAACTAAAAAAATGCAACACGTCAAGAAAAAGATTAAACGTTTACTGTAATTACTGGGGTTATCTGATACCTTACTTTGCAGCCGTCTACTGGACAACGACAGCCCTGTGGTGGATGCGTTCCAGCAAATACGGCACGCTGCCATAGCTGGTCGTCATCACCGACTCAACGGTGCGCAGAATCTGGCTAATTTTATTGGCAATGGTGGTGGTGGATTCGGTGATCATCACCATCTGAACGGCGGTAGTGACAAACCTCATAAACACCATAACAAACACAAACAGGCACAGCCGCATCATCTCAGTGCCAGCATGCAACAGGTAGGATGAATACGTTATTTTGTTGTTTTCAGAATCGAATATTTTTTTTAATCTTCTGGGTGATTTTAATTTCAATTTCGCTTTGACACTGGGAACGAATTTATTGTGGGACAATATAAAAAATTGTTTTGTTGATATTTTCGATTATTCATTCGAACCAAAAATAAACAGGGACAATACCATTAACTGTTTAATAAGTTCACGAGTAATTCTCAGAGCTTCGCGTCTTCCTTCCTCAACGCTGGTTGCAGCAGTTCAAGTAGTATTTACCCTGATGATGACTGTGATGCTTCCTTGTTACTACAGGTTGGCTTACAAAAACGAAGCTTCATTAAAATTTCAACTTCAATAACATCAAAGATACAAAAAATCTCGTCATTAATTACATCTCAATATGAGCCAACCATAAATTTTTTTCGGAAAGTTAAAAAATTATAATATAATAAAAAAAAAATTTACCTCATATCGCAGAACGCCGACAACATGATACTCAACGTGCCCAACAACGTGTGTCATTCGAGTTTGAGCGATACGAACAAAGTTGATGATCAAATTGATCGTAGTGAGCTCATGAGTGCTTCGCCAGGCAGGTAAGTGTATTGGGCAATTGACTCAACGTGTGAGTGATTGAGTGAGTGAGTGAATGAGTGAGTGAGTGAGTTAGTGAGTGAGTGAGTGAGTGAGTTAGTGAGTGAGTGAGTGAGTGAGTGAGTGAGTGAGTGAGTGAGTGAGTGAGTGAGTGAGTGAGTGAGTGAGAGAGTGAGTGAGTTAGTGAGTGAGTGAGTGAGTGAGTGAGTGAGTGAGTGAGTGAGTGAGTGAGTGAGTGAGTGAGTCAGTGAGTGAGTAAGTGAGTGAGTGAGTGAGGGAGTGAGTGAGTGAGTGAGTGAGTGAGTGAGTGAGTGAGTGAGTGAGTGAGTGAGTGAGTGAGTGAGTGAGTGAGTGAGTGAGGGAGTGAGTGAGTGAGTGAGTGAGTGAGTGAGTGAGTGAGTGAGTGAGTGAGTGAGTGAGTGAGTGAGTGAGTGAGTGAGTGAGTGAGTGAGTAAGTGAGGAAGATGTTTTTAGCTGCAGCGTTGCTGGTAGCAGCGGTGATCTCGAAGAACTCAATACAAAGGAGTTGGCGGCCAGGATAAGTGCCGAACTAAAACGGTATTCAATTCCGCAGGTGAGTCAGTTAGCCAGTTGAAAAATGAGTCAAGGAAGCTCATTCAGCGACTACCTCAGTTATTCAAACGATTCCTCAGTCAATCAGTTCGTTAGCCAGGTAGCTAATACTGCATAAGTCAGTCGGAGTGCCTGCCCTGCTCACCAACAGTTAATCAGTACCGTTACAGGCCATATTCGCGCAACGGGTGTTGTGCCGGAGCCAAGGCACATTATCAGACCTGCTCCGTAACCCCAAGCCTTGGTCGAAACTGAAATCCGGACGCGAAACCTTCCGACGTATGTACAAATGGCTGCAGGAGCCGGAGTTTCAGCGAATGTCGGCGTTGAGGCTCGCTGGTTCGTATGGTTTGCTGATTTACTAATTAATTTGATTTAAGACTTGTTTGATTTTAAGATCGTTACTGACTGACTGAAGGACAGACAGATTGACTAACTGACTGGCTGATTGACTGACTGACTGATAGACTGACGGACTAACTGACTGAATGACTGACTGAATGACTGATTGATTGCTTGATGTTCAGCCTGCAAACGCAAAGAGGAACAGCACGTCATACCAGGCTCTCAGCCACAGCCAAAGAAACCTCGTCTTGTGTTTACTGATATTCAAAGGCGGACGTTACAGGTTCGACAATTTTTGTTTGTTTTTATTATAACAAAAGTAAAGCAAAATTAAAATACTAGAGAAATCTTAGTTGAAACGTTGAACCCTTTGATGAATATTGTCTACTTGATATGAATGTTTAATTGGTTAGCTTCAATCTGTTCGAAGAAATTAGCCAATAATGTATCCGATTGAAATTTTCTTTAATCCTTAGTATCCCAATGAACCCATTGTGAACTCTCATCATAGATCGTTTAAAATGTTTTACCGACCAGGAATTCCCGATGTTGTTTTTAGTTCTTATTATATATAGTTTTTGATAATCCCTTAGTTACGCTCAATCATCAATTTTACAATCATTTTTATTCATCAAAAGAGTAGGAAAATAAGTCAGTCAACTCATTTGACGTCTGTTGAAACCACTGAATTTCACACAATTTGGGTGCAGTTTACATATCATTTCTTGAGTTAACAAAAGAAAACCTGTTTACACAACCTGGGTGCATTTTTGAATATTTTTATTCTCAGTTACCAGTTATAATTTGGTTCAAAATGAACATAATAATATTAGCCCTGTCAAATTAACCGTTGTCTCACCACCCAATCAGGCCATATTCCGCGAGACGAAGCGGCCGTCGAAGGAGATGCAGCAGACGATCGCCCAGCAGCTCGGTCTCACCGTAGGCACCGTCTCCAACTTCTTCATGAACGCGCGACGTCGCTCAGTCGATAAATGGATGCTCGATGGAGATGATGATGACTGTGAGTACGATATGGATGACGTCAACGAAAACGGTGATGACTCTCACGTTGAAGTCGGTGGCTCAAATGGCAACAACGTCACGTTGGATGCGGCAGCCACTCAAATAATCCAAACGGCAGCGTCGGCCACGCTCTCGGCGCATGCCGCCAGTAGACGTGTTTTGAAGAAAGCCCGAGCGGCCAGGTCTAGACAACAAGCTCGTCAACAACAGCACAATCCACAACAACAACATTTGGCCACAACGTCCTCATCGGGTCAGGCCACGATGGTGACGGTGACGCATCCACCGGTGGCTAGGCACATTGTCGCAGCACCACCGCCCGCTGATTCATGTCAGTCAGATACAATCATTGGACATCTGGATGATGGGCTGTCTGATTGTGATGATCCGGAGGCACTAATGACAGCCCGTGCCAACTCGTATCTGACGAACGACGACTCATTGGATTCGGATGAACATCAGGCCGTGATTGTGCAGACGTTGATGCCTCTGCAAACTCTCGCTCCGACGACGTCAAACTGTGACGTTGTTAATGACGTGGCTATGACTTCATCTCAACAACCAACGTCAATGACGATCGACAAGTCCATACCATCGATCATACCGCCGTCAAGCTCGAGCCGAAGTCGAAACCGCGCCAACCGTAACCAACTGTCGAAACATCTGGCCATGGATCGCAACAACAACAACAACAACAACAACAACAACAACAACAACAACAAAAACAACAACAACAACAACAACAACAACAACAACAACAGTGGTGCTAATCCTAATGTACAGAGCGTTGTCACTAACTCGACTCGCAACAATAGTAAAACAATGGTCATTATCGGCAATAGTGCTGCGTCGTCTAAGCAATCGTCAGCCGATGCGGCACAACGCAGCAAACAATATGAAGCATTACTGGAGCGTCTAGATGCAACAATAGCCAGCGTCATCGCCATGAAATACGAGCCTCCCACGTCAAAACCATCTGGCGTTACAACAGGCGTTGATTTGAGGAAAAACTGATATTTCATAGTATTTACCATTCCCACTCTGCGCAATTAACGACGGGATACGTTTGATCACAAGTACGCTCTCACCGGCACCTTGAAGTCACTATCTCTCGATTCACATCTTCAGTTTCACCTGATTTCACTGAAAACACAAGCACTGGAAAAAATGAAATTTTTCTACCAATTAGACTCCAGCACAACAGAAGCCTAGATATTTCCACTTCATGGGTAATTTCACACTCTAAACTATGCATGTCTGTGTGTCTGCATGTTATTTGTGTCCGTACTATGTGCATCTGATTGCTTAAAACATCGGCGCATGTAGTGGCTGCATGTCCGCTGATAAAGCAAGCGTTATTGACCGACTTCCAAGCTTCTTCCAGTTTGCCCTCTTTCGTCGGAAGTGATTCTGAATCACAGTACATCATTGATGTAAATTTTTTCAATAATCTTTTTTTACCAGCATTTTGTTTTACTAGTCGTCATGCTTGGTGCTTAGAGAGAATTGAGTCGATTCACTGTTTTTCGGTTTAGAAGATATGTTCGGAAAACCAATTGAAGAAGTGGGTTGATGTTTTTGTCTATGTGTATATAGTGCACGTACAATTGCATGTAGCTTGATTTCGTACTTCATACTACATACTTGCCTCACTCACACCAGCCTACTAATACTATACTACTAATATTATTCTACCATCACTAATACTATTTACTAAAACTACTACTTGCCTGCCACTGTTCGCTGTCCGTGCAAGTAATACTCCTAAACTTTATACGACGGCTCTGCTGCACGTGAACGTACAAAAAAAGCTGAAACTGAGTCAAGAATGTCGACACCTGATTCTATTTTTCATGATTTTGGTGAACTCAATCACTAAGATTTTTTTTCACAATCAGTGGGGCTTTCGTACAAGTTTAAGTTCAGTGACAGCGTGAATACGAAATCTTTACAACACGCCCTGTCACTGAAGTCACCTTCCTTTATCTTTCATGCCACTCAACTCCGTTCCTCCACATTTCAGGCGATATTCAGAGAGACGCGTCGTCCGTCAAAGGAAATGCAGATGACCATCGGCCAACAGCTTGGACTCGACATCAACACGGTGGCCAACTTTTTCATGAACGCCCGTCGACGAGGCACGGAACGTTTCCGCGATCAGTCCAACTCGTCGCAGTCTTCGGCGCAGGCGGGCGGTCTGGACGACATGACATCGACGATCGGCGGCCCCACCGCCCACGGTCATGGCCAGCTCGACATGTCACAACAGCTCGACATGTCACACATGGATATGTCGCACGTGTCACAACATATGTCACACCAAATGTCCTCTTATGTTCAGCAGCACAACCATCAGCTGCAAGCGCTGCATCAGCAGTCACTATCGCTGAACGATCTGACCGGCTGCCTGCAGGATCAGGTGACGGTGGCGTCGGCGGCGTCGGTGGTGGCCGATGAGATGGATCGGATGGTGTCGTCAGGCAGTCGTGAAATGGACGCTGAGATGATGCAAGCGATGAAGGCAGCTAATGTGTTCGCTGGCACGAGTCTACCGACGACCAACGGTATATACCAACCTGGTCATCACCACCAAATGGGCATGAACATGAATATGAACGATGTTACGGGCAACGGTAACAGTCTGGAGGCCACCTTTGGCAAGGGCGCCAACCCGCTCGATCTGAACAGCCATACGTCCATGCTGATGCACGATCTGTACAATCAACAGAACTGCGAGCCCGACATGACATTCCAGCAGCTATGACACAGTGATGAGGGTGTAGTTTGAGATGGCTTGGACAGGTATGTATGTCGAGGTAAACTGATTGTAAACTACTGACGCTTCGAAAACCGATTAATGAAGACATTGAGTGATTGAGATGGAACCGGTTCATATAGTTTACAAACAGGTTACAAAAGAGTGACGCATTTACGTCGTTTTTCTTGCACGTTATCTGTTATTCTGCTTCTATGCAAACTTTTCATGCTTCCGAATTTCGAGCTATTCCACTTCTATTTAGATGTACTTATACTTCAGTAAGGTCACGGTGAATGGGAATCTATACGTCGAAAGGTTCTCTGGTGAGTTAGATGTCAGCTTTCTGAAAGTTTCGGACGACTGAAAAGACGGACTCATTTCGGATTTTTGTTACTGCATGTCTGTGTGCCCGTTGCATGCCAGCGTAGACGTAGTTTAGTTTAGTTGGCACTCTGGATAGTATCAATACTCTATGTGTTGTAGGATACCGCATGCGTGAAACATTAGGATGAAGTTTTTTTTACATAATAAGCAGTTTGGTATTTTGGTTTTATGCAATTCACAAAGCTAGTTTAAAAAACGTAAAAGCAGCGAAATAATTAGATCAGATTTCCCTTATTGCTTATTTGGTATAACTACAACAGGATAGATAATTAACAAAAATTGATAACTCAAAACTGAAACTTTAATCATTAGATCAAACGTGCAGGTGAGCGCGCCTTGTGATTTGGACTTTCTTCTGAAACATTAATCCAGACAGTAGTGCTACATGTGTAGATACCCCTTTGAAATAAACCCCACATTAATTGACATGAAAATTGGCCGAAAGTTTATGCTGAAGTGTATTCCTGTATATACAATATTTAATCATTTCGATATATATATATAACTATCTGTACACCTGAAATCTAGTATTGTCAACTAGTTACAACCACATCCGTAGTCGGTAATTCTGTTACACATTCCACATTAAGTCAATATTACAAATGTGTCAAGCAAATCTGTGATAGTTTCTCTGATTGATTTTGCATTTTCTTTGATGTTCCAATTTTAAAATCACGATTGGTAAATGTGCTATCATGATTTATATATTCTAGTATGAGAATATACATTTATTGCATTATTGTTAATATTGTTTTTACCGTACCCCAACACACACAGAATGCTTCCCTAATGTATTAAGCCTCAATATTTTTTTAATATTCAAAAATTATTTTTATATTGTTTGAGTGTTCGTCTAGTCAGTGTGCATAACCAAATAGTACGATATTATTATAAGTGTTGATTAATTCGGTTGGTTATTACGGATGTTTTAATGGCACGATCAAAGTATCTTGTTACTAAAACTGTTTCTGTTTTGCAATGAATAAGACGGAATATCGTTTGTTTTACAAACGTTTTTTTTGGATTTTTTTTGGTCTGAGCACCCGCCGAAATGTAATAACCAGATGCCCTGGATAAGCTATAATGTCCTTAAATTCGCCGAAAACAGTCTGCCATACGGCTTTTTGTGATTTTGTCCCACTCCCAATTGTTTCTTTATGACTAATTATAATAACAGATTATTTATTAACTGATAGACAGATTAGAATCCATAATTCATTATCCAGAAAATCAAGCCACACCGCATCTCAGTTAAAAATCTTTTGTGTCATATGGTATAAGACAGAATTTAATCACGCCATTTTTCTGAAACTTTTCCTATACTCGCCGTGAAATCGGCTAAGTTACTCTCGTTATTCTTATTTACTTTATACACCACTTTACGCTGTTTTAAGCATTTTTGTTTCCAGAGGTTTTTAGCGGTATTAAAACTGATCATATTTTCATGATTGGTAAATCGCAGAATTATTATGGTTACTTATCTTCAGGCATTTAATTAAGAATTCATTGTGAATTTTTTCAATTCCACTTGAAACTCTTTTTAGAATTTAGAATTCATCTCCCATCGTTTATATTTTTCAAGAGAGTCTATTAAAATTAAGAAAGAGCCCCTTGAAACCCATATTGCAATATTTATGTTTATATATGTAACATTTAAGCGTGCACCAACAATTAATTACTGCTGTTATTATTTTTATGAAATATTTATAACTCTGTTTACTGCATGATATTATAAATTTTGACATATTATATATTATAATTTATATATTCGTGTTTCGAGCGTGCGCATGTGATTTCGAAATCTCATACGCTTTCGATAAATGAAACTTACGAGATTTGTTTATGATTTGTGGATTAGTAGTATTAGTGAAAATAAAAAAAATCAGAATAAATTTTATGAATAAAATGTAAGTCATTAGGAAGTCTACGTTAGATAAAACTGAAACAACATCAGTTATGAAAGGGTTTTGTTTTGCTTCATTCGCGACAAAAGGAACGAACACTTGAAAAAAGTGACAGTCAATGTTAAATAAGTTTTGATAAGATGATTTATTACATTTATTAGAATGAAACCGCTGTACAAATGATCGTATCACAGACAATCACAAAAAAACGTAAATGTAGAGATTTTCAGTTCAATCAAAAAATTATGAAGAAGAAAATGCTTCAATGAGTCGTGTGATTTTTTTTGATAAATTATTAAAAAGTTGAATTCAGTGAA
>OZ038444.1:6620292-6630292 GCA_964036265.1 Daptonema setosum | reverse complement strand
AAATTCAGCTCCCTTTGTACGATTGACTCGTCCGCCGGTGCCGCAGTAACCTTATCGGGCTGCGCGATCTCCAGCCAATGTTTCAGAGTGTGACCACTGGCGGACGAGCCGAGCCTCCAAAGGCAGGGGAATTTTCCCAAAGAGGGGGAATTTTCAGAGATCAGACCATTTTACCTACACCTTGGGGAACAAATTCTACTTTTCGAAAACGCCAACGAGGAGGGAACTTCGCTTTTCCCGCCCCTTCTCGTCCGCAAGTGACACAGATTGACTGACCGACTCATTGATTGACTGAATAACTTTCTAGTTTCAGAAGAAAAGCTGGAGTGCTGCGTTACCAAGTTTAATTTATCATGGTTCATTGTTTTATTTACTTTATAGTGTTATATCGTTCCTGTTTGTGACGATCATAACGCGATTAGTTTTTATTTTCTGATTAATTGAAGAAAATACATGCTGAACTGATCTTTCAGACTAAACCGATCTGGTATTTCCAGGTTCTTGAATCCGATTTTCTGCAAGGTGTTCTATATGAGCGTGTTCTATGATCCAAGTATCCAACATACAATTAAATTCGTTTCTCATTTTATTATGTACCAATCACTTGAATATGGGCCCGATAATTAAGATAAATGGAGTACCTCGTCACGATAATGAAGACGAATACAGCTCACTGGCGGACGAGCTAAAAAAACTTTTTCATTGAATAAAATCCTTAAAAGGAGGGGAACTTCGTCAACGAGGGTGGAAAAAAAATTTTTCTGGACAGTTTCCAGACCATTTTACTACCTACACTTTAGGGAACAAATTCTACGTTTTTGAAACGTCAAAAAGGGAAAAATTCACCTTTTCCCACCCATTCTCGTCTGCTAGTGACCAGTAATCTTTGATAACTGAAACCCAAAAAATTACCGAGGTTTACAGATTTCAATTCATAACAATGTTTCCGAATGGTATGACATCAAAACAACTAACACGACCAAACTGAAGAGAAATGAACAGTTGACGACAAAAAAACGAAAGCGACAAACAGCCATGTATAGCATTTTCAATCAATTAGGAAGGCTGAATTTGAATGCGCGCCATTTTTTTGATTTTTAGACCAATTGAAATTTAGAATGCTAAACCAAGAAATATTTTGCTGAATTTCAAACTTTTAATGATTGCTGATAAAATTATAAGTTCCGGTTATACACAGGTGTTTTTATTGTGGTCAACATTTTTCATTAGTTAAAAAGAGTTTGTGAATAGTAAAATATAGATCACAGCGGTCATAACATGAAAACTGGCCGGAACGTAAGGTAAAATTTTGATCAAGAAAAATTGAATTGATAAAGAATAATTTCGAATTTTATGATCAGAAATACAGATATCTTAATTTTTCATTGCATTCAAGACCAGTCGAAAGGCAACGAGGTTAAACAGTTTTAGACATGAAGAAACTAGCGGACGAGAAGGGGAGGGAAAAGTGAAATTGCGACTCTTTGGCATTTGAAAAATAATGATTTATTCCCAAGGTGTATTCCTAAATTCTGCGAATTCCCCTTTTTTGACGAAATTCCCCTGCCTTTGGAGGATTGGCTCGTCCGCCAGTGCATGAAGTAGGCAAACGAGCACGTCATGTAACAAAAAGCGGATAGACATACATACATAAATATTACCAGGTTAGAAAAACAACAAAAATGGACACCCACACGAAAATGAGTCGACCCTGCATTTTGATACATAATTAACCAAAAACACGAACCGTAAGGTTGCCCGCTAAATAACACAAATAAATAATACAGCAATTAAAAATTAAAATACGGGTGCTCTCAAACAGGAGTCCAACTGAAAGTGTAAAAGTAATAAAGGAAGAGAAAATACCTATTTTGCGAAATCTTTTTACCCAATAAAAATTCTCATAAACAAAACAATGTATTTTCAGTTTTACAAAAAGCCAAGTTTAATTGCCTTCTTTTGAACTGTGAAAGCACCCAGAAGAAATCTCAACCAGAAGAATCTCAAAATCGGCTGCGCACCATCCGAAAGGTGAGCTTGCCCACCCTGTAAAGTCCATAGGCGCATATGCTGAACAGGGCACCACGAATCGCTTGTTTGGTATACATTGAGGTGCGAGATGGTTTGGGAATGCTGTAAACATATAAACGATTATTTATGCAACTTAATTGGTCGGTTGCCTAGTCTAGTGGTCAGGGCGCCAGCCTCGTAATCGGATCTACTGGGTTCGAAACTTGGGCTAGTGAGTGAAAGAGCTCCTGATGCGCTGTGTTGGCAGCTGCTGCTATTGCCCGTCTGTTTATTCAACATTCTCTAGCTAGTCTTTCTTTAGGTACACCGACTCCGTTTCTGATGTGACACTTGTGGTATTGTGTCTGGCGTTTCCCTGTGTACATAATAGACGTGCAGACTATAAAAAAGATATTTTTTCATTAGTGCGCAAGAAACCAAAATATTTACGTCTACAGGGACTTCTTCGTTACTGAAGCCATCCAGGCACACTAATACCAAAACAGTGTTTTCGTAGTGGTCAGAAAAAGGCAGAAACTCCCTGAGCAACGCGTCAGGGTCTGTTTCTCCTCTAAAGTTTCGAACTTATGACCACCAATTTCTCAGGCTGGCACCCTACACACTAGACTAGACAGGCGACAGGTAATTCCAACGTGCAAGCTATCATTCCCAAATTCAATCCATCATTCAAACGTTTTCGCTATGTAACAAAAGACATGCAGGCTAAAAATATGTTATTTTTCCTGAGTGTGAGCGAAAATAAATAAAAAACTGAAAGGCAAGTGCAACCAACGTCTGTAGTGCGTGCATGTCAATATCGTTTCGCAGCCAGTTCTGGATGATGCCCGGCTGGTGGCCGATACCGAATACGGCTACACCGATCACTGGTTCCCATTTCACTGAAACAATAGAACAACATACTTCGTTTTGGGTTCTACTGAAATATAAGATGCATACTTCGGATAGTTGTTCCGAAATTAAATTTTTTGTTTAGCATCATTTTTCCAGCGCGTACATCAGTTAATGGGGGGTGTGGATTATGAAGTATGAACCACGAAAGTTACGTAAACTTTTGAAAATGTTCGATTAACTTCCAATTTCACGTCTTTTGATTGTTCAACTCCATCCGCTCTCTAACCGTTTTGCTTGGCGGCACGCAACTGCTGATATCGTTCCAACTTCCTGAGCGTAAAGGCGCGCAACATGGCCCGCAGGTATACGGTCATGTACTCGTCGCGTTCCTGCAAACGCACATTGGCTTACTGTCGATAATGAATTACTTTTCCAAGAAGGTGCGTTTTTTTCGTTGTTTCCATTAATAAACTTTTTCTCCCTTACTGTACTAACGATAGCTTCATTGACGAAAACCGGACATCCTGAATTATCAATACGTTTATCGAGCATTCATGACCATTTAGAGAACAATGTTTAGTTTTCCCTCTGACATCTCGTGTTCTATTGTCTTCAATCCTATTGAATCAATTTTTTTAATGAAATCATAATTTCGAGACAAAGAAAAAATTCTAAGTATAGTTCAAAAAATCAAAATCTCTCTGACATTAATTAATATCCGACTGAATTCGGGGAAATCACCGGCCATCTCCTTGAGCAGTTCTTCCAGCAGATCACCCTTTTTGCATTTCTCCACGTCTTCCTGGCTGAAAATAACAGAATAACAATGCAGATTAACTAGGGCCGCTGGGGGGAGTAGGGGGTTTACACCCCCGCTTTTCAGGGTCGGCGAGAAATAAACATGTTTCTATAGATTTCGATGGCCTAACGTCATCTATTTACATCAAACTTCAGTCGAAAAAAGTCGGCAGTCACTGATTATTTTGGATTCTCACAAACTTCAATCGGAACTTCAGACGATGCCACTTTTGACTTTTATATTCCCAAATGGATGGGTTAATCCCCTCTCTAAAGTCTACCAAACAAAAAAATCTCTTTCATTTGGACGACAGAAAACTTTAACCGTATGATAACCAACGATATGTTCATTCCATGTGACATCATAATGGACCAGCCAAACTTGATTCGTTGCCAGAATGTTAACGAGGCAAAGGCGCGCTGCAGGGTAATGTTCAGGGGTCGGTCACCCAGCACCAGATGACCACCCTCGTAGTTGGTTAGCTGCAAAAAAATAGTGGTTGGGTATTCAACTAGGAAGACTAACAGAAAACGAAGCATGTTGAATGTAGACGAAATAAAATGGAAAGTAAAGACACCTATCTTAACTTACTAACTTCAATATACCTATCCTAGTTGCTGCCCTCATCGTAATATAGGTAAGTTTCTTCCTCACTGTTATTGTTATGCATTATTATGAAATTTACATATAACTTCACACCACCCTAAACTGTTCATGAAAAAACATTTGCATTCTCATCTAGGAAGTAAATAGAAATCTAAAATAAAACCAACGGCTTTCTTGGCGGCTCTGAACTCACCACCGGGCGCCATACCGAGTTGTTTGGCAATGTGAGCTGACACGGATAACATCATGACGTTGAGTAGACCAGCAATAACGCCTTGCTGAAAACAGTAAAGAAGGTGAGGTTTCAAATTATTTCTGTCGGTAAGCCAAAATAAAAAAGATCTCGGTTTCAACTTGTCCTGGAATGTCAGTCAGTCAAATTAACATACCAATATACTAATTATACTCTTTTCAAACTTATCAAAAGAGCAGTCGTTTATTTTCATTAATTAGACGAAATGAATAGGACACACCAAACGACTTAAAACAAAATAAAATAAATTGAATGATGCGTACCTGTTTCATGGTGTCGATTATCTTCTGTGTATTCAACGAGTTCAACTGCCTCTGCAACTCATCCTCATCCATCTGGAGCACACCGACACGCGATGCACACAGCTCCACCATAACCACATCCGGTCGCAGCGCGTCAATCACCTGAAATTAGAGATAAAATAAGTTGAACTGACCGGAAAACCATCCTCTCTCACACGAAAAAAACGCAGGCATAATTGCATGAACTGAGTCTGAGGCCACTGAATTTAGACTATGTTGTCGATTGTCTAGTAGTCTAGTGCGTACGTAGAGCGTCAGACTTTTTTTGTTTGTTTGGCCCTCAATTCACAACATCGGTGAACCACATACGGTGAGGGAGAGGTTGTTTGGGATTTGTCCTGCTCTCACCAGGATACGTCTCGCCACTCCAGCCACTCAGAGTTGGCTCCAAACTCGAGCACGATTATCAGTGGTAATCGTATGTGTGCGTACCGGGCTAAATCGAGTGTGTCTTCACCCGTACGCTGACCGCCACCACCCAACCCAGCAGCCGAGAGTCGAAACCGGAACCTGGCGGTAATAAGTCTAAGCACTCAACCAACTAAGCTAGACGGCCGGTGGTGCCAGACTCTAAAACCGGTGGTACTTGTCCAATACCTGGCTTCGGACACAGACCCTGACGCGCTGCTCTGAGGTTACTGCCATTGACCGTCAGTTTATTCATTCAACTTCGTACAATCTGGCCCATGCAGAAACACCATTGTTATGTGATATTAATGTGCCATTGATGGCTTCAGTAATGAGGAAGCCACAGAAAAAAACGGGGCATAGCATACTGGCATAACCTGAGACCACTTAGACGACTAGGTCAAGGTTTATAAGCATGTTTATGATTAAAACAGGACATGTATTATAATTCATGATTTCCATTTGAATATCTGCATTATAGTTGAGTTGAATTATTTGGTTACGCCCCTTTTTGGGAACTTTTTTTGTGTAAAACCTTTCCCTCACCCAGAAATTGGCGGTCGAAAGCAGCAATTTCGGGTTGATGAAAAGGTTTTAAACACAGAAAAATTCTTAAAAAGATGAGTATGACTCTTTTTAGGAACTTTTCTGCGTGTAAAACCTTTTCATCAACCCAAACTGCTGCTTTCGACCGCCAATTTCTGGGTGAGGGAAAAGTTTACACAAAAAAAAATTCCCAAAATGAAAGGCGTAACCAAAAAAGTCGACTATATTATTCCAAAAACGACTGCTACATAGTAAACCAACTTTCATGACGTCTTCATTGCTCTGTTTGCTGAAATGTGCCGTGCCGACCAGATAAACCCGGGCACCGGCAAACACATGATCACGAAGGTTGTCGTCGTCATCGTCGATTATCTCGATATCGTCCCCGATCGACGTCCATTCGGCGTCCGATGGGTACTCCAGCATTTTCACTGAAGCATTTCAGATATGAGGAAGTGGTTATCCGCTTTATATTTGAGAATAAGTATCGTTTTATTAAGAGAAAACATGATAGGAGGAGAGAACCCTCCATTCCACCCTAATTCAATACTACTATACCAATATAGTCGATTATAATAAACCTTTTCGAAAAGATGCATGCAATTCATGTACTTTACAGACACGTAAAAATGAATGCAATTATAGTATAAAACTATTCGATTTTCTGGAGTAATATTACATTTCAGGGATGAGGAACAGTTTTACTAACTTACTAAATACAACGAAACCAAACCTAAACAAAACAATTAATTACTCTTCTTCGTGCCGTCTCTGACGTTACGAAGGATAAATATTAGATATATGATAATCCGAAACATACAAAAAAGGAAATAAAGATGCTGAAGCTGAATGAAACCAACCAGTTTCCGGCAGCTGGAACGTGTCGATCTGTCTGAACTTGCCGAACGTGAGTTGATGTGCCTGACTCAGTCGTCGAGGGGCTGAATGGACATGATCATGGCCGTGACCATGCAAGGTACACCCGCCATCACCACTGGCACCCGGGTCGTCTAACCCTGTAAGATAGGTGAAAAAGATACTGAAATAAAAAATATGATAAAATTGAATTGAAAAAGACAATCGTTCTGTAGAATGGGTCAATGAATGGGTCCACTGGCGGACGAGCAAACCCTCTAAAGAGAGGGGAATTTCGTTTGAGAGGGTATTTCGGCAATTTTCAGACCATTTTACCTACACATTAGGGAACAAACTGCACTTTTTAACTCGCCAAAAAGGGGTCATTCTACTTCTCCGCTAGTGAGTGAGTCAGTGAGTAGGTTAGTAATTCAGTTAGTGATAGAGCGAGTGAATGAGTTAATGATTGAGCGAGTCAAGAAGTTCTGCTCTTCACAAATATACAGAACAACTCGTTCACAAAGGACATAGCAAATCAGATGTTATGAACTCAATATGTGTTTTTTGAAGTAGATACAACACCAACTTTGGAAATACAAACTTTTGGATCGCAAATCGGTTGTTCAGAAAATTCTTACACCAATCAGTTGCCGGTTAACCGGTAACTAGAGAACAGACTATATATCGATCTTTTGTTTTCAGGCCTGCGGCTATTCACCTATGCAAGCTATAACAGTCAGTGCTAACACAGTCAGTGCTGTTGTATGCATTATGCACACCACATTAGATGCGTATTTTTATCTACATACATTTTTTCAATATTATTGCCAAAAAGATTATTTATAATTTAAATTGTTGTTGTATTTTTTTGCAATATTATTTACAGGGATTTTCTTTCTGATTAGCTGGTATTAGGTCATTCAAAAAGTTCGTGACCTGAAATACGTTTAGCAGTCGTATAGGCCAGAAACTTGGTAGACTGAAACAACCTTTTAATAACATGAAAATCCTCCATTCTTATGTTCATGACGTTCCTCCACTTTGAGTTTTTCACAAATGTAGGAAGTACCCCGAGGGTATATGAAAAACTCGTGGTTAGGCTGATGTAACATTTTTTTCGATGTTTTACTTCACTGCAATGGCTTTATGCAATGCAACGATGAATGTCCCAAAGTTGGAGCATTCGAAACGGTAGGCAACTTCCGCATTACACGTTCCATGTGCATTTAAACAGCTTAAAATTGAAAAATGCGAAAATCGCAAAAATCAGGGTAAAGCAGAGTTTTATTTTATTCTTCCCTAGATCAGTTTTGAAACTTGAAGTGGGGATACTGATATGGCTAATAAGGTTTGAAAAAGTCTCATTTAAATGATTGTTTGATTTTTTCGATTAAATGCAGAAAATTTTCAAATTTCGATGATCAAACGAAAAAATCGGGATGATTTCGAATTGAAGGGTCCTGGCGTTGCAGAAAACCCAAACCAGAACAAATGAGTACGGACTTTAATATACCACACTATAGTCTAACTTTGTGCAAAATTTCGCCTGCTTACGTTGGGTTTCAAAAAAATTATAGGTCACTTCTCATTCAAGGTGAGAAACTTCAAATTTCACAAATCTTGACAGTATGAAATTAATGGCCCCATATAACAAAGCATAATAACACTATCCAGTTGAAAATGGGTGTGTGAAGTACCATTGACCTGTAGTATACGCACATACAGTGCCGATTGTCTGGGACCAATCAACGTATATAGGGTCACGAACTTTTTGAATGACCTAATATGATTGATTCCAAAGTTTAAGTTAGTGGTGGCTAGGTAAGACTACTGATGATGACGGAGCCTGGCCACCGGAACAATGTGTCTAGTTCTTTTAAATTCCGTCGAAACACATTGGTTCCAACTCTACTATCCTACCAATTTTTGAATGTATGATTTGTACACTTCTCCTTTATTTATTAGTCAGTGAGTGACTGAGTTAGTGAGTAAGTGATAGAGTGAGTGAAAGGAGTGATTGAGTTACTTTCACTGAGTGAGTTAGGGAATGAGTGAAGTGACTGAGGGAAGGAGTGAGTATGTTAGCAAATGAGTTACTGAGTGAATAAATTAATCAGTGAGTATGCTGAACCAATGAAACAGACTCTTTTCTTTATCCGACTTATATAGGAGGGACGGGGCGGGGGTGGTGGTGGCTGAGGCTGAGCAAAGACGCATCAGGAAGGGCAGACGGGGGTAAGATGAGGGGTGGGGGCAAAGAGTAATTACACGATAAGTTATCACAGACTGAACGGTTGGAAAATCGCTTTATTCGTCAGTCATTCAACGCACCTAGATCTCAAAGCAAGTAGTTTATAAAACCATTTTACTTAAAAATTGGGGGCAGGTGTCGAATCGGGGGTAAAAAAGGCATATACGTATATGCCTGATACGTATATGCCGGCATATATGTATCGGCATATACGTATATGCCGATACGTATATGTATTGGCAAATACGTATATGCCGATACATGTATGCCGGCATATACGTATATGCCGATACATATATGCCAGCCGTATATGCGGCATATACGTATATGCCGATACGTATATGCCAAAAGTTAGTTGTTAGCTTTTTAGGCTGTTGAGAGGGTCTGTGGGTCTCACCACCCCTCATCCGCCCGTTTTGCGATTTGTTTAAAAGTTCTAAGGCTGGCTTGTCCGAACGATAGCGAGGACAAGCGCGTTAACACCACGCGGAGCGCGGAGGTGGGATCCGTTTGAAAAAAAACTGTCATCATCCCCAATAATTGGCATATATGTATCGGCATATACGTATATGCCAGGCTACCCGATGGCATACACGTATCAGCATATACGTATATGCTGGCATATACGTATCGGCATATACGTATTTGCCAACTGGCATATGCGTATCGGCATATACGTATATGCCTTTTTACCACCGATTCGACACCTGACCCAAAAATTGAAACGTTGAACCGAACCTGAGTCGCTCTCCACCGAAATACCGTCTTCTTCTTCATCCTCCCCGTTTGATTCATTCTCTATCCGTTCGAAATCATCGCCATTTCCATTTTGACTCGTATTAGGATCAGCCATTTTGTTATATTTTCCCAAAAATTAATTAATAATAATAATTATTTTTTTTGAAAAATGTGCAAATTTTTTAGAATCCAAAATTTGGTAGATTTTTATTTTGGATTTGGTTGTCAGTCAGTCAGTGATCGCTATCGAGGCATTTGGTGAATTGATTAATCCATTTGTGCAACCGTAAACCTACCGTACTCATAATTACGGTAGCAATTACGGTAGTTTATGGAAATGTTTTTGTAGTTCAAAAGTATCCCTGTTTCTTCCTGAGACG
>OZ038444.1:6608014-6620092 GCA_964036265.1 Daptonema setosum | reverse complement strand
AGGGGTGGTGAGACCCACAGACCCTCTCAACAGCCTAAAAAGCTAACAACTAACTTTTGGCATATACGTATCGGCATATACGTATATGCCGCATATACGGCTGGCATATATGTATCGGCATATACGTATATGCCGGCATACATGTATCGGCATATACGTATTTGCCAATACATATACGTATCGGCATATACGTATATGCCGATACATATATGCCGGCATATACGTATCAGGCATATACGTATATGCCTTTTTCACCCCCGATTCGACACCTGCCCACAATTTTTAAGTAAAATGGTTTTATAAACTACTTGCTTTGAGATCTAGGTGCGTTGAATGACTGACGGATAAAGCGATTTTCCAACCGTTCAGTCTGTGATAACTTATCGTGTAATTACTCTTTGCCCCCACCCCTCATCTTACCCCCGTCAGCCCTTCCTGATGCGTCTTTGCTCAGCCTCAGCCACCACCACCCCCGCCCCGTCCCTCCTATATAAGTCGGATAAAGAAAAGAGTCTGTTTCATTGGTTCAGCATACTCACTGATTAATTTATTCACTCAGTAACTCATTTGCTAACATACTCACTCCTTCCCTCAGTCACTTCACTCATTCCCTAACTCACTCATGAGTGAAAGTAACTCAATCACTCCTTTCACTCACTCTATCACTTACTCACTAACTCAGTCACTCACTGACTAATAAATAAAGGAGAAGTGTACAAATCATACATTATTCACGAACTCACTCGATCACTTGAAATCACGTTCTATCTCACTCACACACTCACTCACTCACCAACTCACTCTATTTAAAATCAATCACTCACACAGTCACCCACTCACTCACTCACTCATCAACTCACTCACTCACTCACTCATTTATCCAGGCGCCCGACCACCACCCCAATCTGATGAACGCGGCGGCGGCCGCCGCTCTGCTCGACGATGACACCTCATCTGGTGATGATGAAGAAATGTACGATGATGATGATGAAGAGCTGGATGCATCCAGACATGGTGATCACCACCACTCGGACAATGATCAACACCAGAATGGTGACCACCATGATCACCACAATCAGCCCGGTGGTGAACGTCGTGATCCTCATGATGATGCGGCGGTGGACCGACTGCGCGTGTCACAGTTTGACGATCACCAGCACCAGCAATATGGTGATCGTCAACGACGAAATAATGGTGATCCTCACCATGAAAATGAGGATCCGTCAACTTCGATGGGGACGAGTAGTGCGGCGATGGGAGCATTCGGTGATACGGGAAGTGGTGCTTTAGGTGGACGCTTCAGCAAAGAGTCGAATGAGCGGGAGACGATGCTTCAGAGGAGACGTCGGGAACTGATACAGGAGCAGAGAGAGTTGGTGGTTTTTTTACTTTTTTTAGCAGGGTATGTCAAATAAAAAACTAGGAAAAAAACAATCAAGATCAATTGTTTTCTTTTGGTTATTTTGTGGGAAATTCATGAATAATTGGTGTTTGGACCTGTGCGTTTCTGTTCAGTAATTCCAACGTTGCAACAAATGATACAAAAAAGTGTACTTTTCACTATAAAAATATTTCTAACAACATGAAAAGTCCTTTTCAAAAAAAATTGCGGTTTTTAGGAAGGTGTTGAAAAAAATAAAACAAGGAAAAAAACTAATGGCCGAATTGTTTTATTTGACATACCCTGACTTCAAGTCAAAATTGATGGTTATGGTTCAATCAACATCAATTGCCTTATTCATAAGGAAATACGGGAGGTTTTTGTGTTTTGTTTTGAACATTGATTCGAAAGATTGAAACTACCGTATATCTGCTGCACCTTTAAACAACTTCCCTTTTTTCTATTACTAAAACCAGTGCTTTTATTAGCTTTTGAAATGAACAATCATAAAATTTTCTGGGACTGTGAAAGTCATACATTTTTATTTCATTTATTTTTACATTATTTTTGCAGTCTGTACCTGCGGAATCGAGAGCAACAACAACAACAGTCGAATTCAGCCTCCCCTGATGTTGACACTGTCAGTTGAGACTGAAACAGCGAAAGTCTTATCGAAAATTCGCCGATAAATGGGATGGAATTTTTCATGATTATCTTTTTTATTCTCTTAAGTGAGAATTATTATACTATCCTGTACTATATATTTTTTTCATTTGCTCCTGTACTGGTATATATTGATTTGCTTCTTTTTCTTTTGTTGTTGATATTGCCCGTTGGTTTTCTTACCATAGTCGTATTTCTGCACATAAAAGAATTTTTTCCTGTTGAAAGTTTTGGAAGAACTGATGGGCAGAACCCTAATATCGAACTTTATACTAGTCATATGTCCGACCGGTGTGCCCGACTTAGGAACTTTTGAGACGGAGTTGTGTTGTTTCCATTTCTAACAAACGTCTTCGTAAAACCGACCGTATCGGTTAATAATATTGTAAATTATATCACACCTTCTTTCTATAAACATCTTCGTTGAGTTGTTTTTCGTACCCATGGTTTTTTATTCAGTTTCTTTGGTGGTCAACTTGTATGTAATTTTCTATCTTCTTGTATAAACGGAGTGCGCTAATATAAAGTAGGTGCGGCTGCACCTGTGGCTGTCGTTTAAATTGTATGCAAGTGTCAGGCAAACAGTTAAGAGTTTGGCAGTCCGTTTTCCTGTGAATTTTGGATGTTTTCTAAAAAGATAATTTTCGTTGTTGCTGTTTCGGTCTGAATTTGGTGTCGAAGTCTGAAATATTGTTGAAGAATTTATAAAGTACTTTAAATAATGATTTAATGTTATCTTGAATGCGTTGCCGTTCGCCGTGATGATTATTTGCTGTCCGACTATTTCCTGTTCTACATGCTGGATTACTAATGAATAAAACCGATCAAATATTGTGTACGTGGGTTTACCTTCCTTTCTATTAAACAGCCGGGTAGTCGCCGGGTAATCAAGCGCCTTGATTTCCTACTGGCGCTTCCTGTCTCAAACCTAAAAACCTGTCGTACACCTTATTTGTTGAGTGATTCGGTTTTGTTTATTGGTCGGTTTGTTTATGGTTTTTGGTAAGTCAATTATGGCAGGAAATTTTGATGCAAATTTTTGTTTTGTTGATCGTCAGTTTATGGATAATTGGTGTGATGGATTGGTGTGTAACATTAACGAAGCGTTGATGGCCAAGTCGATTAAACTGTTAAAAGAGATGCCGAGACTGCTTCCGCAATTAGCTTATTTGTCTCTGCCACGTGGGCCAACGCCAGGTTTATACTCTGAATCTGTTAAGTGGTTTTTTGTGTCATTGGATCGTATCTTCTCCCTAGTTACAGAAATACCGTGGGACCCGTCGCTGGTGCAGGAGCTCGGACGTTCAGGAGTCGATTCGGTCAATGGTGAGGAATCCACGGATGACATGGTGATGGGCCTGAAGTCGTTGTTCGAGGATGAACGTTCTTCCGAATCGGTGCAGTCGCAGTCGGTTGGACTTTCAGAGCGTAAAGATCAGTTTAGTGAGATAGTCGGTCCATGTGCTCTAACTCAAGGAGTGATTCCCTTGCAGTTAGCCGACTCAGGTGGTGTTAGGGAGAATTTGCAGGTGAGATCAGGTAGTGAGCATGGTAAATCGTTGTCCGGTGTCAGTGGCAACGTCGTATCTTTGCCCGGTGATAGTGGCAAAGGTGCGCGCCGTCAACAAGGCCTGGTCGCTTCTTTGTCCGGTGTCAGTGGCAAAGTCGCGCGGTTTCAACAAAGGCTGTCCGCTTCCTTGTACGGTGTCAGTGACAAGGTTGCGGCGATTCATCATCAAGTGCCGCCTGCGCCTATGCCCGGTGTTAGTGGCAAAAAGGCAAATCCTCACCACGAGCCGGCTGTATCTTTGTCCGGTGATAGTGGCAAAGGTACACGTAATCGTCAACAAGAGTCATCAACTTCTTTGCCCGGTGTTAGTGGCATAGAGGTGAGTCATCATCAAGGTCGGCACGTAGCTTTGTCCGGTGTCAGTGGCAAAGTTACCTCACAACAGCTGGTGTCTTCGTCAGCCTTGCCCGGTGTTTGTGGCACAGGTACAACAGTTCCCAAGGTGACTGGTATTATCACCTCGACTGCAGTAGACCAAGGTGACGGTCATAAATTCGCCAGTCATGGTCAAGTATCTTACGGTGTACAAGGTACTAAGGCTTGCGGTGGTGGTCTGGCATATGACCCACCTATCAATCGTGCGTACGGTGAATTCACTCAACCGCCACTGGTTTCTTTGGCCCGGTCAGATGGTGTGTCTTGGCCCAAAGATACTAAAGGAACTCTAAAAGCTGATGTCAACAGGGCCCGGTTCAACGATCGTTATGTAGACTCAGGTGAACAGTCTCAGGGTTCAAGCGAGGAAACAGATAGTAGCGCCAGGTCCAAGGCAAATTCACGCTCAAATGGAAGTCGGCGTCGGTTCAGGAAAAAGGTGCGTCAGGCGAGATTGGTTACCCAAAACCCAGCTACATCGACACCTCTGTCCAGTCAACCCGCTAAAAGCAGGCAAGTGTGTTCCCCGGAAGAGAGTCCGATCGGTCGACATTCAAACAGTGCTGGTGAAATTTCGGTGTTGGAAGTGGTCGGTAAGCTGTGTGACAAGATGGCTGAAAGAACGGAATTGAGTGAGCGTCGAGCACAGGAGCAGATGCTGCGGATGGGTTCATTTGATAGGTTCGATGGATCAAATGAGCAGGAATTCGGTGTGTGGTTTTCAGCGCTGAGGGACAGATTGGATCACGCAAATGTGCATGACGGAGTCAAGTTGGAGCATCTCATTGCGTGTCTACAAGGCAGTGCCCGCCGTGAGTTCTTTGAGCTGGTAGACAAACCTACCTGGGAGGAGGCTGTCAAAGTTCTGTTGGATCGCTATAGCAGTGAGCAACGGTGTAGCAAGCGTGTCATTGCGTTCCAGTCGTGTCGTCAAAGACAAAACGAGTCGGCAAAAGAATTTGCTGCCAGGCTAAAGGCAAGTTGTCCGCTGGGCCCAGATTGTCCTGAGGTTTACAGGAGAGGCGTGCTGATCGGTCGTTTGCTGGATGGTCTACGGAATATGGATTATAAAAGGATTGCAGCCAGGGCGGATCAGGATCCTTCAATGGATTTTGATAGAGTGGTGACCGAGATTGTCAAAGAAGAGGAGATTGACAGCATGTACCCAAATGGTAGACAGGCGCAGTCTAGATTCGATCGTGGGGTGAATCAGCGAACTGGTGGAGAGAATTCTAACCAGTGGTGTACTCTCTGTGCAACATACACTGATCACACGGTGCAGTCATGTCGTCAGGGCCGCCAGGGAACCTTTTATACGCGTCGTCCGTTTCATGCAGCGAGTGGGGCGAATTCAAACTCTCAACAGGGTCGTTATCGTGCTCCAGGTCCGAGCAAGTGTTACTCGTGTGGGATGGTTGGTCATGTAGCCGCCCGCTGTACTCGAATGGGTAATAATTTTGCTGGCCCACAGGTAAACTACGGTGCGTCGACCGTCAACAACACCCCTGTTTTGTCTCCTCCAGTCACGCCTACTAATGTTTCACAGTCGTCGTACGTCCCACAGGTGTCGTTTATGGGGACTAGACAGCAGTGGAATGCACCCCCACCGGCTAGTAATGGTGTTAATGCACAGAGTCTAGCACAGTCGTCGCAACAAGATCATCGTCGATATGTAAGGACGGTTCTACATGGAGCCACCGAAGACTCGCCTCCAAATGTACCTGCGTCGGGATTGCAAGAGGTGGTGTCAGAGTTGCGTGATCAGTTAGCCGAATGGAAGGGTTTAGCGAAAAGCCAACCAAAAGCGAGTCAATCTGAGTTTCCGGAGAGTGGGAAAACCATTGGTGTGGTAAGATTGCCAGTCTGTACGGTGATTTCCAATGTGGTGTCGTCGCATAGTAAAGGAATTGCGGCAATTGTTCACGGGGTGGCGGTACCGGCAAATCGCTTCACCGCTGATACGGGTGCAGTGGCGAATCTCATCGATGAAGAGTTCATTAAACGCCTGAAACAGCCGCCTGAAGTAAAGCCTTGTAAGGTGCCACTGATGGATGTTAGTCAGAACAGTATTAAATGTGAGGGAGTCTGCATGGTGACTGTGACGTTGGGATCGGAAACTCATGAGGTTTCATGCCATGTGAAACGTGATTTGGGCGAGGACATGCTTCTAGGTCTGCCTGGTTGTAAACTCTGGCGACTACGGTTGGTTAACGAGTCTGGACTGGATCTGACGCCAGTGGGTGCCGCTGGTTCGTTGGTGGCACGCGTTAAGAAGGTGTTACCACTTCAGGATTCGGATTCTGAAGCGTTCTTTGTGTTCTCAGATCAGAAAGGAAGCCCCAAGGTCGGTGCTCTGGTGCCGCTCGATAGTAGTGACTTGCTGGACGGTGACATGGATTGCGTGCTGAGAGACTCGGGTGAAGTGAGCACCATTTCGTCCTCATTGAATCTGAAAGTAGGTGATGAGTTTGGTCCAGATGACAAGAATCTGATGCTGAATTTATTACAGGAGCTGCGTGAGGCATTCAGCAAAGCGAGCGAGGCGTCGACGGTGCAGGATATTTCCGATATTGGGTGCGTGAATACCTACCATCGGATCGATACGGGTACGGCCGCGCCATTTCGGATGAGGGAACGTCGTTTGCCGCTCAACCAGCGAGAAGAAGTCCGCAAGATGGTCAAGGATCTGTTGGATCAAGGTGTGATTGTTAACAGCAATTCTGATTATGCGTCATGCATCGTTTTAGTCAAAAAGAGTAACGGTGCATGGCGTTTTTGTATTGATTTTCGTCGTCTGAACCAGGATACCAAACGTGATTCTTTTCCCATGCCGCGCGTTGACGATTTAGTTGATACAATGTCTGGTGCAGTTGTTTTTTCCTCGCTTGACTTAAAGGCGGGCTACTATCAAGTCCCCATGCACCCGGATGATGCACACAAGACCGCATTCACTGCCCTGGGTCGATTGTATCATTTTGTACGACTTCCTTTCGGTTTAGTCACGGCGCCTGCCACTTTCTCACGAGTAATGTCCAATATACTGTCTGAATTTATTGGTGTTTGTGTGGGAGTCTATTTGGACGACGTGATTATCTTCTCCAAATCGGTGTCGGATCATCTGATTCATGTACGTCAGGTCATTGAAACACTCATGCAGGCGGGTGTTAAGCTGAATCAGAAGAAGTGCTCTTTTTTACTCGATGAAATCAAGTATCTTGGACATGTCATTTCAGGCCGTGGCATCTCCGCAGACCCAGCAAAAACAAAGGCGATCCGAGAGTTCACCCGGCCATCGACAAAGAAGCAGCTGCAGCGTTTCATCGGAATGGTCGGTTTTATTCGTCGTTATTTCCGTAATCTGTCAGTTCGATTGCATGTGTTGCATAAGCTGCTAGTAGGCTTAGACAAACCGTCTTCTGTAGTGCCGTGGAATGAGGAGGCTGTGAATCAGTTCGAGGCGTTGAAAGTAGAGTTGTCAAACCCGCCCATTTTGGCAATGCCCTTAGTCAATCAGCCGTATGTAGTCACGTCGGATGCATGTCAGGAGGGATTTGGGGGTATCCTGCAACAAAATCAGGTCGGGGTCCTCAAAACTATCGCGTACGCAAGTCGGCGTACATCCAGCGCCGAAAGTAGATACTCCGCGTCAGAGTTAGAGCTGCGCGCTCTGGTGTATGCACTGCAGACATTTCGTCCATACGTGTTGGGAGTAGCTGTAGAATGTCTGACTGACCATAGACCGCTCATTGCTCTGCTAAAATGCAATGAACCCAGTGCCAAATTGTTCAGGTGGAGTTTGCTATTGCAGGAGTACGACATCGTGATCAGATACAGCCCCGGGAAGTCAAACTTTGTGGCTGACGCACTCAGTCGGGAAGCGTCAATCCGCGCTGTCAGGGTGTCCGCAGCCGATCGAGAGTGTGTACTTCAATGGCATCACTGCTCGGCTCCGTCAGCAGCTCACTCTGGAGTACAGGTAATGTTCAACCGTTTGCGTCCATTTTATCTGGCTAAATGGCCTACTCTGTTGGATGATGTGAAAGAGTTCGTGTCCAAGTGTGATGTGTGCAAATCTCGGTCTATACGGTATGAACGTCTGCCGTTTGTATCTAAACCCCCACCGGCTCAGCCGCGACAAGTCTGGTTCATGGATTTTACGGAAATCCGACGTACGGCTCGAGTTAAGTACTGCCTGGTAATTGTTGATGCATTTTCCAGATACCTGCTGGCGTTTGCGGCGTCGTCACAGGATGGTCAGCGCACGATCAAGAGTCTGGAGACGTTGGTCGCGAGATTCGGTTGTCCGACCGAGTTGTGCTCGGACGCAGGCACACATTTCACCAGTCGGTTAGTACAAGAGTACTTGGAGAAACAAGGAATTGTGCACTCAGTAGGTACGCCATATTCAAAGTCTACCAATGGTCTCGTGGAGCGTGTGAATAGGACTTTACAAACCATCCTGGCGAAAAAACTGAAAGAGGAGAATGTCAATCTGAATTGCTGGGAAACCAGACTGGAAGTTGCTGTGGGAGCGTATAATGCTTCACCGCACAAATCTCTCGGTATGCGTTCACCGTTTGAGGTCATGTTTGGTTCGAAGTATGCCTCACTGAACACGGAATATGAGTCTGAGCCAGTCATGTTGAAGTTTTGGGAGCGAGTGAGAGAGGATATTGTGAAATCTCAGGCACAGTACGCTGCTGGTCGATTTGTGGACAGTAATACGACTAAATTTCAGGTCGGTGACACCGTATGGATCAGAGACATGACGAAATTGTCGCAAAGAACTGCCAAGATTGAGCTGCCGAACTCGTTGTCGGGACGTATCTTGGAGATCGGAAGACGATCGGCGCTGATTCGTTTGTGTGATGGTGGCAGCATTCGACGTCCGCTCAACTTTTTGCAGTTGAGAACTGAATTGTGATTTGATAAATATCATGATCCTATGCTTCGTGGTTTGCGGTTTACTAACACTTATTTCTCTCTCCAGCTGTAGTGGACAACACGGTGTTATTTTGCGTTATTTTGCCACGTTATTTTGTTATCACTATAGATAGAATACCAGAATTGGTGTTTGTCTGGTTTTTCGGGTCCGTGAAATATAATCATGTGTTGCTATCCTTGCTTGCTTCTATTTTGGTGGTTGCGTTTCCGTTATGCACGGCACTTGTAAGTTGCTACAAGTTAACTTCAGTTTTGGGCTGTTTATTTGGTGTATTTGGTATATTTAATGGTGTAATGCAGTGTTTGTAATGTGGGTAGTTAACCGAACTGGTGTGGTGAATATGTCATGATTACGGTATCCAATTTATTCGATTTCCCGTTTTTTTTTTTTAGACTGAAAGATGGCAAGTGGCGATCAGGCGAACACAAACGGCATGCCGTCGGTTTCGGCACAGGCGTTCCTCTCACTATTTCGTTTCCAAGCTGGGCAGTCGATGCTGTTGGCAGAACATTTAGGACAGGCTTGGAACCTGCAAGGTGTCCAGCAAGGTTCGTAGTGGTTTAGAACGTTATTTTTATTGTATATGGTGCTGGTTTTAAAATGGTGACTTTATTAGTTTGATAATGGTGGTTTTATGATAAGTGGTTTGGATGGTACTGGCAATAACCTGGAATATGGGTTTTAATGTATAATCGGAGTAGCGTCCCGATAATTTTTATGCATACGTAACGGCACCTATATTTTCGTCTATAGCATTGGTAACGAGAGAAAACATTGTTAGAGATACCCAGGCGCCAGGGTTACTCACAGGTTGTATTCGTTCATTATAATGCTAGGTATTGGTCCGTTTATAACTGGTATGGTGGTCTGGATATGATATATGTATATGTATAATTATCTTTGGTTTTTGTTTTGCAGTACCGGTGCTCCCGTCGTATCAACACCAGGTGGCTGTACCAGAGAGTGCACCTCTGTCAGCTCACCCTGTTAGCCTATCAGCACCGCCGCCTCAACCACCACCACCACCTCCACCACCAACAGCACCTCCAGTGTATGGTAATCGGCCAGCATCAGCCCCACAGTCGACACGAGTAGTACGTCAACGTTCACCACCGCCATCGTCATCTTCACGTTTTACGCAGCCACGGCAGTTCGTCAGTCAACGGTTCGACCACAGTCAACGGCCTCGTTACGAACCATTTCGTCAACAGTTCTCCCGAGGTTATCAACGGTCATCAGCTCCGTATCGTCCGCCAGACATGTCTCCGATTCGCAGACGTCGGTCGCGTAGTCGATCCCCAATTCGCCCACTGCGAGTAGACAGTGGAGCCAGTGGCGGCCGCCCAGTGAGTCAGGGTTCAGGGTGGAGTAAGCCGAGGGGATGTGGAAAGTGTCGTGAGCCCGGACACCGTTATCACGAATGTCCAAAGTTGACCGCTCAGGAACGTCAACTGGTAGTATGCAAGAAATGCGGGCAGTCAGGCCATTTCTCCAACAAATGCACGTCTGAGGTGGAGAAACGCAAATGTGATCTGTGTCAGGTAATCGGGCACGTCAAAAAGAACTGTCCAAAGAAGAAAGGTGTTGAGCCAGAGGCTGAGTCCGATGACGCGCTAAACTGCTCGGCTGGTTCATCGGTACTGGATGACCTGACCCCGTTCCCTTAATTCGGCAGTTTCTCTTATGTGTAATCTGGTATATTTCAGTCATGGTACGTTGCGTGGTAGATATTTTCCCCTGCTTATTGATTTTAGTTGGTGATTTAATTTTTAGTTCGATTGAGGGTGTTGTTTTTTCTTCCATTGAATTTATGGTTTGAGTCATGATTCGTGATATATTGGTAGATTGAATTAATCGCTCATTTTTATTCGATGTTATCACTGATTATTTTCGTTGATAGATTATTCCTACCGTATTATTGCATTGCTGTTGTTTTTCTGTTGCGTATCTCTATCTGCATTCGGTTTGATGATGTGGTCGTTATTATTATGATTTATCTTGTTGTGTTTTTGTTGTCTCGAGTAGTTTTCGTGTGTACCGTGTTTTCGTGGAACCCCCCTTGTCCACGGGGAAGTAGTAGGTGCGGCTGCACCTGTGGCTGTCGTTTAAATTGTATGCAAGTGTCAGGCAAACAGTTAAGAGTTTGGCAGTCCGTTTTCCTGTGAATTTTGGATGTTTTCTAAAAAGATAATTTTCGTTGTTGCTGTTTCGGTCTGAATTTGGTGTCGAAGTCTGAAATATTGTTGAAGAATTTATAAAGTACTTTAAATAATGATTTAATGTTATCTTGAATGCGTTGCCGTTCGCCGTGATGATTATTTGCTGTCCGACTATTTCCTGTTCTACATGCTGGATTACTAATGAATAAAACCGATCAAATATTGTGTACGTGGGTTTACCTTCCTTTCTATTAAACAGCCGGGTAGTCGCCGGGTAATCAAGCGCCTTGATTTCCTACTATAATTACGAGCTTTACTTGGCTGAGCTCGAGTTTTTTGTGTTCCCAGTACTACCAATTTGGTTTCAAAGCAAACTGGACTGTGTTTTCACTGATCAATCAATGTGGAAAACACAGACGGACGAGCTAATCCACCAAAGGGAGGGGAAATTCCTCAAAGAGGGGGGATCGGCAGTTTGCAGACCGTTTTACCTACACCTTAGGGAACCAATTCTACTTTATGAAAACGCCAAAGAGGGGGGAATTCCACTGTTCCCACCCCTTCGCTTCCGCTAGTGGAAACAAATGTTGTATGGCGATTTCTGTGTAATATTGTTGATCTGAAATATTTTAAGTTTGTTAAGAGTCATCCTAAAACATTCCACTGGCGGACGAGCTAATCCTCCAAAGGGAGGGGAATTTGGTCAAAGAGGGGGAACTGACGGTTTTCAGGCCATTTTATCTACACCTTAGGGAACAAATTCTACTTTCTGAAAACGCCAAAGAGGGGGGAATTCCACTTTTCCGTTCTTCCCTCGTCCGCTAGTGAAACAATCTACAAGTGTTTTTTGTAAGCAAATCACGAGCGTGCTGAGTTTTCAACTGAGAAAAATTGTCTAAGTAATGACTCGAAAATTTTCCCTTCATGTTTTTTCTTTCCAATTGTATAGTATTTTGTTCATCCATCCATCCAGAGTTCTAATTCA
>OZ038444.1:6595696-6602814 GCA_964036265.1 Daptonema setosum | reverse complement strand
GTCTGTCAGTCAGTCAGTCAGTCAGTCAGTCAGTCAGTCAGTCAGTCAGTAAGTCGGTCAGTCAGTCAGTCAGTCAGTCCGTCAGTCAGTCAATCAGTAGGTCAGACCGTCAGTCCCTCACTCAGTCAGTCAGTCTGTCAGTCAGTCAGTCAGTCAGTCAGTCAGTCAGTGAGTCAGTCAGTCAGTCAGTCAGTCAGCCAGTCAGTCAGTCAGTCAGTCAGTCAGTCAGTCCGTCACATCACGTTCATCAGTCATGTAGACATGTGGTCAGACATTCCGTCATCAGTGAGTCAGTCCAATTATACCGTCAGTCAGTCAATCAGTCAGTCAATCAGTCAGTCAGTCAGTCAGTCAGTCAGTCAGTCAGTCAGTCAGTCAGTCAGTCAGTCAGTCAGTCAGTCAGTCAGTCAGTCAGTCAGTCAGTCAGTCAGTCCAGTCAGTCAGTCAGTCAGTCAGTCAGTCAGTCAGTCAGTCAGTCAGTCACTGACTCTTCTAGGTATACGGTGAGTACACAATTGCCAAAGTTCGTGAAATGCCGCCGACCAAAGTGCGCAGTGAGGGTCCGGAGAAGGAACAGATTGTCGTCAGGTAGGCAGTCTGACGGAGTGACTGACTGACTGACTGACTGACTGACTGACTGACTGACTGACTGACTGAGTGACTGACTAACTGACTGACTTTCTATCTGATTCAGCACACTGGAAGTGACCAAAGCCGACTGTGCCGCTCGAACCGTATTCCATCGACACTGGCAACGTTGGCCTGATCGTGGTGCCCCATTGGATACGAAGGTCAGCTGAATCAGTAAGTCTGTCAGAATTGAGTCAGTGAGTGAGTCTGTGAGTCAGTCAGTCAGTCAGTCAGTCAGTCAATCGATCAATCAGCCGTTTGCAGGCACTCATCCAACTGCGTAACATCACCGCCGAAACGAATGTCGGTCAGCCGGTCGTGGTCCATTGTTCGGCCGGTATTGGAAGAAACCGGTTTGTCATTTTCAGTGAGCCAGTCAGTCAGTCAGTCAGTCAGTCATGTCAGTCAGTCATTTGATAAGTCAATCAGTCAGTCAGTTTTTCAGTCAGTCAGTTTGTTTCTGATTCAGTAGATGTTGGAATTGCTGAGTTTCCTCACTAATACTAACTGACTGACTGACAGGCACGATGGTAATGACCGACGTTACTTGTACTCAACTGGAGACAAACCAACCAGTGGATATGGTGAGGAACCTAAAGGTCTTACGTGATCAGCGTATATCGAGCGTGCAGACGGATGTGGTATGTTACTCACTAATTTTTTCACTCACTCACCCACTCACTCACTCACTCACTCACTCACTCACTCACTCATTGCACTCCATCAGCAATACCTGTTCGCCTACAAAGCCATGCTCGACTATATCCAACTCAAGTGGGAGCTCCGCGAGACTCCCGAGATAAGAAAGTTCAACGAAGAATACCAGGCGCTCGTATTTCCGGCCAAGACAAAAATGCAATAATTAAATAAAGATAAAACCTCCACAGGGTGTCTTGCTACTCAAGTTTATTTCCGTAAAACTTCTGCCTTCTACGGTGCCACATCATGAGTTGCAAAAACAGTTGTAACTCTTTTGCAAGTTTTCCATGCAACTATGTCATGCTGTACTTATAAGCGTTTTGTTGGGCCAAAAAAAATCAGGCAATCAGATTCAAATATGATTGTGGAACTGTGAACATTGCAAAAAGATTCACACCTGTTTCTGAAACTCAACATCAAACCACCCTTATCACGCAATCAATCACAAACTGTCTTAATTTTCGGTAAAAGTTTTACGTTAAGTATAAAGAGTTTCGAAAAAAAATTTATCGCAAGATATTCGGATTAAAATACTATACACAAAACTCTTTCAGTCTGGTAATAATACACTGCCAATGTGATACTTTTTCTAACACTAACAAAAAGTAATGACGAAACTTCCAAGATAGCTCGTGTGCTCGTGCTACGTAACTCAATCTCTTGTTAATTGATCGTAATACGTTTCTTGCCCGCCTTAAACTGTAAACCGATCCTACTTCAATCATAATTACCATTTCCAAGTTGAATGCCCTCTGTTTTATTCGATAATAACGTTGCAAAGAAACTTTCAACAATGAAAAAAGCATATGAAGCCCAACTTGATGTTCCAAATAAAGAAGCGAACACTTTATCGACAAGTAAGTTCATTGTGAAACATTTAGAATACAGTATTTTTCGGGATTTGCTTATAACAGTTATTTATTTTCAGTTACATAAAACTTGCAAATGCAAATACAACAGTGGAATAGTTGAAGTGACGTTAGTAACAGTAAGTATCCTAGTTTAACCAATACTGGAAAATACTGACTTAAATTACAAATTGTCCACTAACTAATATGGAACGTAGCAAAAAGAAATGTATAATCTTTTGTTGAAAGAAGAGAGCGAAGCGAACGACCCCTCCCAACCCTGGGGTACGGCTATCGCCCAATAGCCGCTGAAGCCACTTTTATTACCTATCGACATGAGTGAACCGTGAATGAAATCATAGCGTTGATTTTACAATGGCTGTCGTTACCCCGTTCAGGAACTAAGATTTCCCTTACATTCGTATAGCAAACAAAAATAGTGCTGCAATTGCTCATCAAAACGGTTAATGTAGAACCCTTATACACGGAATGAAACGTGAACAATTGAACAGCGACTGGTCAGAACAACTTGGGTGGCTGTCGTTGGACACACTTTCGGCTAGAGTTTCACCGTCAAACAGATCATTGTACATAATCAACTGAGGTCCTATTCCGGTGAAACGTGAACAAATTCCCTGCTTTGGGATAAGAACAGTGCTCATGGTTTGTAAGACGAGGACTATTTTAGCTTCTGACTAACTAACTAACTGACTGACTGACTGACCACAAGCGGACGAGAAGGGGTGGGAAAAGTGGACTTCCCCCCACTTTGGCATTTCAAAAAGTAGAATTTGTTCTCTAAGGTGTAGGTAAAACTACCAATTCCCCCTCTTTGGAGAATGAGCTCGTCCGCCAGTGTGACTGACTGACTGAATTGAATGACTGACTGACTGACTGACTGACTGGCTGGCTGACTGACTGACTGACTAACTGACTGACTGACTGACTGACTTGATCGATAATTTAAATACGACAAAAATAAGTTTTACATTTTTAGAACATTAGTGAATATGTTTCTTTAAATTCATTGTTCAATATCGTGTGAGCAAAACCTATTTTGCAATAATGCTTCTGCTACTGTATTATGGTACATTTTTGGTTGCAATAGTTTGAATTGCAGTGAGCACGTTTACACGGACTGATTTTATTGTATAATACAATTATTACAGTTATTATAATGGTTCAGTGGATAAATAATCAAAAGTACTCAAATATACGAGTCATAAAATGTTTTCACTAAAACATGAAACGTTTCAGTTCTGTACTGTTTTGTTTGTACATTGTTAATATTTCTTTGCAATAATATATTTGATAAAAAAGGTCATATGATACATATGCCCTAGGATCCTGAGCGCTTATTTTCAAAGTATAATGTCACACACACAACAGTCTAACATACTCAGTATGAAAATGATACGAAATCACATAAATTTTTCAAAACAGTAAACATTGCTATACAAGCAACTAAAAATGCCCTGAAGGCATGGGGAGTAACGAATATGGTTCGATCCTGGCAAGTCCAATCGTGAAAAAGTATGAGACAAGAAATTTTTAGTCTCATCTCACTCTATATAATCTGATCGTGAAAAAGCAGGAAACAAGATTTGCGATGAATCACGAAAAAAGTTTGTACTTCTTTAAATTAAGAACCAAACCAAATTACACGAACTATATTTGGAACCAAACCGTTCCCTTAATATGGTTCGATTAAGATAAGCTTTTTTGCGGGTATCTCGATCTAGCCTCATCGTATCAACTTCTAGTCTGTTTCATCGGTTTTCTCGTCCGATTCTACATCTGTTTGGCTATTTTCAACCCGACAGGGGTGAATTTTAATTTTTCAGGTCCAAAAATGATGAAAATGCGATTTTCCGTTTTTTTTTCCTCATCAAAAACGCTGTATGGGAATTGGGTAAGACCTGTAAAGCTGAAAATTGGTACCTAGGTCAAATTCATGCCCAGAACACGATTTCCTAACTGTCACAGAGATCGGAACACTATTTGCACCATTTTTCAGGGATTTAATGGAAAAAATGTCAAAAATCGCAGGCTAAATAGAGAAAGAATCGTTGTATCAGCGATAGGGTGGTCCGATCGAACTGAAATTTTGACCGGATGTGTATTACACATGTCGAAGTATGTTCCGCTATCTAACTTTTTATTGTCAAGTAACACACAAAAACGGCAAGGAGGTACATAGAGAAAAAATTTATGAACATTTTTCAGAAAAGCTTAATTAATGATATAACCAAATTTCGAATGATCCTCAAATTGTGTCTATTCGACGCGGAATCAAATTTCATTATGACCTTATTTCGACCTATTTTTCTATAAACCCCTTGGACTTTCTAAAAAATCCGAAAAACAGATAATTTTAAATTTCTAACTTGTTGACGATTTTTGCCCATTCAAAACTCGATTATTGTCAGGTTTAAAATATTGAAGTCCTTCGTATTGATAGAATGTTTAGAGTGACTGAAGCTCTATTCAAAACAGAACATATGATCCCTGTCGTGTTCTTAAAAAAATATTTATTAGCCGTCAAAAACGGTAAAAATTCAAGTTCCCTCATTCCCGCTGTGTCAGCCACATTGGATTTTAAAATTTTCATTTATACAAAAACATGACAAATTTGATTTTAACAGGGTGTCTAGAGGGTTAACATTTCTAACAAACTTTTTTTAAAAAGCTTGATCAGTATCCTTGAAAAAGATTTTATGATCCGTCAAAAAGTACAGAAATGAAGAAAAACGGGTCAAAATTTTTTTCTGAAGGAATTTTTTTTCTTTGTTTGTAGACATGTACCAATATTATTATAACACCTCGAAACCATATTATAAGTGGTCTGGAAGTGAGGAAAAAAATTTCGATAGTGACATGGTACATGGCGTCCGCTGCTATGTAGACCTCGGCGCTGACCTAATAATAGTCAGGTTTTGAAGTCACTTTCACACTAGATGTAATGATAAATTTATGATTGGAAACTAGGTTTGATGGTGTGAACCAATTTATTTAATATTTTTGGTCAAGGTAGTCAAGTGGATAGTGGGTTTGCATGTTAAACAAGTGGTTCTGGGTTCAATACCCCTACAAAACAAAAATATCGAAAATGGTAAATTGTTTTATTTTTGATATTATACACCGCTCTCGAATTTAAACGGTCTATTTTAGATAACATAAGGCAGCTTTTAATTACCTATATTGCTAATTTTGGGACTTTTTTTACATCATTCTGTCAACTATGTAATGACGTCAGCATGTAAGAAAAAATTAAAGGGGCTCACAAACGATCCCGGTGCTCACGATTTTTCTCTACTTCAATACTTAATGAAGAGCTAAGTTATTGCAGGGCTGATGTTCATAAATTATATGAGTTTTTTAAGCTCATTAAGCAATTGTGACCTTTTCACATAATCTAAATGTGATTTGTTCACACATGAAAAAGTTATAGACAAGCAACTAAAAATGCCCTGAAGGCATGGGGAGTAACGAATATGGTTCGATCCTGGCAAGTCCAATCGTGAAAAAGTATGAGACAAGAAATTTTTAGTCTCATCTCACTCTATATAATCTGATCGTGAAAAAGCAGGAAACAAGATTTGCGATGAATCACGAAAAAAGTTTGTACTTCTTCAAATTAAGAACCAAACCAAATTACACGAAACATATTTGGAACTTTTCACGAGTACTGTGGTAATCATTAAGATTTTTCTTGAGTAAATACTGGAATTCAAATTAAAAAAAGGTCTTACAAAAACATCATCGTTATTGAACTGAAAGGAAATTAAAAAAAGTTTCGTGTCAGATCCGTCACACCAATCAAAGAAAATTATCCATGCTCACAAGGAGCTGGACTAAATAAAGAGGATTTAGTTTTCACCAATAAGTTCCAAATATGGTTCGTGTAATTTGGTTTGGTTCTTAATTTAAAGAAGTACAAACTTTTTTCGTGATTCATCGCAAATCTTGTTTCCTGCTTTTTCACGATCAGACTATCTAAAATATAAGAATAAAACTCTCTTGTCTCATACTTTTTCACGATTGGACTTGCCAGGATCGAACCATATTCGTTACTCCCCATGCCTTCAGGGCATTTTTAGTTGCTTGTTTTCTATATGATCTGTTTCTTTAAAATGGATTTTTTGGTGACTGTCTGCCTTGGAAAGCACATTGAATAAAAAAAATGTTTCTTTTATAACACCATTGAAAGGAAAATGTTCACTTCATACTAGTAATTTCGTTATACTGTACGTCTATATAATGGTATTTGTTGAAATTGTACTGTGAACTACATATAGTTAAAGATTGAGAAAGATGTAATTTTACACACAAAATTTCTACTTCATAACATTTTTGTAAATTCAATAATACTGTATGTATGTATCTTACTATGAAGTTTTTAAGGTCAGTTACACAAATTTTAATGAAATATAAGCGGGTTTTATCTGTCAAGACGTTGTGGATGGTTTTCGATATGGTCCATATTTGATTTAATTGATTGATGTAACTTAGGTTCGAGTTTTGACAAAGTAAAGCATAAAGATCTTTGCAGTGATCTTTATGATCCTGGCTACGAGTTTCCACTGCTCTTCTTCGGGTTGCTGCTCGGAAGCGAGTAATCAAGGGACCATTCTGTACGTGGCACCCTCGACGGACGGCAAAACACAGGCACAAGTGAGTGAGTGAGTGAGTGAGTGAGTGAGAGAGTGAGTGAGTGAGTGAGTGAGTGAGTGAGTGAGTGAGTGAGTGAGTGAGTGAGTGAGTGAGTGAGTGAGTGAGTGAGTGAGTGAGTGAGTGAGTGAGTGAGTGAGTGAGTGAGTGAGTGAGTGAGTGAGTGAGTGAGTGAGTGAGTGAGTGAGTGAGTGAGTGAGTGAGTGAGTGAGTGAGTGAGTGAGTGAGTGAGTGAGTGAGTGAGTGAGTGAGTGAGTGAGTGAGTGAGTG
>OZ038444.1:6585696-6590696 GCA_964036265.1 Daptonema setosum | reverse complement strand
TTTTCAGGGATTTAATGGAAAAAATGTCAAAAATCGCAGGCTAAATAGAGAAAGAATCGTTGTATCAGCGATAGGGTGGTCCGATCGAACTGAAATTTTGACCGGATGTGTATTACACATGTCGAAGTATGTTCCGCTATTTAACTTTTTATTGTCAAGTAACACACAAAAACGGCAAGGAGGTACATAGAGAAAAAATTTATGAACATTTTTTAGAAAAGCTTAATTAATGATATAACCGAATTTCGAATGATCCTCAAATTGTGTCTATTCGACGCGGAATCAAATTTCATTATGACCTTATTTCGACCTATTTTTCTATAAACCCCTTGGACTTTCCAAAAAAATCCGAAAAACAGATATTTTTAAATTTCTAACTTGTTGACGATTTTTGCCCATTTAAAACTCGATTATTGTCAGGTTTAAAATATTGAAGTCCTTCGTATTGATAGAATGTTTAGAGTGACTGAAGCTCTATTCAAAACAGAAAAGATGATCCCTGTCGTGTTCTTAAAAAAATATTTATTAGCCGTCAAAAACGGTAAAAATTCAAGTTCCCTCATTCCCGCTGTGTCAGCCACATTGGATTTTAAAATTTTCATTTATACAAAAACATGACAAACTTGATTTTAACAGGGTGTCTAGAGGGAGAACATTTCTAACAAACTTTTTTTAAAAAGCTTGATCAGTATCATTGAAAAAGATTTTATGATCCGTCAAAAAGTACAGAAATGAAGAAAAACGGGTCAAAATTTTTTTCTGAAGGAATTTTTTTTCTTTGTTTGTAGACATGTACCAATATTATTATAACACCTCGAAACCATATTATAAGTGGTCTGGAAGTGAGGAAAAAAATTTCGATAGTCACATGGTACATGGCGTCCGCTGTAGACCTCGGCGCTGACCTAATAATAGTCAGGTTTTTGAAGTCACTTTCACACTAGATGTAATGATAAATTTATGATTGGAAACTAGGTTTGATGGTGTGAACCAATTTATTTAATATTTTTGGTCAAGGTAGTCAAGTGGATAGTGGGTTTGCATGTTAAACAAGTGGTTCTGGGTTCAATACCCCTACAAAACAAAAATATCGAAAATGGTAAATTGTTTTATTTTTGATATTATACACCGCTCTCGAATTTAAACGGTCTATTTTAGATAACATAAGGCAGCTTTTAATTACCTATATTGCTAATTTTGGGACTTTTTTTACATCATTCTGTCAACTATGTAATGACGTCAGCATGTAAGAAAAAATTAAAGGGGCTCACAAACGATCCCGGTGCTCACGATTTTTCTCTACTTCAATACTTAATGAAGAGCTAAGTTATTGCAGGGCTGATGTTCATAAATTATATGAGTTTTTTAAGCTCATTAAGCAATTGTGACCTTTTCACATAATCTAAATGTGATTTGTTCACACATGAAAAAGTTATAGACAAGCAAACTAAAAATGCCCTGAAGGCATGGGGAGTAACGAATATGGTTCGATCCTGGCAAGTCCAATCGTGAAAAAGTATGAGACAAGAAATTTTTAGTCTCATCTCACTCTATATAATCTGATCGTGAAAAAGCAGGAAACAAGATTTGCGATGAATCACGAAAAAAGTTTGTACTTCTTCAAATTAAGAACCAAACCAAATTACACGAAACATATTTGGAACTTTTCACGAGTACTGTGGTAATCATTAAGATTTTTCTTGAGTAAATACTGGAATTCAAATTAAAAAAAGGTCTTACAAAAACATCATCGTTATTGAACTGAAAGGAAATTAAAAAAAGTTTCGTGTCAGATCCGTCACACCAATCAAAGAAAATTATCCATGCTCACAAGGAGCTGGACTAAATAAAGAGGATTTAGTTTTCACCAATAAGTTCCAAATATAGTTCGTGTAATTTGGTTTGGTTCTTAATTTAAAGAAGTACAAACTTTTTTCGTGATTCATCGCAAATCTTGTTTCCTGCTTTTTCACGATCAGATTATATAGAGTGAGATGAGACTAAAAATTTCTTGTCTCATACTTTTTCACGATTGGACTTGCCAGGATCGAACCATATTCGTTACTCCCCATGCCTTCAGGGCATTTTTAGTTGCTTGTTGATTTATGTATTAAATATTCAGCTTCAAATGTCTTACCGGGTTTTCATACAACATTTTGGGTGAAGAAAAAACGGAAAATCGCATTTTCATCGTTTTTTCGACTTGAAAATTGTAAATTCATCCCTAACGGGTTAAAAATAGCCAGAAAGATGTAAAATAGCATGAGAAAACCGATGGTACAGACTAGAAGTCGGTACCATCAAGCTAGATCGAGATACCCGCAAAAAAGCTTATCTCTATCGAACCATATTATCGTCCGACCCTTAATAGGGTCTATCATAAAGCAGCCGCTTCACTATCGGGCAAGACAATAACATTGTGAACCCAAACTAAAAACGAGACTGGATAATTGGGTTCGCGACCTAGTCTACGTATGTAATTACTTTCCGTCAAAATATATAAAACCCCTATTCATTTTCCTCCTACAATCACTTTCTCTTTCTATAAACAACACCTGACCCTGATCATCACTAACCCATTGTACTGACCTACAGAACACACTTCAACTTACCTCAACACACCTCAACTTGATTAACAACGTCTGACGCACGATTGACCCGACCCAATCGATTAATACCAACTTACGCAAACCAACCCAACTCTTCTTAACGAAAATTCACCGTAACCCTGTGACCCACTGACCCATTAACGTACCGTAACCGTGGTTAACCTTCATGAAAACTGAACACGACAAAACACCCATTTTCGCTCAAAGTTAACCCGTAACCGACTATTCCAAACAGTCTACCATAACCTCACCCAAACGCAGACTAACCAAACTTGACTAAATTTTTCCATAAACTTGGGTGACCCAATCAACAAATTCAAGAACGACCCAACACGATGGTGAACAGAAGCAAACCCAGTCGCGTGGCGGAGGTTGGTGAGATTTGTAAGACAGACATTTTTTCTTATCATAGTAAATGCAATTCACTTCCACCAAGTCTACTCACGCTAGCGGACGAGAAGGTGAGAGAAAAGGGGAAATCCCACTTTTTAGCGTTTTCAAAAAGTTGAGTTTTTTCCTTAAGTTGTAGGTAAAATGACTAAATTTCTGCCAATTCACCACTCTTTGACGAAAACGGTGAAAACAGTTCATAAAAAGTGGGGGAAAGCATTACCTGACGAGCAGGGGTGGGGAAAGTGGAATTGGCCCTTTTTGACATTTACAAATTTTTCCCCTGAAGTGCCGATAAAACGGCCAATTCTCCACGATTGCCCAAAGTTTGCCTACGTTTGGAAAGTGACAACTCTTTCACCAATTTCATCAACCATTTTTTCTTCATTTATTTCTTCATTTTTTAATAATTTTTATATTTCATGACAGTCACTTTTTTTTTAATTT
Source organism: Daptonema setosum (assembly GCA_964036265.1). Lineage (NCBI taxonomy): Eukaryota > Metazoa > Nematoda > Chromadorea > Monhysterida > Xyalidae > Daptonema > Daptonema setosum. The sequence goes on along the minus strand of OZ038444.1, from coordinate 6,587,250 downwards.
TCAGACGACCGCTCGCCGGCCACAGGCCAAACGGCACACGATGAAACCGCGCCGTCAACAGACGAATATCGGAACCACTGTTCGACGTGGTACATCGGGTTCGGGACGTGAAGAACGATCTTGTAACTCTGACCGTTAGCTCATTTATTCACTAACTCACTGACTCACTCACTGACTCACTCACTGACTCACTCACTAACTCACTGACTCACTAACTCACTCACTCACTCACTCACTCACTCACTCACTCACTCACTCACTCACTCACTCACTCACTCACTCACTCACTCACTCACTCACTCACTCACTCACTCACTCACTCACTCACTCACTCACTCACTCACTCACTCACTCACTCACTCACTCACTCACTCACTCACTCACTCACTCACTCACTCACTCACTCACTCACTCACTCACTCACTCACTCACTCACTCACTCACTCACTCACTCACTCACTCACTCACTCACTCACTCACTCACTCACTCACTCACTCACTCACTCACTCACTCACTCACTCACTCACTCACTCACAGGCAGTAGTGTTACGTTGAGCACTAAAAACATTGAAGAACTACCCGCAAACGTGCAGCAATTTGTAACGAATGCATTGGCCAAGTTAGATGCCTTTCTGACTCAATGACCAACTGACTGACTGACTCACTCACTTACATCCTGGCTGACTGACTAAGTGACTGACTGACTATCTGAGTTGCTGACTGACTGACATTCCTTTTAGAACTCCAGCGGGAATCCGCAAAGAATTCGCCGATCACCGTCGCTACGTTACACCGACTGGTACGACGAATGCGTTCCTGGTTGAAGACTGACTGACTGACTGACTGACTGACTGACTGACTGACTGACTGACTGACTGACTGACTGACTGACTGACTGACTGACTGACTGACTGACTGACTGACTGACTGACTGACTGACTGACTGACTGACTGACTGACTGACTGACTGACTGACTGACTGACTGACTGACTGACTGACTGACTGACTGACTGACTGACTGACTGACTGACTGACTGACTGACTGACTGACTGACTGACTGACTGACTGACTGACTGACTGACTGACTGACTGACTGACTGACTGACTGACTGACTGACTGACTGACTGACTGACTGACTGACTGACTGACTGACTGCTGGAATGACTGACTGACTGACTGACTGACTGACTGACTGACTGACTGACTGACTGACTGACTGACTGACTGACTGACTGACTGACTGACTGACTGACTGACTGACTGGCAGACTGAATTATTGACAGGCCAATCCGAATCGCAACCGATACAAAGACGTGCTCTGTCTCGACAACACTCGCGTTGAGCTGAAGCACTACATGACGACCAACTATATTCACGCAAATTTCGTGACGGGAGGTTCGCTGTTTGACTAACGGACTGACTGATTGACAGACGGACTGACTGATTGACAGACGGACTGACTGATTGACTGATTCAACTACCTTTACTTTCAGGCAATATCTCTTTTATCTGCACGCAAGCGCCAATCCCTGAAACGATTTCTGACTTCT
>OZ038444.1:6582446-6585496 GCA_964036265.1 Daptonema setosum | reverse complement strand
CTGACTGACTGACTGACTGACTGACTGACTGACTGACTGACTGACTGACTGACTGACTGACTGACTGACTGACTGACTGACTGACTGACTGACTGACTGATTGACTGACTGACCCTCTGACTGACTGATTGACTTCAAGAACCAACCACTTTACTGTGAACTTTAGTTGGCCAGTATTCAGCGCACTTTTGCCGTCCATTCTCAATCACGTCACACAACATCACGATCTGTCCGACCTCCTCCTGGGTGTGTCAGTAAGTTATTTGTCCAGTCAGTCAGTCAGTCAGTCAGTCAGTCAGTCAGTCAGTCAGTCAGTCAGTCAGTCAGTCAGTCAGTCAGTCAGTCAGTCAGTCAGTCAGTCAGTCAGTCAGTCAGTCTTTAACCAGGAACGCATTCGTCGTACCAGTCGGTGTAACGTAGCGACGGTGATCGGCGAATTCTTTGCGGATTCCCGCTGGAGTTCTAAAGGGAATGTCAGTCAGTCAGCAACTCAGATAGTCAGTCAGTCACTTAGTCAGTCAGCCAGGATGTAAGTGAGTGAGTCAGTGAGTCAGTTGGTTATTGAGTTAAAAAGGCATCTAACTTGGCCAATGCATTCGTTACAAATTGCTGCACGTTTGAGGGTAGCTCTTCAATGTTTTTAGTGCTCAACGTAACTCCACCGCCTGTGAGTGAGTGAGTGAGTGAGTGAGTGAGTGAGTGAGTGAGTGACTGAGTGAGTGAGTGAGTGAGTAAATGAGCTAACGGTCAGAGTTACAAGATCGTTCTTCACGTCCCGAACCCGATGTACCACGTCGAACGGTTGTACCGATATGTGTTTGTTGACGTCGCGGTTTCATCGTGTGCCGTTTGGCCTGTGGACGCCGAGCGGTAGTCTAAACATTTCAGAAAAAAGTGGCCACTAGAGGACGAGAAAGGGAGGGAAAAGTGGAATTCCCTCATCTTTGGTGTTTTCAAAAAGTAGAGTTTGTTCGCTTAGGTTTAGGTAAAATGGCCCAAACTTTGGGCAATCGTGGGGAATTGGCCGTTTTCTCTGCACTTCAGGGAACAGATTTAACAATTTTGAAAAAACGGGCAATTCCACTTTCCCCACCCCTGCTCGTCAGGTAATGCGTTCACACACTTTTATATCAACCGTTTTCACTCACTGCATCTATCAACGATTTTTATAAATCACTTTCAACCATTATTTGCTAATGGTGGAACAAAGTTGTTGGTATGCGTATCAAATTATCAGTAGACTTATTGAATGCTAATAATAATAAAAAATTCTATCTTAAAAATCTCACCAACCTCCGCCACGCGACTGGGTTTGCTTCTGTTCACCATCGTGTTGGGTCGTTCTTGAATTTGTTGACTGGGTCACCCAAGTTTGTGAAAAAATTGGGCCAAGTTAGGTTGGTCTGTGTTTGGGTGAGGTTATGGTAGACTGTTTGGAATAGTCGGTTACGGGTTAACTTTGAGCGAAAATGGGTGTTTTGTCGAGTTCAGTTTTCATGAAGGTAATTAACTACGGTTACGGTACGTTACCGGGTCAGTGGGTCACAGGGTTACGGTGAATTTTCGTTGAGAAGAGTTGGGTTGGTTAGCGTAAGTTGGTATCAATCGATTGGGTCGGGTCAATCGTGCGTCAGACGTTGTTAATCAAGTTGGGTCAGTTGAGGTGAGTTGAGGTGAGTTGAGGTGAGTTGAGGTGAGTTGAAGTGTGTTCTGTAGGTCAGTACAATGGGTTAGTGATGATCAGGGTCAGGTGTTGTTTATAGAAAGAGAAAGTGATTGTAGGAGGACAATAATTTGGGGTTTTATACATTTTGACGGAATGTAATTACATACGTAGAACAGGTCGCGAAACCAATTATCCAATCTCGTCTTTAGTTTGGGTTCACAATGTCAAGACAGTAGTCTTGCCCGATGGTGAAGCGGCTGCGTTATGATAGACCCTATCAAGGGTCAGACGATAGTCCGTACCATTAATATGGTTCGATAGAGATAAGCTTTTTTGCGGGTATCTCGATCTAGCTTGATTGTATCGACTTCTAGTCTGTACCATCGGTTTTCTCGTGCTATTTTACATCTTTCTGGCTATTTTATACCCGTTAGGGATGAATTAACATTTTTCAAGTCGAAAAAACGATGAAAATGCGATTTTCCGTTTTTTCTTCACCCAAAACGTTGTATGAAAACCCGGTAAGACATTTGAAGCACAATAATTAATACATAAGTCAATTTCACGCCCAGAACACGATTTAATGAGTGTACCGCATATCGAATAAAATTTTTCCCTATTTTTGAGGGATTTTTATAAACAAATTGTCAAAAAAACGCAGGCAAAATGGAGAAAGAGTTGTTGTATGAGCGATAGGGTGGTTCGATCACAATCAAGTTTTAACCAGATGTGTCTTACACGCATATTTTCAAAACCCAGTAATTTTCCTAGAATTTTTCCCATACACGAAATTTTATGAGGTGGGTGACCACTGAAATACCACCGCTGCGCGGGCCTAACGCGCTTGTCCTCGCTCCCGCTCGGACAAGCCAGCCTTACGATAGGTAATCGGGGGTTAACGGACAGTAAAACTTCATATGGAATATGTTTTTGGTGACAAAAAATTTTGGCGTTTAGTAAAAATTCTAGAAAAATTACTGGGTTTTGTAATTTTGCGTCTTACACATGTCAAAATTTGTTCCGCTATTCATTTTATCAAGCTTCAAAACACAAAAAGCGCACAGGGTCATGTATGAACAAAAAATTTCAATTCCATTTCAAATTTATTTGTCTTGATCACTGGATTTGGAATACATAAGTGAAGAGTAGTCAAAAGAAGTAACAGTTTGATCGGAAAAGTTACAAAATAAAAAGCAGTAGTCACAAAGAGACGTATAACCTTAAAAATTGATATCCTGCTGTTCAATGAATTTACTGATTAATTTACGGTTTTAAGATTATCTTTTGGTATTTTCTCATATGTATTGATGACTCGTTTGGACCAGAAATTTGAGAAAATGGCAGTCAAACAGTGGGTTTCAAAGAGAGCATTACGAGTATTACT
>OZ038444.1:6572446-6577446 GCA_964036265.1 Daptonema setosum | reverse complement strand
CTGACTGACTGACTGATTCGACAGGCACGATGGTAATGACCGACGTTACATGTTCCCAACTGGAAACCAACCAACTCATTGACATGGTGAGAAACCTAAAGACCATCCGAGAGCAGCGTATAAGCAGTGTACAAACTGATGTGGTCAGTTCACTCACTCACTCACTCACTCACTCACTCACTCACTCACTCACTCACTCACTCACTCACTCACTCACTCACTCACTCACTCACTCACTCACTCACTCACTCACTCACTCACTCACTCACTCACTCACTCACTCACTCACTCACTCACTCACTCACTCACTCACTCACTCACTCACTCACTCACTCCAGCAATACCTGTTCATCTACAAAACAATGCTTGACTACGTCCAATTCAAATGGGAGTTAGCCACCACTCCCGATATAAAGAAATTCAACGCCGAATACGCTGAGTTGACCAAGAAATAAGCTGACTTAGCTTAGCCAAGGTAACTTGTTATAAAAAATGAAAAAAAATATTTTTGATAAGTAAGAAAGGCGCGTCAAAATCAGCTCCGAATTCAAATTGCGCGCCAAAATTTCCTGTGAGTAACAAGAAACCTTGGACAAGCTACGTATAGAGACATCTTAACACTGTACAGACAGGTGCTGGGCGTAACGCACCTTGAAGTTCGTATAACTAACTGTTTCATACTGTGATCATGCCAGCACCTGAACTGAGCGTTAAGTTTATATACAAGATACCCAATATTTCGTGTGATTTCGTTATTCAGATAAATTCTTTTAGAGCTAAAACCATATGAAATTACGGTGACATACGAATTACGATAAAACTTAAATGTACGTTTATGCCCTTGAGTTGGGGTTACAGCTACAGTTTTAACCATTCATCTATTTTTGTCGAAAACCTGTGGTTCTTTGAGGAAATAATGATTTTAGCAAAAAAAATTACAACAACCCAAAAGAAAATTTCTTCACAAAACCAATGTTGTGGTCCTCCAATTTATGAATGGTGCTAGTGAGAGTACACTAGCGGACGAGAAGGGGAGGGAAACGTGGAATTCCCCCCTCTTTGTCTTTTTCAAAAAGTAGAATTTGTTCCCTAAGGTGTAGGTAAAATGGCCTGAAAACTGCCGATTCCCCCCTCTTTGACGAAATTCCCCTCCCTTTGGGAATTTAGCTCGTCCGCCAGTGGTGAGAGATTTCTGAATCCATCCGAAATTTCAGATTTAAGTAGCATTCTCACTTAATTTATTACGAGACTTAAGAATCTGCCATAGTCTGGCTCGTAACGCGTTATCCCACAAAACGCTATAACCGAGCTTTTATTTTGTTCAACAGGGATTTTCAAATGATGATATATAATATATCTATATACAATAGTCGAAGACGAAATACTGCGATTCCTAAAAGCTGCATCAATTCCCGATAAACAACCTAATGTTTACGATGTTAGATTTTTTGTCGATGAACATTTCGTCTTTACAAGGCAGAAAAACCACTTTTATCCGACGATATCTATATCGACAAACAATCTGACATCAAAACATTAGGTTGTTTTTGGAACAGTAATTCATTTTCGAGAATAAAGTGGTTGGTACAGAATGTATTAATGAAACATTAGCTGCCTGAATAGATCAAGGGTGCATTCCTAGAAATGCAAACGCATCGACTATGGCAGAGCCTTTAACGTCTGATTTCATTCTACTTATCATTGAGAATGCTTCAGAAGAGGCATTTTCGTTATCGTTTCAATCACTTGAATCTGAAAAAGAAGGGAAATTTCTGATTTATTGATTCATCATGCACCCACAATTATAAATGTTCATACCCCAGCTTTCGTTCAATAAACGTTCGATACGAACAGTAAAAAACGTATAAAACGTGTAATAATGTAAAAAAAAAACTTATAAAACGTAGTAATGTAAAAAACGTACAAAACGTGTAATAATGTAAAAAACGTATAAAACGTATTAATGTAAAAAACGTATAAAACGTATTAATGTAAAAAACGTATAAAACGTATTAATGTAAAAAACGTATAAAACGTGTAATAATGTAAAAAACGTACAAAACGTGTAATAATGTAAAAAACGTATAAAACGTATTAATGTAAAAAACGTATAAAACGTATTAATGTAAAAAACGTATAAAACGTATTAATGTAAAAAACCGACAGCTAAAACAGTTGCAGCACTTACCATAGATTAAAGAGTGTAAAACGTAGACTTGAGTAGATTGGTAACGATTGAAATTTTTGGCGTAAAAAGCAACCGATGAACTTTAAATTTGTTCCGTCAAAACTACATATGCCGCATCAACTCTGAATATTTTGTATTGAGCGACAACGGGTTCTATATTTTATATTCTGTGGCGCGTGGTAGCAGGTCCATAGTAACGTATAAAATGTGTAACAAAGTAAAAAAAACGCCGAACAGATTAGTTGCAGTAATTACCGAACTTTAATGGGTGGAAAACTGATGTAATACTTTGCCAACGTTTGTCAATTTTAACGTAAAAGCAACCGAAGAACTTTGATTTTTTCGGTCAAAACTATGCCGCTATGCCGCATCAACGCAAATGTGTGACGGAATAAGTTTGTCTTAATTGAATGTCATAAATCATGTCACTTTTATGACCAGCAACATCAGATAAGCACCCAGTTTGTTCGATCATCACACTGTTTCTACACGTGTTATGTGACATTATTGGCCGTTTGAAAAAATGCTTGTGACGTTTTTTCCGGGATGCACGTGCACAGCTTTTGCAAAGAACCACAATTCATCGTGGGAACTTCAGGAAAACCAAGTTTGTTTATATACTGTGAATATATGCTGGATGGAAACGACAACTGTTATTAGTTTACACAGCCACCCATAAAGTTGTTTTGAGTGACTCATTTTGTGCAAAGGAACATCACTACGTCGTCTTCGTTGGGTTCAACGGGCTATGCCATTAACAAGGATGAAACATTTGGTTGAACTAGATGTTTTAACCTTGTTGTGTATTGGATAGGTTACATAGTATTGTTCCTATGCACAAAATAATTCAAGAATAGAATTACCTAGTATATCGTCAGTGTTTCAGGTCCCGACTGAAGGAGTTATAGTCGAATTTTTTGATTACGACTTTTTTAGGAACTTTTTGTGTGTAAAACCTCTCCCTCAACTTCAAATTGCTGCTTCCGACCGCGCGATAGGAAACTCGTATCTCGGATAGTAAAAACTTGACTCCATAGTATAGAACATGTTTGAATTGACCTAGGAACGTCTTCAAAGTGCCGATCGACCGTTTTAATAAAACCCATGGGGTTGAGAAAAAGGTTTTACACAAAAAATTCAAAAAAGGCATTACCGAAAATGTTGACTAAATGTATAGATAAGGTTTCTAAGTTTTACAACCCGACGTTCATCAATGACTGACGATGAGCAGGAAGTAATGAAATTTATGAGCAAAAAATTCACGTAAGCAATAACGCCGAACCCTTGCGGACGAGATAATCCTTCAAAGGGAGTGAGATTTCTTCAAAAACTGTGGAATCGGCAGTAATTAGGCTATTTAACTAAAAAAATTATAAAGTTTTACTTTTTGAAACGGGGAAAGATGAGGGAATTCTTCTTTTCGTCCGCTGGTGCGCAAAATAAACAAACTTGTTGTGGCAAACTATTTTCTCCAGATAGTGTTTCTCACGTTTTTAAAACTTCCAAGCTCCCCGATCGCTGAACCTAGAGATCTGGGTTTTTCATCTTTTGAAAATGAGCGTACATGTTCTTTTCATATCAATGGTATACAATATATCCCGATTATTCTTATCTGAGTCCGAAATCTTGGGAAATTCGCGTACATGTTTTTGCATATCTGGGTTTTATATATCCCGAATATTCATATCTGAGTCCTAAATCTTGGGAAATTCGCGTAAATGTTTTTTGCATATCACGGGTTCATATGTGATTATTCATATCTGAGTTCTAAATCTTCGGAAATTTGCATACATGTTTTTTGCATATCACGGGTTCATATGTGATTATTCATATCTGAGTTCTAAATCTTCGGAAATTTGCATACATGTTTTTTGCATATCTGGGTTTTACATATCCCGAATATTCATATCTGAGTTCTAAATCTTGGGAAATTTGCGTACATGTTTTTTGCATATCTGGGTTTTATATATCCCGATTATTCATATCTGAGTTCTAAATCTTGGGAAATTTGCGTACATGTTTTTTGCATATCTGGGTTTTATATATCCCGATTATTCATATCTGAGTTCTAAATCTTCGGAACTTGCTTACATGTGTTTTGCATATCTGGGTTTCTCATATCTGTGCTTTTTCTCTACGGCAACCGTGGGTTCAATTTCCGTTATCAATTACCGTAAGCTGGTTAGTTATAGTTAGTTATAGCTTGGTCAGGGTTTCTTGTTATCAAACTTGTATTTATGGAACTGGTACCACATTTGCCATGACTTTGGAGTAGTATTCGTATGTTGTCCAAGTGTTATTCGTATGTTGTCCAAGTGTTGTTCGTATGTTGTCCAATGTTATTCGTATGTTGTCCAAGTGTTATTCGTATGTTGTCCAAGTGTTGTTCGTATGTTGTCCAAGTGTTATTCGTATGTTGTCCAAGTGTTATGTCGAAAACGATTTTTTTCGAGAAACTTTGAATACGCGCCAAAACTAGTTTTGAATTCAAATTGCGCGCCAAAATCTTTTTCGACTAACAAGAAACCCTGGTTAGGCTATAACTGGTTTAGCGCTCGGAGAACAAACCAAAAATTTGATTATCTCAGGTTTCCTCTTTGGGGGTACCACGTTTACTGGTTATGAACTATAATATACCGTTTTTTACCGTTTTTTGCCGTTTTTTGTTGACAAATAGTTTTGAGCGGTTCAGCGTTGTGAGAATAACCAAAATAATGCGCAATCGAATCGCGGCCTCACATATTGACTTATGTTGATTGTTTTGTAATTTTTCAATTTCCGGAACATTCCTGATACTCATCGAGTTCGATTC
>OZ038444.1:6549938-6572246 GCA_964036265.1 Daptonema setosum | reverse complement strand
AGTTGAAAAGATTTAGGAACTTCAGCCGCTATATAACTTCGAATATTGATTAAGATTGTAGAAGGAGTCTTAGAATTAGAAGTAGAAATAAAAGGAGAATTACATAATTGACATAATGATGTAAAAAAAGTCCCTGAGTTAGTAAGATAGTGAGTTAAAAGCTGAACAATGATATCTAAAAAAAGACAGTTGAAGTTCGGGAGAAATATGTATATAATATCAGAATTAAAACAAATTTAACACTTTCATTGATTTTGATTTTCTGGAGAATCAAACCTACTATCACTTCACTTGACTACCTTGACAAACAAAATATTCGTTATATTCAATTAGTTGATTCGCTACATCAAACCTAGTCTCTATTAATAAAATTGATTATTGCATCTAGTGTGAAATTAAGTTCCAAACTTGAATATTTTTTTTTAGGTTAGCGCCGAGCTGTACTTAACAGCGGACGCTATGTATCATGTGTTTCTTGATTTTTTCCTTACTTCCAGACTTCCGATAATATGGTTTAGAAGTGTTTTATATACAGTTTATATTCTCATGCCATTATATACAGTACTAAATAACAACTTGAAGATCTTGAGTCAATACAAAAAAGTTTACTTTGTATACTTTGAATCTTTTTGATATACCATACACAGATAGACTAAAATCTATTGGCTTACCTACCATTGAAAATAGATTATTGACCAATGATCTTGTTGCTGTTCGTGATTGTTTTGCTAATTCTTTATATCTAAATTTTAAACCATTTCAATTATTTTCCAGTAATACTCGTAATGCTCTCTTTAAAACCCACTGTTTGACTGCCATTTACGCAAATTCCAAAAGAGCCATCAATACATGACTTCAATGAAAAAATACCCAAAGATAATCTTAAAACCGTAAATTAATCAGTAAATTCATTGAACAGCAGGATATCAATTTGTTTTAAGGTTATACGTCTCTTTGTGACTGCAGCTTTTTATTTTGTAACTTTTCCGATCAAACTGTTACTTTTTTTCGACTACTCTTCACTTATGTATTCCAAATCCAATGATCAAGACAAATAAAATTGAAATTGAATTGAAATTTTTTGTCCTTACATGACCCTATGCGCTTTTTGTGTTTTTCAGTAGCTTGGTAAAATGAATAGCGGAACAAATTTTGACATGTGTAAGACACATCTGGTTAAAACTTGAGTGTGATCGAACCACCCTATCGCTCACACAACAACTCTTTTTTCATTTTGCCTGCGTTTTTTTGAAAATTTTTCGATGAAATTAAAAAAAAATAGTGAAAAATTTCATCCGATCTGCGGGACACTCAGGAAATCGTGTTCTGGGCGTGAAATTGATTTATGTAAATATTCTGCTTCAAATGTCTTACCGGGTTTTCATACAACGTTTTGGGTGAAGAAAAAACGGAAAATCGCATTTTCATCGTTTTTTCGACTTGAAAATTGTAAATTCATCCCTAACGGGTTAAAAATAGCCAGAAAGATGTAAAATAGCACGAGAAAACCGATGGTACAGACTAGAAGTCGGTACCATCAAGCTAGATCGAGATACCCGCAAAAAAGCTTATCTCTATCAAACCATATTATCGTCCGACCCTTAATAGGGTCTATCATAAAGCAGCCGCTTCCCTATCGGGCAAGACAATAACATTGTGAACCCAAACTAAAAACGAGACTGGATAATTGGGTTCGCGACCTAGTCTACGTATGTAATTACTTTCCGTCAAAATATATAAAACCCCTATTCATTTTCCTCCTACAATCACTTTCTCTTTCTATAAACAACACCTGACCCTGATCATCACTAACCCATTGTACTGACCTACAGAACACACTTCAACTTACCTCAACACACCTCAACTTGATTAACAACGTCTGACGCACGATTGACCCGACCCAATCGATTAATACCAACTTACGCAAACCAACCCAACTCTTCTTAACGAAAATTCACCGTAACCCTGTGACCCACTGACCCATTAACGTACCGTAACCGTGGTTAACCTTCATGAAAACTGAACACGACAAAACACCCATTTTCGCTCAAAGTTAACCCGTAACCGACTATTCCAAACAGTCTACCATAACCTCACCCAAACGCAGACTAACCAAACTTGACTAAATTTTTCCATAAACTTGGGTGACCCAATCAACAAATTCAAGAACGACCCAACACGATGGTGAACAGAAGCAAACCCAGTCGCGTGGCGGAGGTTGGTGAGATTTGTAAGACAGACATTTTTTCTTATCATAGTAAATGCAATTCACTTCCACCAAGTCTACTCACGCTAGCGGACGAGAAGGTGAGAGAAAAGTGGAAATCCCACTTTTTAGCGTTTTCAAAAAGTTTAGTTTTTTCCTTAAGTTGTAGGTAAAATGACTAAATTTCTGCCAATTCACCACTCTTTGACGAAAACGGTGAAAACAGTTCATAAAAAGTGGGGGAAAGCATTACCTGACGAGCAGGGGTGGGGAAAGTGGAATTGGCCCTTTTTGACATTTACAAATTTTTCCCCTGAAGTGCCGATAAAACGGCCAATTCTCCACGATTGCCCAAAGTTTGCCTACGTTTGGAAAGTGACAACTCTTTCACCAATTTCATCAACCATTTTTTCTTCATTTATTTCTTAATTTTTTATTAATTTTTTATATTTCATGACAGTCACTTTTTTTTCAGACGACCGCTCGCCGGCCACAGGCCAAACGGCACACGATGAAACCGCGCCGTCAACAGACGAATATCGGAACCACTGTTCGACGTGGTACATCGGGTTCGGGACGTGAAGAACGATCTTGTAACTCTGACCGTTAGCTCATTTATTCACTAACTCACTGACTCACTCACTGACTCACTCACTGACTCACTCACTAACTCACTGACTCACTAACTCACTCACTCACTCACTCACTCACTCACTCACTCACTCACTCACTCACTCACTCACTCACTCACTCACTCACTCACTCACTCACTCACTCACTCACTCACTCACTCACTCACTCACTCACTCACTCACTCACTCACTCACTCACTCACTCACTCACTCACTCACTCACTCACTCACTCACTCACTCACTCACTCACTCACTCACAGGCAGTGGAGTTACGTTGAGCACTAAAAACATTGAAGAACTACCCGCAAACGTGCAGCAATTTGTAACGAATGCATTGGCCAAGTTAGATGCCTTTCTGACTCAATGACCAACTGACTGACTGACTCACTCACTTACATCCTGGCTGACTGACTAAGTGACTGACTGACTATCTGAGTTGCTGACTGACTGACATTCCTTTTAGAACTCCTGCGGGAATCCGCAAAGAATTCGCCGATCACCGTCGCTACGTTACACCGACTGGGTACGACGAATGCGTTCCTGGTTAAAGACTGACTGACTGACTGACTGACTGACTGACTGACTGACTGACTGACTGACTGACTGACTGACTGACTGACTGACTGACTGACTGACTGACTGACTGACTGACTGACTGACTGACTGACTGACTGACTGACTGACTGACTGACTGACTGACTGACTGACTGACTGACTGACTGACTGACTGACTGACTGACTGACTGACTAACTGACTGACTGACTGACTGACTTGATCGATAATTTAAATACGACAATAATAAGTTTTACATTTTTAGAACATTAGTGAATATGTTTCTTTCAATTCATTGTTCAATATCGTGTGAGCAAAACCTAGTTTGCAATAATGCTTCTGCTACTGTATTATGGTACATTGTTGGTTGCAATAGTTTGAATTGCAGTGAGCACGTTTACACGGACTGATTTTATTGTATAATACAATTATTACAGTTATTATAATGGTTCAGTGGATAAATAATCAAAAGTACTCAAATATACGAGTCATAAAATGTTTTCACTAAAACATGAAACGTTTCAGTTCTGTACTGTTTTGTTTGTACATTGTTAATATTTCTTTGCAATAATATATTTGATAAAAAAGGTCATATGATACATATGCCCTAAGATCCTGAGCGCTTATTTTCAAAGTATAATGTCACACACACAACAGTCTAACATACTCAGTATGAAAATGACCCGAAATCGCATAAATTTTTCAAAACAGTAAACATTGCTATATAAAAACACATTAAAGCTGTAGCGAAAGTTCACGCACTGTTGTTTCGCCTAGTGCTGTTGTTTGATTGCCGATATGAAGAAGTCCACATGTCCAGGTTGAAGTTTAATATTTTATTGTTATCATAACGTGATACAATAGAATACATTCGATCGAGCAATGATAATGTGAAGTAATAGAATCATATTTATAGTATAAGAAATTAGTGCAATGTAATCAATAGAACAATAAGAGTTTCGAAATGCGGTATAAAAAACATTCGAAATCGATGAAGTGTGAAGATAATTAGCGTCAAATGTACATGGCGTGAATCATAGTTGTTCGCTGCGCAATAGTGCGCAGTCATAAGTGTTACAAACATTAGTGTAATAATCATGACAATTCATTTACGAAATTATACGTTTACAAGATGTTTTGTGTGTGAGGAAACTTATGTGGATTGAATGTAAGAGAGAGAGAGAAAGAGAGAGAAAATCCACAACAGTCCCCCCGTTTTTGATGGTTATGTAGAGATGCAAAGAAATGTAAAAGGTGTTGAATATATAATATAAAAAATAGAGCATAGAAAAAATTTGCAACACAGTGAATATTTTATCAACAGAAGTAAACAATGAAACAGTTAATCATGATATAAATTCAAGAGACAAAATGTGTGATATTAAAACATGTAATAAGTCAATAAATATCGATATCACGAATGCATTATAGTAGAGACGATAATATTAATATCCTGTTATGTATATAATATTTTTCTTAGTTTTCGTGACGGAGAGAAGTTTTATCGTTTGATAGTCGTAGAGCTTATGTAGGTTTTGCTTTGTTGAGTTGACGAGTGTAAAACATGACGAATTATGACAGTTTTTGTAATGTTGATAAATGAGTGTTGTTTTGGTGTTGATTGTTGGAGAGCTGGTGGGTTATTGAACAGTTGCGTATATGTATGTAGGCATTGTGTTTTTATTTTGTTTTAGCCTAGGTTGGATAGACACGATTAATTGCTAATCGGTTGATCCTGGTGGGTTCGCGTAGAGAAGTCATGTTATAGTGAAAATGTTAGGTGTTTTGTTGTTCAGTTGTATTCTAAGTCTGGATGGTGCAGCAAGCTAGTAATCGATTTGTCGTCGCATGTTGTGATTACTGTTGAGTAGTTACATATGTACAGGTTATCGCCTAATCAGGATTTTAAGTACACGTACATAAGGTTTTAGAAGACGTTATTTGATACTACACTGCAAATTGTCGTCATAATATTATCTTGGATATCAAATCGGCACTAAATAACGTAATGATATAGTTATAAAATTAAAACAAACGTACATAGAATTACATACAGTATATCATAGTAAATGTAGTAAGAATCAACATGACACAATTGATTGATAAATTAATGGATTTTATATGTTTCATAATAATTTTCATCAGCAATTGGCAAACGAAAATTGTTATGGTACAACTTAATTTAAGTAGAAAATTTTAATAATGGTAAGAGAGAAACCTAAAGGTTAGGTTAGTATAAGGTTAGTTTGTGTTAGAGTGTTTTGAACGCAGCGACTCTCCGCTTTCTGCAATAAATATTTTTTAACGTTCGGTACAGGGTGGGGATGCACAGGGGTAATAATATAGCGGTTAGGATAGCTGCAATGAAGACTGAGATACCCGTTATGATAGATGGTATCCAATTAGTCGTGATTAGGTCTTGTAAATAATAGAAATCAAAATCTTCGCTATCTATAATTTTGCTATTAAACTTGTTAGTTATTTCGCCAAGTTGCTTTTTTGGAACGAAGGCTAGTTCTCCCTTTAGTGGGAATGTTGATGTTCCGCCACTGCAGTGTACAGTGCATACTTCATCAAGTTTTGATTTTGCTGAATGGATCCGGGTTTCAGTAGTGATGCCTCCTGGTGCACACTGGATAGACATTGAGATATGTGATGAGCAGTGTACATGGGCAATAGTGTTAGAATTGTCTGTTTTGCATTTGATTGATACCGCGACTCCGCTTACACATGAATGACATCCTACTACAGGGTTATTTAGATAAGCGATGCATTTATTATGTTGAATCTTGGTGACTAGTCGCGCTCTGTTTAGCGTCACTGTAGCGGATAGAGTAGTACTGTGGTCTAATACAGCCTCTACAGAGTGATCTTCTGTGGAGGGAATAAAATATACTGAATTCGCTTGTAAGGGTAAGGATTGTGTTTCGTGGTTGAGTATTTCTTCCAGGTCCATTTCATTACACGTACATACTGCTGTCATGTCTCTGACTCCACATTTACAAATGTCTTTGCTTAAGTAACATTCAAAAGATTCTGCTTTTTCCCTAGTACTACATTGTAGTTGGCCGACAGTTCCTTGGATTGGCATCTGAGAAAAACTGGCTTCGGTGATGGCTATTCGGGGTCCGTTTCGGATGAATTTAGAGCTGAGGATGGGTAAGGCAGGTGTTGAAATCTGGTCAACTAGAATTCTAATATCTCTGAAGTTTGTGGGAAGACCTGGAATGAGGATAGTATTTTGCGTGATGCTTTCTTCTGGGGTTATTATTGTAATGGTGATAGATATCTGATATGACCAGGTATCACAACTAAAAACTTCATAAATTTCATCGTTTGTCGGGTTTGCATATGTACGATACCATATGCAACTATTATCGATGAGGAAGCAACCGTTTTGCCACCCTCCGTCAGCGCTGATGCAATAATTAAAACCTGGATATTTTTTATGAGTTCCGTCTAGTTCGGGCACGAAATCAGTTGGTTTTAGGTCACGGCAATTATAGCCGCTACATGATCCTGCACTTCTACATCGTGTGACACTGACTGTTTCCATTGAAAATTGCCGGGTAAAAAATTGATTTCTTTTGCTGCAAATTAATTTTAATTGATTTATCTCAAATTTGAGTGTTCCTAAGGGAGTTCCTTCTTCGTTTTGTATCAAAAGGCACGTTTGTTGGCCTGTTGGTGACGTTTTTAGTTCAGTAACTTGATTCAAAGTGCATGTAAGGTTGCCTTCTTTTTCCGCAATACATTGATGTTGATCCGCGGTTACGGTGAATGTTTCCGCGCACGCTTTTGTTTCGGGTAAGTACATGATGCTTAATAGTATTACGGCAGTGGTTACTAGAGGATGTCTTTGACTAAAGGTCGAGTCGTGTTGACTGTCCTGTTGTCTGTATTCGGTTTCATTTGTTTCCATATTATCGATTAGAGAATCTAATTCTTCTTGGTTGTCGATCATATTATATATTGGTATGACTGCTTTCCGATATGTCAAGTTCCGACATCGGTTGGTGCATATTTTACAGGCTTTTGTTACTATGACGACGCATTTCCATGTATATTTGCAACTTTTCAACAACATGTAGAGAATCTTGGTTATAAGGAATGCGAATACGGTAGAAAAGTATATAATTATAAGTACCACAAATAATGTCATTCGTGGAGCGCAATAGGGATTCATTATTTTTAACCATTGCGATGATTCATCAGCTAACTGTTCACAAAAGGGAGTGGCAGGGCACGTTATGTTTTGTTTATAGACTGATAGTCCATGGCTCCATATTTTAATTTGTACGCTATATTGATGCATTGTTATTTCTGGACTAAACTTGAAGCTGATGGTTGTTTCCGGGAACGAATTAGTGTAACAGACTGGAGCTGAGCAGATTTCTAGTAGGTCTGATTCAGTTGTGGTTGTTATTATGACTCCATCCTTTGAGCACGTGAGGGAGCATGTCATGCATCCGGTCATTTGAGGTATTTGTTTCTTTCGTTCGAGGTAAGCGTTTACTTCACTTTCGTGGCCCCAATGAGATACTGGTAGTCTCTGATTACTCGGGCTGATGTAATATGCTCTTTCAGTGTGAGGGAACAGACATAATTTGTCGGCTATTTCTAAACAGCTGTATACGTTGCAGTATTCTTTGGTTCCCGAGACTCGGTTACCATTTCCAATACAATAAAAGTTTTCTGGTATTACGGTTTCCTCCACCACAATCCGTAGATTTCTTACATATCTTAAATGATCCTCGGTGGGAATCTGGATAATGGGAACACTTATAGCAATAGGATTAGGGTTACATTCGGGTGTTGGATAATGTAGAGCACAATATAACGGTTTAGATTCTTCTATGATTTCCTCGACCTTTTGCGCAGTCGGCATGTCGTACATGGTGACGACATTAGTACATGATAGATTAGGTTTGCGACAGTGACATCTATGACTGCACGATCCATCTTTCCTTAAATGTTCGTATGGTTCGCAATTTATTAGTTTCCAACACAGTAATCCGTTTGTTTGTTTATATATCCCGTAACCTGTGGTGACACATTGTTCGGCTTCAATGAGTGTTAAATTTGGCGTTTTTATGGATCCATCGGTTAGTGTTCGGTTACCTGGACATTCTACCCGGTCTAGATGTTCTCCTATGCATTTATGAGCAACTAGTATAATAACCAATGTACCGGGAGTGTATTTAACTTTATGAGTATAAGTAAATTTTCGGTTGGCTTTAATCAGTTTGAGAACTATTATACTTATTATGAGAAACCCTATTAATGTGGTTATCCATTCGATTGTTTTAGCAACTACATTTGAGGATGGTTTTGGTGGTAGTGATTTGGTTTCTTCTTGGCTAATATTTTCAATTAACATGGTGAGCTGCAGGTCTTCCCATTTTCCTATATTTAGACTAGGATGGGTCACTTGATCACTAATTATTTTCCATGTGGGTTTAGTTGATATCAGATGTTCGAGGTCGGTGTGAGTACATGAACAGTCGGGTCTTAGCCTAACATAATCTGGTTGACAATTACATATATCGGGAGCTAGAGTACAGTTCAAGTCGGATGCTTTCCGGCTGCTTGCACATCGGAGTGATCCAACGTTCTCTAATTTCCGACTGCTAAATGATTTCTTGTTCACATTAATTTTTACGTTGTCGACTCCGTTTGTTATAAACATAAGTTCAGTTGCGTAAGATTTAATAGTTAAGTTCACTTCGTGCCACTGAAATGGCTGGTTAGTTGATACCTTAAGTATTTCATTCACTATTTTGTAGTTGTTATTCCATTGTAATTTCAGGTTAAAGTTTATTATTGGGTCTTGGCACTGCCACACTTCATATATTATGTCATTGATTGGAGTAACATGGTTTCTATAAAATAAACATCCTTCATCATATAGACATGATGGACTTCCCCCCTTTGTAGAAAAACAGTGATCGTATCCTAGATTACTTGTTTTGATATGTAAGTGCTCGTTAAACAGGTTTTGTAAATGTTGTGCGGGAGGAATATTTTCTGAGCAGTTACTGTGGGTGAGTGAACATTGTTTATGTTCCGAACATACATGGGTGGTTACTGTATTCATCTCATAGTTACGTGTGTAATACTGCGTGTTTCTTGTACATAAGATGTTTATCACTTCTGTATCGATGGTTAAGTTTGTCGGAGGCACATCAGTTTTTTCTTTTATCTGGAAGCATAGATGTTTGTTTAATTTGAGGCTTACTTGCTCGTGATAAGTATGGTTTGATTCAATAGGTGTAGATATGCATTGAGCTTCGCTTGCAGTTATCAAGTGAAGTATACATATTATGATTGTCATGACATAATACATCCTAAAGTTTGGGACTGAAATCGATGATCGCAGCCTGGGTCTAATGAGGCGTTTGCGGTACGGTATTTTAATGGGTTGGTCACTTTGATTGCATAATAATGAGTCTTGCGAGCGGCTTTTAGTAAGATAATTTGTATTGATCGGGCTTCTTGAGTAGGCGCTGGTTGGATATGAGGCAGATTCAATCGTTGATAATGATGGTTGACATGAGATGTAAAAGCTTTCTGGTTCACTTGGGAAGCTTTCTGTAAGTTCTGAGGTTAGGTTGACGACATTTTCAGAGTCGGTATTATGATTTGGATGCCATATCCAGCTGGCGAGTGATTCTAAGCTGTCATAGAACGAGCTTGGTCTAGGAGTGGGCGTTCTTGTCTCTACGGGAGTAGTTTCGTCAAACATCATTCTATAGTAAGGTGCTTTCAAGAGGTGTTCCGATTCTGTTCTCGTAGTGTATTCATTTCCTAGGTAGATCGATATTTCATCGCTGTCACTTTCAATATCCGTGTCTGTTATGAAGCTGTACATACGATCCACAGATGGTAGTTCGTATTCGTCTACTGTTCGTTGTTCTCCCTGTCTCTGTCTGTGGGTTCTCCGTTTGATGTATGATATCAAGCTACATATGATTATAATTAGACCCAACAAGCCAAAGGCGGTTGTGGTGCTTAGTAAGATAATTTCACTTACGCTTATGTCTTTAGAGTAAGATTGACTCAATAGTTGGGGTGTTAACACGGCGCTGATGGCAAACAAAGTGAATAAGTGATTATCTTCGTGTCGCGTGAACGTTATGTTAGCACTCGCGGTTTTTACAACTATATCGTTGTCGATAGTATGTAAGGATTGAATACCAAACCCAAATATGGTTTCTCGAAGGGTCTCTTGAGGTACTTGGTCATATAGTTCAAACCATTCATCTAAGTCAACATGAAAACATCGACACATAGGTGTTGCGGCCCAAAAGTCTTCTGTACATCGGCAGGTGTCTAATGTACATTCCAATTGTTTGGCATGTTTTCTTGAGGCACATTGAAGGAGTGTTGGATTTTGTATGTCCCCTTTTTGGGGGGTTTGTTGTACTGTCCGGAAATTTGTAACGAAAGTTGCGTTTTTTGCTAAACTTTGTTTAATCATATCTGTGTGTTCTATCGAAATTGCAATTTCGAGTCCGTTCCACGTTATTGGATGGTCTGGAATCACGGTCAACGTGGTGCTAGTGCTGTTTCGCCGACGAATATGTTCAAGTTTTGATTCAGTATAAGAATAGTTCATAGTTAATTCAATCTCGGTGAACCATGTTTTGCAACTAAAGACACTGTATATGGTGTCTGATGTGGGAAACGCATAATTGTGATAATAAGCGCAGGTGGCTTTCATGGGAGTCGGACAGGACCATTTGTGAGCTAAGTAACAGTGGGTGACGCCATGAATATATTGTTGTTGTGTAATATTTGGCAGAACTTGGTGTAGAGGGTCTAGATTTGGGGTGTGAAGACATTGTTCCATTGTTTTACAATGAGTTGTACCAAAACAGTGATCTGTGCTTATTGTTTTGTACCAAAATGATCTAGTGTAAAAAAGATTTTGTTTTGAACATGTTAATACTATCTTATTTATGTCCAATGTCAGTCGTTCGAATCCATTTTCACTACTAAGGCAAATGCTCGGGTTTTGTAATCCGGTCCTTCCGTTTGGCATGGTAAAGTTAATAACATGACTTTGGTTATTTATCGAAGTTATTATGGGTTCTTTACCGGTCCATTTTTTGGGTCTTACACAAGTTTCTGGGTTGCCGGTGGCAGAGTGTATATGAATCGACATTATTACGAAGAGTATTGTCATTTGTATGCCAACTGGTTTAAAAGTAATTAACCTTGTGTGATTTTTTAGAGCGGTGCCATCTGTTCTTATCGGAGGGCGGTCACAAAATGGGATTTTCATTTCGGATTCTGATTCAGTATCAGTGCTGTCATCAAGGTATACGTCTGGTTTATTACTTATTTTTGATGAATTCTCATTTATTGAGTTCCAAATCCAGTGTGGAATTATATTAGACGAATCATCTTCTGAGATTACGCTAGGAGTGGGGAGACGGCTAATGACGTCTGTATCTTGGTTTTTAAATAACATTCCATAATATACGCTATGAACTGAGTATTCCTTTTCTGGCTGCCAACGGGCAGAATGATGTGGATGAGGGGATAGTGAGTCAGTTTCTTCATCTTCTTCTTCTATAGGAACCAGACGATATTCCGGTTCAACTGTTGTCATATGCATTTCTTCTCGCCTAACTCCTGGGATATCGGTATATTTTCGACAAATAAGTATGAGGGCTATAATCATTACAGAGATACTCACTGATATCAACCCTCCTATAATAGATATTTCATAGAAAGATATGTTTTTGTAGGGTTTTTGTGAGTGGGCAGAGAAGGCGACGTTAGTGAGTGTATAGTACAAGTTTCGTTTATTTTTTGTTGTTTTTATGCTTATGCTCCCCTTTTTCAAGGGAACCGAACTGTTAGCAAATTTGTTTGATATTGTTCCAAAGCTGAATAGCGTAGTTCTAAGCTTCTGGAGGGACCATTTGGATTTTTCATTGAACCATTGGTCGAGATTTAGTTTATGACAATCACATATGGGTTGAGGTTTCTTGTAGCTTTCTTCACAGGGGCATATATCTTTATTAAGGGAACAATTTAACTGTTTTGCATTCGTAATTGAATCGCATTTTAAATGTTCTGCGGACTGAATAAACCTTTGCTGGTCTGCTGTTTGTCTGATATCGAACTTATCTGACACGAATGTATTTTTTGGCTGAAGACTTTGCTTAATCGATTCTGGGAGCATAATTATTACATCAATTTCGAAATCATGCCATATAACAGTGTTGTTTGGGGTCATGATTATCCTCTCGCTATTATTCTCTTCTGGCTTTTCACTGTTTGAGTATTGAAGTGATAAAGTTACTTCTACTGATTGCTCTGAACATTTGAATACTGTGTAGATGATATCCGACGATGGGACAGCAAAGTTTTTATAGTAAAGGCAGGCTGCATTAACAGTACTATTTTTACATTGCCATTCGGGCAGTGGGTGCATCATATAGCAGTAGTGATTAGTGGCGTCGGAAATAGTGGGTATTGTTGATAAACAATTCATCGTTGCATTACAATACTCTTCATCATAGCAAATGTGAGTGTGGGTAGTTTGGTAGTTAAATGATCGTGTATAGTACAAATTTTCTCTTTTGCATATCACTGTAGTATCCAATACGTCAATAACAACCTTTTCTTTATAGTCAGCAGTGATTAGACAGATGCCAGGGTTTTCGAGTCCAGTTTTTCCATTTGGGATATGTAGGTGGTATGCCTCAGTTGGGCAATCAATTTGTTTACATGATCCTGTTCCTTGCCAGGTTGATGCTACGTTACATGTAGCAGGGTTCGCATAGCCTCCCGGCGTCATAATTAAAATTAGTAATGTAATGGCTACAAGGGGTGTCAATCCCTGTAATCGTCTGGACCTCCGTGGTTCATTGTCATTTGTTTCAGTTTCAGTTATATGTTCTTCTTTTTCAATAGCTGTGTTTTCAAGTGGGTATAACAGATGTAGTGGACGTGTGACGTAACGTCCGGTGGTTGTTTTCAATTTTGCAATTTTGGGTTCGCCGTCATGAGTTTCAATTAGTTCTGTGATTCGACCAATCGGCCAAGCTCCTCGAGGTGAGTTTTCTTGACTAATTAGGACTACGTGTCCTGGTGCAGGGTCTTCATGGGCTGATTTACGGTGGTGCTGGTGATCAATTTGATATCGTTGTCGAAGGGACGGTAGATATTCTTTATACCATTGTTGCCAGAAATTTTCAAGTATGTTTTGTTCCTTTTTCCATGTTTGGGCAAGCTCACTATGGGAGCTGACTTTTGGTATATAATCTGGATCTTCATCATCTTCGATTTCACTCATAATGCTGATGTTGTTATATTTTGCTGGGGTAAGGAAATCGGATGGTCTGAGGGGACGTAGACTGTCGGTCTCTGTGGTGACATAAGTTATCGGTCGACTGTTTACTATGGCCTCAGCTTCTGTTGATACAACTCTAAGTTGTTCAGTGGTTAATCTTTTCTTACCTATAGCGGCTTTCATAGATCGTTTAACTAAGTGCACCATTTTTTCCCAAACACCTCCGCTCGCCGGGTGATAGGCGGATGAGAGGAATTTCCATTTAATTTTTTCTTGTGCACAATATGTTGCGATTTCACCTGATTGCCATTCCGTTTCGTTTTCTTTTGTTAAGTCCAACGTTTTGGAGAGTAATAGGAACTGAGTGCCATGATCCGATATGATTAGGTTTGGTTTTCCTCGGCGACTTATGAACATTCGAAGTGCGTTCAGTGCATGGTACGCGCTACAGTCCATTACAGTTTCGAGGTGAACTGCTCTCGTCGTGAGGCAAGTGAATAAGCATATCCATCGTTTATGTTGTACCTTTTCATCCCATACTAAAATGGGTCCAAAGTAATCTACTCCACATGCATCAAATGGAGCTTGTCTTTCGATTCTATCAAGGGGAAAGGGAGGGATTTGCGGTAGTTTATATGAACCACCTTCATTTTGTTTGCATGTGTAACATTCATTTATAGTTTTCTTAACTTGCGATCGGCCTTGGGGAATCCAATTTCTTTCGTGTAGGTGACTCAGAGTGTGAGGGGTTCCTGCGTGGTTGACCATTTTATGACTATGTAAAATTACAAGTTTTGTGTAATCAGTGTCCTTGGGGAGGAGGATGGGGGATTTTGAGAGATCCTTTTGGTTCGAGTTTGCCATTCTTCCGTCGCACCTTATTATGTTATTCTGGTCTAATCTCGGGACGAGTCCTTTAATAGTGGTGGGCGTTTTCCCTTGTTTCAGTTGTTCCAGCTCCTGGCAGAACATCTGGGACTGAGTGAGTGATTCCATTAATAATTGGGCGATTTCGTATTCTTCCCCACTAATCGGTTTTCCTGGGCTCCGTATAACGTGATTGTATTTTTTGAGAATCGGGTTGTGTTCAAACGGTTTTGATTTCCGAATACGCTTCATGAATCGAAGCGAGGTAATTATGGTGGTGAAGAGGCGGTTTAAGGAGCTGTAGTTACTAACTTTATAGACGCGATCAATATTTGCTATTTCTTTTCTTTTTATTTGGTCGTCTCTTTTGATAACATTTGAAGTCGTTAGCTCAATAGGGGCTTGTTTCTTTGATCTGGCTTGAGCCGCGTTTTTGAGGCTCTCTTGACTGATGATGAGATAATCATATGTTGGCCATTCTGCTTCAGGTTTTGTTAGAAAGGCTGGTCCTTTCCACCATAAATGATCGTTGTTTTTCAATTCGTCAATGCTGGCCTCGCGTGTGGCTAAATCGGCTGGGTTATCCTCAGATGCGATATATCTAAATGTGGTTTGAAGTGCTCTGATGGGTTTGAGTCTGTTTTCTACGAATCGTCCGAGGTTGACTTTTTCTGATCCGATCCAGGCGAGACAAATTTGGGAGTCTGACCAAACGTAGGTCGATTTGAGTTGGCCATTAATTTTATTGCATTCAGTGACGTAGTTCATTAGTTTTGTTCCTAGGTGTAATGCCAGTAGCTCAAGTCGGGGAATTGTTATTGTTTCAGCGGTTGGTGCTAAGGCATTTTTAGACATAATGAGGTTACACTCATATGTTCCGTTGTTTGCGGTTGCGTGTCGAATATACACAGTTGCTGCATAAGCTTTGGCGCTAGCATCCACAAAACAATGTAATTCGTAGTTTGAATCCTCTTTTAATTGTATGAATCTAGGTATTGTTATGTCAGAGGTCAGTTCAAGTTCATGGGCTATGTATGCCCATTCTTGCACCATGTTTTCATCTAAGGGTGTATCCCAATCGTTTTTGGTCTGATGGACCGTACGTAAGAAGTGTTTGGCTGGTGCCGTTACGGGTGCTAGGTAGCCCATTGGGTCAAATACAGATGCAAGTGCGCTTTGAATAACGCGTTTTGTAATCTTTTCCGGATTATTGATTTTTTGATTAGATAATCTAAGCGTATCGTCGTTTAGGTTCCACTGTAAACCGAGGATTTTTGTTTCCTCTATACAGCCTAGATCCTCTTTAGGAATTTTTTTCATCACATCTTTATCGTTTGATACATATTCACGGAGGTTCATAGACCATTTTTTGAACGTTTTCTTAGATTCATCATAGAAGTTCGTCAACTCATTTTTATCATCAAATCCGATAATGAGATTGTCGACGTACATATTCTCTGCTATTTTGTTGGATAATGGGTTATTTTCTTGTGATAGGGCATTTTTTAATCCATATTCGAGTAGGAACGGAGCACTTTTTGCGCCGAAGGGGACCACGGTAAACCGGATTATTCTTATGTTTTCTCCTAAAGGTGGTTGGTTTATGTCATGAACCCATAGAACTCGTACGCAGTCTCGGTCGTCTTCTCTTAAGCTTAGTGTATGGAATGCTCTCTGTATGTCACTGGTGCATATCCATTGGCGGGTTCGAAAATACAAAAGTATTTTTGGGATGTCGGGAGGGTGTACTGGTCCTCTTAACAAGCAGTCGTTGAGAGACGGCACTTCTTGGTTCATTTTAGCTGATGCATCAAGCACGGGTCTGACTTTAGTCGTATTTTTCTGAGGGGTTACTACAGCATGATGAGCTAGGTAGTGAACCGGTCCAGGCACGTCGTTTTCAGGAGGTGCGTCTTCGAGGATTTCCTTTTTGAGTTGATCTTCGAATACGGCAGCGTATGCCGACTTAAGCTCTTCATTTTGGTTCAGTTTTCGGAACAGGGATTGTAATCTGCTGTAGGCTAGGTTATAATTGGTTGGAAGTGGTGGATGGTTAGTGACCCAAGGCCATCCTACCTCTATTTTGTTTTCTTTGATTGCGTAGTGCTGGTAGAATTTTTCTACTGCTATTCTGTTATCTTCCTCCTCATTTTGTTTATTACTTTGTACGCACATATTTTCCAGATCCCAGTATCTTTCTATTGTGTTGAGATCGAAGGTTTCGGGAGAGGGTCGTGAGTCTATTGTTATATCCATTTCATCCTCTTCCGGTTTTTTGGTGACTGTATTCATTATTATACCTATTTCATTGTTAGGATCAAATGTTAGTCCAGAGATTATCCATCCAAACTTAGAACTAATCATCTTGAGTCCAGATGGTAACTCTATTGGGGTCTTTCCAAATTCCAGCAAGGTGAAAATTTGGTTGGCTCCTATCAGAAGTTCACAGTTTCTCTTTTCACCGTAAACCTTTTCCGATAGTTGATATTCGGGTAATTCGTTTATTTGGGATATATCCTCGTTGGACAGTTCATCCGTCGGGTTAGAAGCTATATGATTTGGTGGGATCGTATAAGCCGTTATGTTGATTGTGTTGTTAGCCTTTGTGGTCAGTGTAAGCCTAACTTGTTTTGATTTTAGTTTTTCTTTATTTCCTCCGAACGTTTGTAAAATCAGATCCTTTTCTCTGATCACTGGTAAGTTGAGATATTCACTAACGGCTTCAGAAATGAAACTGTCGGTGCTTCCAGTGTCGAACAACATTCTTATTGTTCGTGAATTTCGGGATTCGGGGTCGGATATTTGAGTAGTTGCGGTCATCATTCTCGCACTTACTTGTTTCGTCTGGTTTATCGCGATGGGGTAGGATACCAGTGTTTCATGTATAGGTATGACTTTAGTCTCATTGTTTGCGGGTTTTAGCCCAAATTTCATTTGACAGAGAGCCGAATGGTGTGATGGATTTTTACAGAAAAAACAGCTCTGGATTTTCATACATGGTCTATTGTTATGATCATATAAGCATTTGAAGCATCGATTATGCTTACGGCAATGCTCGGCACGTGCACTTGCTGTAGTGAGTATATGACATTTATCAGAGTAGTGCGATTGGTTACAGAAGGCACATCTTGGACCAGGAGGTTGGGTGTTCCTGTAGGGGTTTGGGGACCATTGGTTGTTGGCAGGAGGTCTAGCTCGCTGCGGGTAAGGTTTGTTAGGGTTCGTTTGGAATCTCTGATTTCGCCTGAAAGGAGTTTCATTCTGGCGATTAAATGGTGTGTTATTATTAATTTTGTCAATCGTGTAGATATGACTGTATTTTAAGCCATCCTGATTGGGTTGACTATTCGGGTTAGACACAACCCTTTTGTTATGGATTTTTTTGTTTCTGTTTCTTTTTGATTTATTTTTTGAGTTTTGTTCCCATTGATCGGGACTGTCCATTTCTGTTCTATGGTAAATTTTATCGACTGAGTCTTGCTCATTTATTATCTCACGTAGAGCTTCGGTGAAGGTTGACACCTTCCATTGTTCTTGAGGTTGACCTGCATGTATGATTGCTTTCTTTTGTTGCAGTCTTACCGCAATCCATCGGGGTAATTTTTCTTGTAGTGTTATTACTAAGAAATGTCTGTTAGTGTCCGAGTCTATATCTTGACCATAGGCACGTAATTGCCTCATTATATTATCTGTGCGATATAAAAAGTCCTTTAGTTGTGTGGTACCCTGTGGGGTATTCCTGATAATGGGTAAACTTCGCATTTTTTCATACAGTGCACTCAAGATTTTTTGTTTGTCGCCAAAATGGGTTCTCATGAAGTCAAGTGCTTCGGGGTATGTTTTGCTGGCAATGGAGAATCCAGCCATAGCCGATTTGGCTTCATTTGTCAACATATTCATCAGATACGTAAACTTAGCTGAATCGGAAAGTGGTTTTTTATCCACATTTTCTTCAAACATTTCTATAAAGGAAGGCCAGTCTTCAGGCTTTCCATTAAACTTCATTATTTCTAATGTTGGGAGCTTAATTTCCATTAGGTTACTTCCACCAACGGAAGTACTGTTTTGATTTTGGGTTTTCTTTGCTGTTAGGACACGGACTATTCGTTCACATTCAGCAACCGCTGTTTTGAGTGAGGTAACTATATTTTCGGCTTGTTCCATTCTGGTCAGATGACCGTTAACTCCTAGTGCAAACGTTTCATATTCGGTACTCAGCTTATCGTAATCATCTGTATCGTCTACTTTGTTTATAAATTCTGTGTATCTTTGATCATATTTGTCAACTGATTTGATTCTGAGTTCTAACTGGTGTATCATCAAGGTAAATTTCGATTGATTTAATTTCGCGGTTTCTTCGTATTTGTCTGGTGGTGTGTTGGTGGGCACACTTTCTATTGGGTTCGGGACCTCTTTCATTGCGGTCTCCAGGGCGCGTTTAGCATTGTTGCACTTAATTTTTTCTGATTTTGCGGCCATCGTGGATATTCTACTTTTTAGAATAGGGATTTCAGTTATCTTATTGTTTCGATCTCAAATTGATATATTTCAATTAATCGCAGGGGATAGCAGCTACTTTATAGTAGACTTAGGCTGTACCAGACTTGGTGTGTGGAGGTGATGCGTTTTGAACACCTGTTGGCTAACAAAGGGCTTTATTGTTAACTAAGAAATTCGACTTAACTTTTTGTTTCTCTGCAGCTACTATATATGGAGTAGACTTATGCGTGATCAGACTCGGTGTCTGTAGGTGATGCGTTTTGAACACCTGGTGGCTAACAAAGGGCTTTATTGTTAGCTAGGGAATTGGACCTAATTTTTGACTCTATGCGGCTACTATACGTTGAGTAGACTTATGCTGGACTGATATAGATATACAGTAATCTAATGCCTAGTTGATACTCGGTGTATCACTTTGTAACTTGAGTTTTAATTAACTCTCTTTATTCGTTATACTAATTTATCACTCGATAATTAGCCTTGGGATTGTAACTTTGTTTCTGTTTGTGTCGAATTCTTAAGCAGCTATTTTATATCTAATAGACTTATGCGGTAATAGACTTGTTTGAGTCTAGTGTCAGTGATGTCTCTTGTGACTCACTTAATGTACGTGCGTATGTACGTATTTGATTTATTTCGTCAATTCTTTCTAACAACGTTTTGTGTTAGAGTGGGACTTCTTTTATTCTTAATACTTATTCTTACTGAACGTTTTGTTACTTAACTTAACTTTTTGTTTAAAATCTTAATCTGGTTTCCTAACTTAACTTAACCCAAACTTCCCGCCTCAAAAAGATTTTGTCGAATTGATAGGGCTGGGTTGGTATGGGGATATTTTGCAATCTATCTTGCTTCCTATGTGTCGCGCGGTGATCAATCGGCTAAAAATAAGAGAGCAAGGTAATAAGTGAAAGGTAAGAAAGTCGGAAAGATAAATAAACCAATCTTTTGTCACAATATTCCTTGATTGTGTCCTGGCTATCGGTCGTGCACACGAGTCGGGCGTATCGAGCGGCTGGACAGGTTGCACAAACGTTCACGATGCCAGTCGGGATTCAGGTTCAGGTTCAGGTTCGACGGTTGAGAGCGGATGCCATGTAGCGAAAATACACGCACATCGCTTAGTGTTGTTGTTTGATTGCCGATATGAAGAAGTCCACAGGTCCAGGTTGAAATCAATATTTTATTGTTATCATAACGTGATACAATAGAATACATTCGATCGAGCAAAGATAATGTGAAGTAATAGAATCATATTTATAGTATAAGAAATTAGTGCAATGTAATCAATAGAACAATAAGAGTTTCGAAATGCGGTATAAAAAACATTCGAAATCGATGAAGTGTGAAGATAATTAGCGTCAAATGTACATGGCGTGAATCATAGTTGTTCGCTGCGCAATAGTGCGCAGTCATAAGTGTTACAAACATTAGTGTAATAATCATGACAATTCATTTACGAAATTATACGTTTACAAGATGTTTTGTGTGTGAGGAAACTTATGTGGATTGAATGTAAGAGAGAGAGAGAAAGAGAGAGAAAATCCACAACAAAAGCCCGTAGGTTGTTTCTGCAAGCCCAAAACGTCTGTTAATGTGGCTCGCTGGTCAAGTGGTTGAGGTGCTAGACTCTGAAACCGCCTGGCCGGCCGCACACGGGTTCGAATCCCGGGGCCGTCACCATCAGCCCTACTGGCTGATGGTCGTTAAAGAATATGCCTTGAACATCCGATGGAGTAACTTGGAATTTGATTCCATGACATGCCTTATGGCAAGCACCATTCGTGATTGGGACTAGGGGTCGGCACGGGACAAGGTTTGGGCGGGACGGACGGGACGGGACACGGGACAAAATTTTTTAGCCGGGACGGGCAAATTTTCATTACAGATAACCTTTTCACTTCACTCGATTGTCAAACTATATGCTTTAATATTTAGTATGTTTCTAATCATCTATGATCGGGTTTTTGGTTCAGTTCCGACTCCGAGTGTGAACTCGATAGCAATCAACAATCAGCACTCTCATTGGACAGGTTAAGATAGTATCTTATCACAGACATCTACTGTTTTTATCGATAATAGCACTTAATTTGTTGTGTTGTGTCAAATTATTTTATAAAAATTCCCGGGACAAGCATAATTCTTGTCCCGGGACAGAAATGCTTGTCCCGGAGTAAAATCCGGGAAATTTCGGGACGGGACAAAAAAAATTTGAACGGGACGGGACTAGGGGTCGGCACGGGACATGGTTTGGGCGGGACGGGACGGG
Organism: Daptonema setosum; assembly: GCA_964036265.1. Classification (NCBI taxonomy): domain Eukaryota; kingdom Metazoa; phylum Nematoda; class Chromadorea; order Monhysterida; family Xyalidae; genus Daptonema; species Daptonema setosum. The sequence goes on along the minus strand of OZ038444.1, from coordinate 6,550,909 downwards.
ACGGGACAAAAACATTTATTGGTAAACGGGACGGGACGGGACACGGGACAAGATTTTTTAGCCGGGACGGGACGGGACGGGACGGGACGGGACAAGAAATTTCCCGGGACAAAGCGGGACAAAACGGGACAAACCAATTTGTCCCGGGACAAAATCGCTTGTCCCGGGATCTTGTCCCGGAACAAAAAGAGTGAAATTCAAGTGAAAAAGACCACCGACAAACTTGTCTTATGACCAATTAAAGAGAAAATACTTCTTAAATCGCTGAAAAGATATTTTTCGATATTGATATTCGTATTATTACCATTTTTCTTGTTATAACCAGCTTTTTATGCAATACAGACTTCAAAAACTTTTTTCTTCACTGATAGACGCTTACTTTATTCGCATTTTGTATCGAATTTCTGAGAGAATAGCCATGGTTTGCAAAGAATTTTGAAGTCTGAACCAGATATTTTACGTATTTCAAATGGTAATATATTGATGATTTTCTTATAAGAAAGAACACGGTGAACATATACAGGGTGGGCCAAAAAACGACCACACTTTGATCTGATATAAAAGTGGCTGTGTAGAATAGAATATTAACAATTGTCGTTTTCACCATATGTTAACAACATAAACTTAGTTCTATCGAAAATTTCGTTAGGATCGGTTTCAGTTTGAGAGAATTGTGCACTTTTGACTGAAAAAGTTGCTCGCTCATTTTTACAACAGCCATACACACCCATATACGATAATTTGTCCCTACGATGAGATTTGTCACTGAAACATGGACTTCTGTTGTTTTTGGAATAAATAAACAAGAAATAAATTGTTTTTAGTCTTTTTAAGCTGGAAAATAAGAATTTTGAATTTTCCCATTTTCAGACTAAAATCGGTGATTTTCGTAGAAAAAGAAGCAACTATAGGTCGAGTCAGTTATTTTTGGGACTACCGTAATTTGAAAAAATGGGGGTAAATAACGGTTT
>OZ038444.1:6542438-6544938 GCA_964036265.1 Daptonema setosum | reverse complement strand
GTGAGTGAGTAAGTAAAGTCTGGTCAGAGTTTCTCGTTACTCCAACTTTTTTACCGTAATCTTTTTGGCGCGCATTTGAATTTCGGCGCGCATTCAAATTTATTCGAAAAATTCCAGCTGTTGACACTACATGTGTACAACATATTATTAATTATGCCCAACTCATTAATTGTTTTGTATAAGGTTTTCAGAAAAATAATTATAGTAACAAGATATCCTGATCAAGCTATAAGGGCGTCAGTCAGTGAGTGAGTAAGTCAGTCAGTGAGTGAGTGATTGAGTAAATAAGTGAGTCCGTCAGTGAGTGAGTGACTGAGTGAGTGAGTGAGTGAGTGAGTGAGTGAGTGAGTTAGTGAGTGAGTGAGTGAACGAGTGAGTGAACAAGTGAGTAAGTGAGTGATTGAGTGAGTGAATGAGTGAGTAAGTGAGTAAGTGAGTGAATGAGTGACTGACCGAGTGAAAAAGTGAGTGAGTGAGTTAGTGAGTGAGTGAGTGAGTGAGTGAGTGAGTGAGTGAGCAAGTGAGTGAGTGAGGTGAACGAGTGAGTGAACGAGTGAGTGCGTGAGTGCGTGATTGATTGAGTGATTGAGTGAGTGAGTGAGTGAGTGAGTGAGTGAGTGAGTGAGTGAGTGAGTGAGTGAGTAAGTGAGTGAGTGAGTGAGTGAGTGAATGAGTGAGCGAGTGAGTGAGTGAGTGAGTGAGTGAGTTAGTGAGTGAGTGAGTGAATAAGTAAGTGAGTCAGTCAGTCAGTGAGACAGTGAGTGAGTGACTGAGTGAGTGAGTGAGTGAGTGAGTGAGTGAGTGAGTGCGTGAGTGAGTGAGTGAGTGAGTGAGTGAATGAAGGACTGATTGAGTGAGTGAGTGAGTGAGTGAGTGAGTGAGTGAGTGAGTGAGTGAGTGAGTGAGTGAGTGAGTGAGTGAGTGAGTGAGTGAGTGAGTGAGTGGGTGAACGACTGAGTGAACGAGTGAATGAGTGAGTGATTGCGTGAGTGAATGAGTGAGTTAGTGAGTTAGTGAGTGAGTGCGTGAGTGCGTGAGTGAGTGAGTGAGTGAACGAGTGAGTGAACGAGTGAGTGAGTAGGGGAGTGAATGAATGAGTGAGTGATTGAGTGAGAGAATGAGTAAAAAAAGAAAAAAAATTGAATAAAAATATTTCTGTAAAACAATTCTCAACAAAAATTTTTTTTTAGAAAAATAAAAAAAAATTGAGCAGCACAAGAAAAAAAGTAAACAAATCCCGAACGGTGTTATTCATCAAAGTGATGAATAACACCGTTGGGCGTTGATAGTTCGGCGCTATTCATACTTATTTTGCGATTTTCTGCGATTCACGCGCGTGTATCGCAAAAAAAACATTAGGTTGGTTATAACACGTGTGCCTCGGCCAACTAGGCAGCTAGCTGTTGCCTGATTTTCAGGGTCACGTGTGTTATAACCAACCTAATGTTTTTTTGCGATACACGCGCGTGAATCGCAGAAAATCGCAAAATAAGCGGTATTCGTAAAAGGTAACACGGTAACACGGTAACACGAAAAAAAAATATGGAATCTGTAACATGGCCAGAAAAATGTCCCGGAAACGTAACCTTAGACTGCCGGTCGACGGTAAATCGACTAATAGTCAGTCGACGGTAAGAGTGAGTGAATGAGTGAGTGAGTGAGTGAATGATATAGTGAGTGAGTGAGTGAGTGAGTCAGTGAGCGAGTGAGTGAGTGAGTCAGTGACTGAGTGAGTGAGTCAAAGAGGGGGAATTCGCAGTTTTGAGGCCGTTTTACCTTCACCTTAAGGAACAAACTGTACTTTTTGAAACCGCCAAAGAGGCGGAAATCCCACTTTTCCCTCTCCTTCTCGTCCGCTAGTGATGGCAGTGACACATAAATATGTTCATTGCCTGCTTATTCTCGCTTCGCGGTGCTAACGGCTGGTTTAGTTCAAAATGAATTACTGTTCCCACAAAAATGTTTCGTTTGTGCCACTTTTTTTGTCGATGCACTATTCGTTTTTCAAGCTACAGGTAACCAATTAAAAAAAATTGTGTCACGTGAAAGAGTGAAAATTTTTCTTTAATTCGCCCTTAACTTCAAATTCGTCAAAAATAACTCAAACTCAACGTCAAAAATCAAAGAAATGAATAGTGCATCGACAAAAAGTGGCATGAGCGAAACATTTTTGTGGGTACAGTAATTCATTTTGGACTATAGGTTAATGAGAGACTGCGGGCTGGGCAGTACCACTTCAAGTGAGCTATTTTCTTCTGTCCAGACTCACTTATCCAACGTGGTAATCTTAAGCCTGCATTTTAAATGTTTTTTTTCAGACGTTGACAGACATGAGAAGGGAGAATTTTCTAGCGGTGATTTTGCAGCCAATTTCAACCCCCTTTTTTACAAGTTGACTGAGCCTAGAGACCCCTTTTTTACATGTTTTTCTGGGTCACTGAAAAGGTTCCTAATAATCATGTCTGGTGTTTTCTTAGTGTTAAAAGCGCGTAGACCAGTT
>OZ038444.1:6527038-6538038 GCA_964036265.1 Daptonema setosum | reverse complement strand
ATTATGTGTTCTAATCGTCATAATAGCGTGAAATTCAAAGTTTTGTTCCCACTTTTTGTGTGAGTTACGTTTTTTTATGTGAGTTACGTTTTTTAAGTCCAAAAATGGATGGCTCAGCGCCGAAAATTAGACATTTCCAGACCTACTAAGTTGTATTAGAGACATATCTTGGAAGCGCATAAACAAGAGGCGCATAGCGCCAAAACTCCAACGTTTTCAGTTCTATTTCCTCGTATTGGATGCTCCCCAGGGACTCATTTCAAATGAAGCTGAAAGTCTGACGTTTTTAGCGATAGCGTCATAGCTTTGTCCTTGAATCATGCTTAAACAAAAGGCCGAGAATGGATGGCGCGCAGCTCCAAAAATTTGACGTTTCCAGCTTTGCTTCTTTGTATTGCAGACGTGTCTTGAAGGCCCGAAAACTGATTGATAGTGGCGCCGAAATTTTTTAGTTTTCAGCATTACTGCTTTGTTTTTGCTTCATGATTTAAAAGCCTGAATATCGATTTCACTTGGCGCCAAAAATTTGTAATTTCCAGCCTTACTTCTTTTCATTGAAGACGTACAAATCTGTGAAGCGCATGAACTGATGGCGCGTAGCGCCAAAAATTTTTTATGCTTTCAGTACAATTGCTCTGTATACGTTACGTATCTTGAACACTCAAGAACTGATTTAAGTGGCGCCGAAACGTTTTTCAGCATTACAGCTCGGTCTTATAATCATGATTTGAAAGCGCGAGGATCGATGGCGCGTAGCGCTAAAATTTTGATGTTTCCAGCCCTGATTTTTTGCATTGGAAAACGTATCTTGGAAGCCCATGAACGAATGGCGCGTAGCGCCAAAATTTTTGTTTTCAGTACTACAGCTTTGTATTGTTACGTATCTTGGAAGACCGAGGTTAGATTGCAAATTTAATTGAAAAAAGTGCGAAAATGGATGGCGCGTGGCGCCAAAAATTTAATCTTTCCACTCCCAGTTCTTTGTATTGGAAACGTATTGGAAGCTCGTGACGTAGCGCAGAAATTTTGAAGTTTTCAAAACTAATTTTTATTGAATACGTTTCATTAAATCCCGGGTTTTGCTGATTGCAAGTGGCGCCGAAAATGAGGCGTACAGTATCATCACCAGAGCGTGAAAACATATTTCGAGCCAAATTTTGAAATTTGGTATACTTTTCTTAATTAATTTGGCAAACTTGCAAAAAAGGTATTATTTCTTGACCCAACTTGCAAAAAGGCTTAATTTTTTGAGCCAACTGGCAAGAAAGGTATAATTTTCAGAGACGACTTGCAATAAAGGCATGATTTTTTCCACTTACAAAAGGTGTCATTCATTGGGCCAACTTGCAAAAATGGTATCATTTCTTGATACTACTTGCAAAAAAGGTATCATTTCTCAGGCAACTTGCAAAATGTGTTTTTCGAGCCAACTTGAAAAAAGGTATTATTTCTCGTCCCAGCTTGCAAAAAACGGTATCATTTCTTGACCCTACTTGCAAAAAAGGTATCATTTCTTGACCCAACTTGCAAAAAAAGAATCATTTCTCGATCCAACTTGCAAAAAGGTATCATTTCTCGGGCAACTTTAAAAAAGGTGTTTTTTCAAGCCAACTTAAAAAAGGTATAATTTTTAGAGCCAACTTGTAAAAAAGGTATCATTTCTTGACCCTACTTGCAAAAAAGGTATCATTTCTCAATTCGACTTGTAAAAAGTTATAATTTCTCTACCCAACTTGCAAAAAAGTTATCACTTCATGACCCAACTTGCAAAAAAGGCATAAATTTTAGAGCCAACTTGCAAAAAAGGTTCCATTTATTGACCCTACTTGCAAAAAAGGTATCATTTCTCTACCCAAATTGCAAAAAGGTATCACTTCTTGACCCAACTTGCAAAAAAGGTATAATTTTTAGAGCCAACTTGCAAAAAGGTACAAATGTTAGAGCCAAATTGCAAAAAAGGTATATTTTTTTGACCTCACTTGCAAAAAAGGTATCATTTCTCAATTCGACTTGCAAAAAAGGTATCACTTCATGACCCAACTTGCAAAAAAGGTATCATTTCTTGACCCTACTTGCAAAAACGGTATCATTTCTTGACCCAACTTGCAAAAAAGGTATCATTTCTTTACCCAACTTGCAAAAAGGTATAATTTTTAGAGCCAACTTGCAAAAAAGGTATCATACCTCGAGCCAACTTGCAAAAAAGGTATCATTTCTTGATCCTACTTGCAAAAAAGGTATCATTTCTCAACCCAACTTGCAAAAAAGGTATCACTTCATGACCCAACTTGCAAAAAAGGCATAAATTTTAGAGCCAACTTGCAAAAAAAGGTATCATTTCTTGACCCTACTTGCAAAAAAGGTATCATTTCTTGACCCAACTTGCAAAAAAAGAATCATTTCTCGATCCAACTTGCAAAAAGGTATCATTTCTCGGGCAACTTTAAAAAAGGTGTTTTTTCAAGCCAACTTAAAAAAGGTATAATTTTTAGAGCCAACTTGTAAAAAAGGTATCATTTCTTGACCCTACTTGCAAAAAAGGTATCATTTCTCAATTCGACTTGTAAAAAGTTATAATTTCTCTACCCAACTTGCAAAAAAGATATCCCGTCTTAGCACAGTGCAGAGTTTTGTGTAAACCAGTACATTTGCATCTTGTTCCCACGGGTTGGTGTAAATCTCTAATGGTGATAGTCTAAAAACGCCTTTGATTGGGTGAGTGAAAAAATAAATAAAAAGAGAGTAATAATGTTGAAGCAAGTCAGATGAGCTTGTTAGAACATATTAATGAGTTTTACCTCTCCCTGGGAGCCAATAAACCTACTGTATTTCAGCCAGTTCAAACGCAAAAAAATCTACAACAATTACACACCCCAGAACTGAACTAAAATTACGGTATGATCGCACGGTTTTACACATGATATTGCGCACTGTGCTAAGACGGATCACTTCATGACCCAACTTGCAAAAAAGGCATAAATTTTAGAGCCAACTTGCAAAAAAGGTTCCATTTATTGACCCTACTTGCAAAAAAGGTATCATTTCTCTACCCAAATTGCAAATAGGTATCACTTCTTGACCCAACTTGCAAAAAAGGTATAATTTTTAGAGCCAACTTGCAAAAAGGTACAAATGTTAGAGCCAAATTGCAAAAAAGGTATATTTTTTTGACCTCACTTGCAAAAAAGGTATCATTTCTCAATTCGACTTGCAAAAAAGGTATCACTTCATGACCCAACTTGCAAAAAAGGTATCATTTCTTGACCCTACTTGCAAAAAAGGTATCATGTCTTGACCCAACTTGCAAAAAAGGTATCATTTCTTTACCCAACTTGCAAAAAGGTATAATTTTTAGAGCCAACTTGCAAAAAAGGTATCATACCTCGAGCCAACTTGCAAAAAAGGTATCATTTCTTGATCCTACTTGCAAAAAAGGTATCATTTCTCAACCCAACTTGCAAAAAAGGTATCACTTCATGACCCAACTTGCAAAAAAGGCATAAATTTTAGAGCCAACTTGCAAAAAAAGGTATCATTTCTTGACCCTACTTGCAAAAAAGGTATCATTTCTTGACCCTACTTGCAAAAAAAAGCATCATTTCTCAACCCAACTCGCAAAAAGGATAAAACTTTTAGAGCCAACTTGCAAAAAAAGTATCATTTCTTGACCCTACTTGCAAAAAAAGAATCATTTCTCAATTCGACTTGTAAAAAAGGTATAATTTCTTGACCTTATTTGCAAAAAAGGTATCACTTCGTAACCCAACTTGCAAAAAAGGTAAAGGTATAATTTTTAGAGCCAACTTGCAAAAAATGTATCATTTCTTGACCCTACTTGCAAAAAAGGTATAATTTCTCAATTCAACTTGTAAAAAAGGTATCATTTATTGACCCTATTTGCAAAAAAGGTATCACTTCTTGACTCAACTTGCAAAAAAGGTATTATTTTTAGAGCCAACTTGCAAAAAAGGTATCATTTCTTGACCCAACTTGCAAAAAAGGTATAAATTTTAGAGCCAACTTGCAAAAAGGTATCATTTCTTGACCCTACTTGCAAAAAAGGTATCTTTTCTCAACCCAACTTGCAAAAAATATATAACTTTTAGAGCCAACTTGCAAAAAAAAGTATCATTTCTTGACCCTACTTGCAAAAAAGGTATCATTTCTCAACCCAACTTGCAAAAAAGGTACCATTTCTTAACCCTACTTGCAAAAAAGGTATCATTTCTTGACCCAACTTGCAAAAAGGTATAATTTTTAGAGCAAACTTGCAAAAAAGGTATCATACTTCGAGCCAACTTGCAAAAAAGGTATCATTTCCCGACCCAACTTGCAAAAAAGGTATCGTTTTATGACCATTGTATATTACTCACACCATTGAAAAAGGTAGTTTTTAACGTTTTATCGTGAATAAATTTTAGCCACTCGGAGACCCCCTTTTTTACATTTCAACGTATTATTTTTTTCTGTCACCGCTAGACCATTTCTAGCGGTGATTCAGGATGCCTAGCGGTGACAAAATCACCGCTACACCGCTAGCTTCTCATGTCTGGACGTTGAGCAGTACGCGCAGCAAGCTTAGAGTACATTGCCGATCATTGTTTGCAGTTGCGGGCTGAAGCGTTGACGCTCAATTCAACTTGTAAAAAAGGTATCATTTATTGACCCTATTTGCAAAAAAGGTATCACTTCTTGACTCAACTTGCAAAAAAGGTATTATTTTTAGAGCCAACTTGCAAAAAAGGTATCATTTCTTGACCCAACTTGCAAAAAAGGTATAAATTTTAGAGCCAACTTGCAAAAAGGTATCATTTCTTGACCCTACTTGCAAAAAAGGTATCTTTTCTCAACCCAACTTGCAAAAAATATATAACTTTTAGAGCCAACTTGCAAAAAAAAGTATCATTTCTTGACCCTACTTGCAAAAAAGGTATCATTTCTCAACCCAACTTGCAAAAAAGGTACCATTTCTTAACCCTACTTGCAAAAAAGGTATCATTTCTTGACCCAACTTGCAAAAAGGTATAATTTTTAGAGCAAACTTGCAAAAAAGGTATCATACTTCGAGCCAACTTGCAAAAAAGGTATCATTTCCCGACCCAACTTGCAAAAAAGGTATCGTTTTATGACCATTGTATATTACTCACACCATTGAAAAAGGTAGTTTTTAACGTTTTATCGTGAATAAATTTTAGCCACTCGGAGACCCCCTTTTTTACATTTCAACGTATTATTTTTTTCTGTCACCGCTAGACCATTTCTAGCGGTGATTCAGGATGCCTAGCGGTGACAAAATCACCGCTACACCGCTAGCTTCTCATGTCTGGACGTTGAGCAGTACGCGCAGCAAGCTTAGAGTACATTGCCGATCATTGTTTGCAGTTGCGGGCTGAAGCGTTGACGCTCTTACTTAAATATATCCAGGTTCAGTCTAAACTAAAATATATATTTTCTTTCGAAACCTATCCTCGCCTTTTTTGTCCACATTTGAAGCTCAAAAAGTTAATTCAATTGAAATCTAATTTGTATCTGTAAAAAATGTATGATCCAACCCGGAACCGTCACATTATTCATCTAACGTTTTTTATGTTTCAGGATAATACGTACGATGTGGCTACATACCAGAAGACGGTGGCTAAACTGGCCGAAATCCGATCCAAGTCACATGCCAGTGGCAACTTTGCCGCCGCTCAACCTGATCTGATTGGCGACGATATGAGTGGGTCGAGTGCCGATCAACAAATGGTTAGGTGGGAGACTGAACGAGACAGAGTTTCTTTCGGGACGGAATCAACAAGCCCAACCAGCCTACCCGTTGAAATTTTTGTAAGATAGCTAACCGACCCATAAAACCAACCACCAACCACGGAGTCACGTTGTGCGGTGATCGCTTACCACAATATTTTCTGTTACTAAATAAAGTACGGTATAAACAAAAAAGTTCACATCTCAGTTCCGTATGATTAGGTCTGGTCTTCGAGCAAAGTTCATACACCTGTTTGGTTTAAAAAAATTTAATATTAAGTGTTCTGTGCTCAATTTTAATCTGGTCTTACCAGGTGGAACAACACACGAAATGCGGTCAACTGCGATTGGACAAGCTGGATCAGGACCTGAAGCACCACAAGTCGAACAGCATCAAGGAGAGTATCAGACGCGGCCAGGACGAACTCGGCGAACATTTTCTGCTAAGGGGCAACCTCAAATGTTTCAGCAGATCCCGACTACTGCGACTACTGCAGTTCGACAAAGAATGTTGTTTAGGTTGGTGTAGTTCACTTTTTGGATCAATTTCGTGTGTTTTAGAACGTAACTAGGTATAAAAGATAATTACGAAAATGAGTTGTGAAAAATTTATCTGGTTTTTAGCAGTTCTGATTCGTTTCACAGAAAATTTCCAACTGAAGGTTGATATTAAAAAAAATTTAGGTGTGTTTTAGTGTGTTGTTTTTTGTTACTGTTGTTGTTGCTATGCTTTTGTTGTTGTTGTTTTTGTTCTGTTTTCCCGTTGCCAGAAATTTTTGCTGGTTCAACACAATCACATAAAAAATATATTAATCAAAGCGTGGCCAGTTATAATGTTTTACATTTAACAGTAGTAGTTGATTTGCAGGTATTCTGGCGTCCTCATATGCTACAGCTAATGTCTGTCCCTTAACACGCCACTCTCGCTGGACTCAACACCAAGCATGCTCGTACAGTACGAACAGGTTGGGCCAATATAATCATCTGTGTTCACTTTCAACAATCTTTTACAGAATAATAATGGTCATGTAAAATAGTCATTAAAGTTCCACAGAAATAATAGGAAAGAAAATATAAATCGACGTTAAATTAAAATACATTGAATGCATAATATACAATAAGCGTTGTTTCCTAGTTGATATCACATACGATATCGAGAAATTATAGTAATTTAAAACAAGCATAAATAAAAAGATAGATGAATAAAAAGCAACTCACAGCCCATTACAAATGATATTAAACAAACAACAAGATGAATTAATTATTGATTTAACTAGTGACATGTCTATGTACACAATATGCTGGCAATGGCAAAAATATATATTTCAGTGTATATTATCTTGTTTGATTACCATCATCATCAACAGTTCAACACCGACATATCGTAAGTTAATCACGAATGGATTTTTTCATGATTATTTCTCAATTAGATTAATCACTTTTTTATTGTTATTTCAGTTGACCGTAGTCGTAGTGTGAAAGTCTTCAAGCCATGATTCACCTAAATTTATATTCCAAGTTTCAGCCGCACGAGAGCGATCATCCAGATACTGATGATCAGCCACAACAACAACAACCTCAACCACCCGTCCAACGACAACAACAACAACAACAACCAGTTATCGAAGCTGATGAGATGTTGATGTCATCGTTTCTGGCCGGCACCTACTGCGTATATGGGGGAGCCGGCTGGTGGAAACACGAGTACTGCCATTCAAAACAGGTTACATTATTATTGAATATATTGTCTTTGTCTTCATTATTTGTGATTGGTTTTGTGGCATTACAACCGAATGAATTTGATTTTGAATTGTTAACCTTTGATTCTTCTTATTTGGTGTTTTCTATATTAATTTTCAATTTAATTTTTTTACTAGTATTGTACTAATTACTTGTGTTTATTTTCCGTGTACAATTTAGTGCAATATACTGTAGGCGTTCATTGGTTCATTTCATTGAATCGTAATGATCAAGGTATCGTTCCTATGTACTCGTCTCACCACCAGGTCTCCTCAACCGCGAAACGAGTAAAAATTAGAACTAAACTGACAATAATTCAGTAGGATATAAATATTTTTTGACTAAACGTAAACAATAGGGCTTACCGGTTCAATTTTGAACGTGTTGCTGATGTTGCAGGTGTTGTAATACCACGAGGACCCGAACACCAAACACCGCAGCGAAGTGCTGCTCGGCGTCTGGCATGAGGAAGAACATTTGGCTTGGATCAGTGAAAACCCACAAAAAGCGCCTGTCGTGGTTCGTTTATTTGTGGTCATTCTTAGCAGAAAATGAAATCCGGGAGAGGGAGTCAAATATATCATTGCATCTCTCATTCGGCTTGGTTTTCAAATATGACCGATAATGTCCGTCCACTATGTGACTTGGAATTTCCCGTTGCCGTCATGGTGATGAACCTGAATTAAACCGGATACGATACGATACTGAACACTTAATTCATGATAGCCAATACCTGAATTGAATCTTTTATTTGCAGGCCAACGGACGAGTGCACCAGGTCACCCACCTCTACACGAACGGTGCCTACTGCGAAGAAACGGGTCGTAAGCGCCGGGTTGAGGTCAGACTGCGCTGTCGGGAAACGCGGGGCAGTGGTAATGCGGTCACCCTGTACATGCTCGAACCAAAAACATGTGAATACATTCTGGGCGTTGAGTCGAAGATGTTTTGTGAACTCTTGCAAACGGCCGATGTGAATGGCATGTTCACCAAACGGTGATTTACTTGAGATTGAAGTAAAAGGAGGACATTACAGATGTAGATGTTATGTCATCATGTTCAGATTTACTGGCGGACAAGCTAAACTAACAAATTTCCAAAAATAGGGCAATTGCGTCAAAGAGGGGGGATTTCAGTTTTCCCACCTCTTCTCGTCCGCTAGCGTTAAGATTTGTGACATTTTAATTGAAGTGAATTCATCGGATGGTGGATTACTGACGTTATAGTGTTTATCAGGACGACTATTGGAGATTGATGATTAGTAAGTTGGAAAACTTCATTAATCTATGATTAATGTTTGTATGGAAATCTTTCTAGATCCAACCGTCCAACAGATTCACTTCATTTTCTTAGGTCTATGCCGTGGGTGAGATTTTGACTCAACAATCTCAGCCCGGGTAATAAAGAATTTCTGTGATCCATTTTATAAACGTATCGTTTACTGTTTTAAGGGACGCAATTCATATTTAAATTTATGTAGCTAATAGCGGTTGTTCAAAATCGCTCAAATCGTGAAAAGTTTGAATTTATATCGGGATTCATTTATCTCCGCATTTTTTTTGCCCCATCTTAATATTGTCTGTGTCTGTGGTGGTTTATTCGGGTATACATTTTTATTAACTCCTGCTGCAATTATAAGTATTCCCGCTTTGCGAACGCATTTTGTTTCATAAAAATATAGTTGAATTTTTCTCTAATTCCAGACCGTGCAACTATTCACATAACCACTATTGGTTGTATTGTTTTACTCATGGATTCAGTGACTATATGCCGTTCATAAGCGCATACCGGACAGAAGAATTTATTGAAAACAGATATAAAATTTGTGTTCTGATTTTTCTCAATTTAAGTGAAATACGAAGAATGATATTTTTAATATCTGTATTGCCTTATTTATTACTATGAACTCATGTACAAACATTTATTTATACCATCAGTCACACCAGTCACACTATCAGTCACGCCGTCAGTCAAACTCTCAGTCACGACGTCAGTCACACTATCAGTCACGCCAGTCACACCATCAGTCACATTATCAGTCACGCCAGTTACACTATCAACCACACCAGTCACGCCGTCAGTCACACTATCAGTCACGCCAGTCACACCATCAGTCACACTATCAGTCACACCAGTCACGCCGTCAGGCACACTATCAGTCACGCCAGTCACACCACCAGTCACGCCAGTCACGCCAACAGTCATGCTTTCAGTCACACCAGTCATACTAACAGCCAGACCTCCGCCGGCCACCACGCTCACCGCCGCGCCCGCGCCAGCCACAGACCCGTTCGCTGCGCCTCCGCCGGCCACCACGCTCACCGCCGCGCCCGCGCCAGCCACCAACCCGTGCGCTGCGCCTCCGCCGGCCACCTCACTCACCGCCGCGCCCGCGCCAGCCACCAACCCGTGCGCTGCGCCTCCGCCGGCCACCTCACTCACCGCCGCGCCCGCGCCAGCCACCAACCCGTGCGCTGCGCCTCCGCCGGCCACCTCACTCACCGCCGCGCCCGCGCCAGCCACCAACCCGTGCGCTGCGCCTCCGCCGGCCACCTCACTCACCGCCGCGCCCGCGCCAGCCACCAACCCGTGCGCTGCGCCTCCGCCGGCCACCTCACTCACCGCCGCGCCCGCGCCAGCCACCAACCCGTGCGCTGCGCCTCCGCCGGCCACCACGCTCACCGCCGCGCCCGCGCCAGCCACCAACCCGTGCGCTGCGCCTCCGCCGGCCACCTCACTCACCGCCGCGCCCGCGCCAGCCACCAACCCGTGCGCTGCGCCTCCGCCGGCCACCACGCTCACCGCCGCGCCCGCGCCAGCCACCAACCCGTGCGCTGCGCCTCCGCCGGCCACCTCGCTCACCGCCGCGCCCGCGCCAGCCACCAACCCGTGCGCTGCGCCTCCGCCGGCCACCTCACTCTCCGCCGCGCCATCACCAGAGACCATCTTTCAAGACACAGACTTAGCAGAAAAAAAACTGATCAGAAAACTTGAGAGCAAACTTTCAGTGAATTTCGGGAAATTCAACGATGTGTTGAAAAAAAAGGTGCGAGGACAGAATCGTAATATGGGATTTTTGAAAGGTCTGAAAAAATTGAATTTTTTTAAGTTGTCAGATTAAGGAAGAATAACAAATACATGACAGACAGACGGACAGACAGACAGTCAAACGGGCAATCAGACAGACACACTGACAGTCGAACGCGAACAGTCAGTTCGACCTTGGACAGATAGTCAGACGAATAGACAGACAGACAGTTAGATTGACAGACGGAGAGACATACACTAGTGGGAAAACAAACAGACATGGAGTTAGACAAATGCACAGTAAGAAAAACAGACAGACAAACAGACAGACAAATATACAGCCAGACAGTTACACTGGCAAACAGATAGATCGACAGACACTCAGACAGTCAAATCTCCAAATGTACCAAATGTCACCGGCGGCCGCCAAAATGGCACAAAACGCGTATATAAACTCGCGGATTCGCGTGATTCCACCGCCGGCGACG
>OZ038444.1:6491838-6526838 GCA_964036265.1 Daptonema setosum | reverse complement strand
TCCCATCCGAGCGAAGTCCGCTACGTGCCGCAGTTGCCCACGGCGGCCTCGTCGACGCAGCGGATATCGTTGACCAGTCCCGGTTGGTTATCGATATTATTTTTTTATTGTTGGGTTGTCTCACTCGGATCAAGACTTGGCCGGGTCCCAATCACGAATGGTGCTTGCCATAGGCATATCATGGAATCAAGTTCTAAAGCCAGAATGTCTATTCTGATTGGCTGAACACAATGATATATATGCGTGTGAAGCCCGGTTTTGTAAGCATTGTTCGTCTTCTCTCCATTTTATCCATCTTCCAATAAACATGTTCCTCTGTTCCCTGTTGTGCTGGCTGGTCATCATGACCACACTTAACTAAACCCTTTAGCTGTTGAAGTGCGTCGCTGAGTCTAAGTCGCTCCATCTGATGTTCAACGCACATTCTTTAACGACCATCAGCCAGTAGGTCACACTTCTGTTTGACTGCCATAAGACTTGTTGGTTTGTTGGTTATCGATATTCATCTCGATATTTCGATCTTACATCCACTTCATATGTAATTTTGAGGGGCTCTTGGCGCTCACCCCCCAACTAATTCAGAGTTGCCAATAAACCACAATATCGTATCGTAATCTGGTTCAGTGTATCAGGTCACAGGTCACGACGGCACTAGCGGACGAGAAGGGGTGGAAAAAGTGGAATTCCCCCTCTTTGGCCGTTTTCTAAAAGTAGAATTTGCTCCCAAGGTGTAGGTAAAACTAGTAATTTGTAGTTCGTAAATTTGTAAGACCGATTATATGCGAGACAACACAATGAAATCGAATTCATTTCCAGGTGCTCATTCTGCCAGTCAACCAACCTTTTCCAACCATCGATCACTCGGGCCGCCGCAGGGTAAGACGATGGTGGGCGATACTGGTTGATTGAATTGACTGATTGATTGATTGATTGATCGAACTTGTGATTGATTGATTGATACACTACTGTTTGACTGAATGATTGATCGAATTTGTTATTGATCTATTGATTGTTCAATTGGTGCCCTGCACTGTTTTTTTTTATTTACTGAGCTGGTGATTGATTGGTGAGTTGATTTAACTAGTGGTGGATTGCTTGAACTGGTGGTTGATTGATTGAATTGGAGATTGATTGATCGAACTGAGATTGATCAATTGAACTGGAGATTGATTCATTGAACTGCGGATTGATTCAGTGATTAAAATTATGATTGATTGGTTTATTGATTCAACTGGTGATTGATTGATTAATAATCATGATTAATAAACGAGTAATTTTATCGAATTGATTGATTGAAATGGTGATTATTGATTGATTGAACTGGTGATTGATTGATTGATCGAACAGGTGATTGGTTGATTTAACTGGTAATTGATTCATTGAACTGGCGATTCCTTAATTGAACTGGTAATTGATCCATTAAACTGGTGATTAATTAAACCGCAAAAAAGCTTATCCTAATCGAACCATATTAAGGGTTAGGCCTAACGGCCTACCCTTGATAAACTGGTGATTGATTGATTGAACTGGTGATTGATTGATTGATAACCTTGATTGTTTGTTGATCGATTAACCATATTTTACAGCCGTCTACACTGATTTCACACCGGACGGCTTGCGCTGCGGCGTTGCTAATTTCGGTCCCGACGAAGTGGAGCGTTTGGTGATCGATTATGAGAAATTCCTGTTGGTTTACAAGTTTTTCTCTTTGTGATCCAATCACTCACTCACTCACTCACTCATTCACTCACTCACTCACTCGTTCATTCACTCACTCAGAGGTGGGCTGCTGGGGGGGGGGGGGGGGGCAGGGGGGGGGTTACCCCCCACTTTTCAGGGTCGGCGGGTAGCACCCCCCCCCCCTAGACAAAAATTTAGGTCGCCTACCCCCTCCCCCCCTACTCGAAATTTTTGAGAAAATCGGCCTCAAAACCTCGATTTTGAGGCTCATTTTTCAAAAAAATTTGGCTGTGAGAATTTTTTTTCGAACAAACACGTTTTCTGGGTCAATTTTCTTGGTTAAAACCTGAAAAAACCGGTACATGTGATGTTTATACCTTATAATAGAAGATTTTTTAGCAAAAACAAGCAAAAAACTAGGTTTTTTTTGCGAAAATTTTTTTTTCTACCCCCCCCCCCCATCCGATCTTACCCCCCCCCCCCCACTTTTCGGGGCGGGGGGGTAAACTGAGATTTCGAAATTCTACCCCCCACCCCCTGCAAAGTGCCGAAAAACCCGGCCCACCCCTGCACTCACTCACTCACTCAATCTTTCAATCACTCAATATTTCGATCTCTCCTTCACGTTTGCACTCACTTGCTCACCCACTGACTTACTGACTCACCCACTCACTCGCTCACTCACTCACTCACTCACTCACTCACTCACTCACTCACTCACTCACTGTTTCATTCACTCACTCATTCCAGTGGTGTGTTCAACGACTCCTCCAACAGCGCCACCAGTACGTCGATGAAGCGCGAAGCCTGGCGACTGATTGCCAAAGACCTGAATCAGAATTCCACGTCTGGTATACTTGGAACGCCTTTGGAGTTGAAGAAGAAATGGCGCAATCTGGTGCTTAATGCCAAGAAGGAGTATGTGCTGGCTGGACAGACGGTTTGTGATTGTTTTTAATTAATGCACTTACTCACTCCCTCACTCATCGACTCACCTAGTCACTCACTCCTTCACTCACTCACTCACTCACTCACTCACTCACTCACTCACCCACTCACTCACTCACTCACTCCCTCACTCACTCACTCACTCACTCACTCACTCACTCACTCACTCACTCATTGACTCACTCACTCACTTACGACTAACTCACTTACTCACCCACTCACTCACTTATCGACTAACTCACTCACCCACTCTACCCATTTGTCACTGCAGAACTCAATGCACCGTCTGAGCGCGTTGTCACTGAAGATCATTCAACTGTACGATTCGGACGTTGTAAAGTTGGTTTATATTTGATCCCCGAAATCTGACTGGATTCGATTGTACTATTTACACTACGTTGTTCTCATCATGGGTTTTATAAGTTACCCCCATTGAGTGAGTGAGTGAGTGAGTGAGTGAGTGAGTGAGTGAGTGAGTGAGTGAGTGAGTGAGTGAGTGAGTGAGTGAGTGAGTGAGTGAGTGAGTGAGTGAGTGAGTGAGTGAGTGAGTGAGTGAGTGAGTGAGTGTGAGTGAGTGCGTGAGTGAGTGAGTGAGTGAGTGAGTGAGTGAGTGAGTGAGTGAGTGAGTGAGTGAGTGAGTGAGTGAGTGAGTAAGTAAGTGAGTGAGTGAGTCCACACTTGTCTACTAAATTTGAGCAGCCCATGCCGCTCAACCCCAAATATTCTATAAAAATTCTTAAATTATCATTGGATTCTTCAACTTCAGTCGCGTACGTGAGTCGGCGGAACACGCACTGGACATGGTGCCGAATCCGATGGATAACAGTCCGGCGGTAATGGGTAATCCGGATGCGTTGGCCATGCTTCCACCACCTGAAACATCAGGTCATCCCAACCATCATCATCATCATCACCAACTCGTGGCCACCACGTCGGTGGGCAGTAGTGGGTATGACTTCGGATCGGGTGGCATTGCGGTGGAGATGACATCGGATGGGGAGACCAATGAGGATAAGGTTGAATTCACGGGATAGGCGAATGAGAAGCGGTGGGAAGAGGGGAATTCCCCACTCTTTGGTGGTTTCAAAAAGTGGAAGTTGTTCCCTCAGCTTAGGCGTAGGTAAAACGTTCTAAAAATTGCCAATTCCGCCCTCTCTGACCTATTTTCCCTCCCTTTGGAGGTCTGGCCCGTCCGCCAGACTTCAAGAGTGAGAAAAAATGGTGTATCTTGTGTCTTCTGAAAAAGTTTTGTACTTTCTTGGTTCACTGTGTGTATATGGGATTAAAAAAAACCCAGCTAAGAAAATATGGAAATTTTAATATTACGCTTAAGCTTAATAGAAAATCACAGGTTTGAAAATGGGGGTAATCTGACGCCTAAATTGTCTAATAATAGATAGAAGATAAATATTTCATAATTAAATAGTTAAAGTAAACTATAGTTCAACAAAACTCATTTTAGGACACGGTAAGCTTCAGTTTACAACAGGAATCGCCCACCGACCCGGGCACCGGCAGTGTGGAGGATCAGGACTACGATCAACAGCACGATGTAAAGCCGATGGTCGTCAATGGCGTGCTGATCGGCGAACAAAATAATACTGATCAGAAGGTTATTGTTTATTTCAATCAATCGATCGATCGGTCACTCGGCTAATCAAAAATCGATTTCCTGGTCTGATTTCTAGTTTATTGACTGCTTGAGTGATCGACCGATGTCCTGACTGATTGATTGATTGACTTGACTGCGAACAACAGCACGAAGTGAATGGCGTGCTGGTCAGGGAACAATATGGTTCAGATCAGAAGGTTGTTGTGTGTGGTTCAATTTTATCAATCAGTCAATTAAGGGTTGATGCATGCATCAATCGTCCAACCAATAATAGTTGCTAGTAATTTGACTGATCGATTGATTGACCGATTGACTGATTGACCGATTGACTGACTGACTGACTGACTGACTGACGGATTGGTTGACTGACTGAGTGATTGATTGATTGGTCAACTGACTGGCTGTCTGACTGACTGGTTGACTGACTGAATAGTTGATTGATCGATTGACTGACTGACTGACTAGTTAACTGACTGATTGGTTGACTGACTGAGTGATTGATTGATTGATTAACTGACTGGTTATCTGACTGATTGGTTGACTGACTGAATAGTTGATTGATCGATTGACTGACTGACTGACTAGTTAACTGACTGATTGGTTGACTGACTGAGTGATTGATTGATTGGTTAACTGACTGGCTGTCTGACTGATTGGTTGACTGACTGAATAGTTGATTGATCGATTGAGTGACTGACTAATTGGTTGACTGACTGAGTGATTGATTGATTGATTGGTTAACTGGCTGTCTGACTGATTGGTTGACTGACAGAGTGATTAATTGATTGATTAACTGAGTGGCTGTCTGACTGATTGGTTGACTGACTGAATAGGAGATTGATCGATTGACTGACTGACTGACTGACTAGTTAACTGACTGACTGAATAGTTGATTGATCGATTGACTGACTGACTGACTGACTAGTTAACTGACTGACTGATTGGTTGACTGACTGAATGATTGATTGATTGATCAACTGACTGGCTCTCTGACTGACTGATTGACTGGTATACTGACTGACGTCTCGAATAGCTGATTAATAGACTGACTGATTAAGAGTTGTACTTCGGAGCACTAGCGGACGTAGAAGGGAATGGATTCATCCGCCCGTGCCGCGGAGTCGTCAAACAGTAGACCACTGGCGAACGAGCTAATGCTCCAGAGGGAGGAAACTTTCGTCAAAGAGGGGGGATTTGGCGGAAAGTAGGCCATTTTACCTACACCTTAGGGAACAAATTCTAAATTGTGGTACGCCAAAGAGGGGGAATTCCACTTTTCCCACCCTTCTCGTCCGCTAGTCCAGTAGACCGTTGACCACCCCTTTTCAAACTAAAATGTAATCGTACCTCGCATTTGCAGCCAACGATTCAGTCCGTCACCTCATCGTTTGGCCCACTGACCACGAGCAATTCAGCCATCTGTACGTCACTGGCTGCCAGTCATCCCGTAGTCGTCAATGTACTCAGGTTGGGTCAATATACCATTAGTCATTGGCATACTAGTCACCTTTGCCTGTCTAGCCTAGTGCGTAGAGCGCCAGCCTTGAAAACTGGTGGTCCTGGTTCGAAACCTTACTTGGGGCTTACATCATGACGCTTTGCTGTGGGATTTCTGCCATTGCATAACAGCTCATTCATTCTCTAAAGTCACTACGAAAACCTGCTATTCGTATGCCTTCATTGTTTCAGTGAATGATAAGTCTAGTGAATAAAAAGGAAAGAGAAGAAGAAGCGGGTTCCTCATTACGTATATTTAATTGCTTCCTTATGTATGGCTTGTAATTGAATGATTGGTGCGTATAAACAAATGAAAATCGCTTCCACCTACCCCTTCTGTTCACTTTTCCAGTGAATTTTTCAGGAAGAACTCGAAAACACGACCGGAGTCACCGATGAGTGCGTTGAATGCAGCCGGAGTCAACTCAGCTCTGACTCAACAACAATCGATGGTGGAGATGACCTCCTCCGTTGATGATGCTCCGGCTCCGGCCATTCGGAATCGATTACAGGTGAGTTAGTTTTTTAGAAGAATGAATTTGAATTATTGCGTGAGATTTCTCTCGGTTATCTTATGTTGTTGGAAGGCTTGCATTTACTAGATTATTGTTCACTCGATTCGAGCGTTGTAACCCGATCTCAAGACTATTCCATGTACGATTTTCGGCGGACATAGATTAGGAGTGCCGAGTGTCCAGCCCACTGATCTGATTGAATACGTCTGCGTCATAGTAAAGTATTTCTGACGTCCGAAAAGATGAATCTAAAAGTTATCAAATCTAGTCTCTTAATCGATTGAAAATGCTATGTTGAACTGAACTAGAATGCTGTTCTCGATCTTAGGCAATGCTGAACGCGCGCGGTACAGCCGAGGAGTACTTCGAGCAGGAAAAACTATTCAAAACGGGTGAAAACGGCGAGCTCACACAGGTTGTTGGTCACTTTTTACTGTATCTTTCTTATTATTGACTCATTTTGTGCCAAGAATGGTACTTATTACCTGGCCGAAAGTTAGTCAAGATTGGTTTTTTCATTTCAATAAGATTGTGAACGATATTAGTATCATCATAAGCTTCTTATTGTTTCGTGCTCCATTTTAAATTTAGAATTAATCTAAATGTTCCAGATTCGTGCCCAACTCACAGCTATACTGAACACGGGTAATGAAGCACAGCAAAACAACAACAACATCGGTCAGGAACGGATTGAGTCAATTGAGAGGCAGAGGTGGAGACATGCCGAGGAGTTGCATGCTTTGACCAAGGTTGTTGTTGTTGATTGTTGTTGTGGTTGTTGTTGTTAGTGTTGCTGTTGTTGTTGTTAGTGTTGTTGTTGTTGTTGTTTTTGTTGTTTTTGTTGTTGTTCTTATTGTTATTATTGTTGTTGTTGTTGTTGTTGTTAAAATTTCTCACACAATTAACTCACTCCGTCACTCACAGTTACTCACTCACCCACTCACTCACTCACTCACTCACTCACTCACTCACTCACTCACTCACTCCTCCACTCACCCCCAGGCGCACATGCAACTGAAAAACGACGTGCTGGAGTTGAAGCGGGAGAAGCTCCGCCGTGAGTTGGCACCGCGAAAGTGACCATACGCTTCCATAGGAGTGTCGACAAAACTGTCGTCACATTCAGTCGAGGAAAAGTCCAGCTCTGATGGTAGTCTGACCGAACACGATCAGTGCCATGCATAATTAGTACCAGAGGCGGGCCGCAGGGGGGGGGGTATGGGGTTTACCCCCTCCCCCACTTTTCAGGGTCGGCGGGTAGCCTACCCCCTCCCCCCTAGACAAAAATTTAGGTCGCCTACCCCCTCCTCCCCCTACTCGAAATTTTTGAGAAAATCGACCTCAAAACCTCGATTTTGAGGCTCATTTTTCAAAATTTTCTGGCTGTGAGAATTTTTTTTTGAAGAAACACGTTTTCTGGGTCAATTTTCTTGGTTAAAACCTGAAAAAACCGGTATATGTGATGTTTATACCTTATAATAGAAGATTTTTTAGCAAAAACAAGCGTTTTATGCTAAAAATTTTTTTCTACCCCTCTCCCCCCTACCCGACTTTACCTCCCCACTTTTCGGACAGGTCGGGTAAAATGGGATTTTCTGTCGGCTACCCCCCACCCCCTGCAAAACGCCAAAAAACCCGGCCCACCCCTGATTAGTACTTATATAAAGTCCGTCACTAGCGGACAAGAAGGAGAGGGAAACGTGGAATTCCCCCCTCTTTGGGCGTTTCGAAAGTTTTAATATGTTCCCTAAGGTGTAGGTTAAATGGCCCAACTTCTGGCAAATCCCCCCTCTTTGGAGAAATGTCCCTCTCTTTAAAGTATAAAATGTAATATGCAGAAAGTACTCTGAGAAGAATGTACTAAAGAGCGTCCTGAGATTCAAGTGAAAAATGACACATTAACGTGTCCATCCCGGGTAACACCCACTGAACATGATGATTGCGTGTTATAGCATACAGGTTAAGTTGAGTTGGTCAGCCGGTTTTTATGCATCACCTTCTCTTACTTTTGATGCAGCTAACGATTCAGAAGTTGGAGTAGTTAACACTACAACTTTTCACTAGGAAGCCCTTTAAATGAAAATCTAGTATGATTAGAGCTTTCACTCTCCCGCCATTACGATTACCGTAACCACAGGCTTTAATGAAACGTTACATACAGCCACTAGCGGACGAGAAGGGGAGGGAAAAGTGGAACTCCCCCTCTTTGGAGTTTTCAAAGAATAGAATTTGTTCCCTAACGTGTAGGTTGAAACTGCCGATTCCTCCTCTTTGGAAATATTCCCCTCCCTTTGGAGGTTCAGCTCGTCCGCCAGTGCTTACAGCGTTGGATTCTGTTACGTATACATTTGTATGTACGTATTGTTATTAATATCGATCATTGTTTTGTACATATAAAGGAATATTTTACTCGCTTTTCACTCTTTGCGAAAGTTCCTACCAAATTGCTCTCCTTAGAAATTGGTATACTCATTGTATTGAGAAAAATCCTGATTTCTACTAATTTTTCAACCACGATTTTTGTTATACCGTATTAATAACACAGTATGGCTAGCATTTCAAGACAAAATTTTATTCAAGTCTGAATATTAATCGATACTTGTCAAATAGAGCTTATGCATATTTCTATTTTCAAATTAATTTTACAAAATGAGCTCGAGGATTGTTATTTCTTCATTGCAATATACTCTTTTGGTTGATCTCTTGATTTTTGGTCTCTTTTCTGCCTCTATGGCATTGCAGTCACATAATAAATATTATTGTTACATAAATATTGTGATTTATTTGCTGTAATATATATTCTATCTGTTTGTACGCCACGTGTTTTTCATCTTTTTTTCCAACTGTTACAGTCAAAAATATAAATATATAATAAAAATATGAATATCGTGAGAATTCGGTAGAAGGAATGAAAATGTGCCATTCGGTGATAAGGCTACGGTTTGATAAGATATAAAAAGGCCAACTCATAGTATTGGTTGGTTGTCTCACTCGGTCTCCAAAGTTGTGCCTCTACAAATATGTTTTTATGATAGCTCTAAGGTGGTTAATTCTTCATCCGTAAACTAATTCGTCATCGTGTTGGCCATGTTTAACTCATTCGAATTCATCTTTTTTCGAAGACAAAAAAACTGAGAATTAGAGAGCACTGGCGGACGAGAAGAGGAGGGAAAAGTGGAATTTGTTCTCTAAGGTGTAGGTAAAATGGTCTGAAAGTGGCAATTCCCCCTCTTTGACGAAATTCCCTTCCCTTTGGGAAATTAGCTCGTCCGCCAATGCCACGGAGTAGTCTAACTAGAGAATTAAAATAGTTAGACTCACTTTCAATGAAAGACTCAAGATCTCAGTCGACCGAGAAAATCAGGTTTCATAAAAAACTGAAGAATTAGAGAGTTACGATTTTTTATGAGGATTCCTTCCACTAGCGGACAAGAAGGGGAGGGAAAAAAGGAATTCCACCCTCTTTGGTGTTTTCGATAAGTATAATTTGCTCCCTTAGGTGTAGGTAAAACGGCCTCAAAACTGACGATTCCCCCCTCTTTGGCAAAATTCCCCTACCTCTAGAGGTTTGGCTCGTCCGCCAGTGATTCCTTCCAACGTGATTTATCTCACTGATCTCGGATCATCCGAGAAAATCAGGTTTCAATTATGCACGCGCGCCCCGAGCCGTTTGTAAACATGTCAAATAAATTTTTATTAATTTGATTCATTTGAAGATATTGAATGCAAAAACCCGTTGATTTATGAGGTGACGTCTTTACGTCGGAGATGGAGTGCTAATTCCTGATCGGATGCTTCCCCCTCCCCCTTCCCCCACTGGCTGACGAGATGAACCTCCAAATGGAGGGGAATCTTTCCAAAGAGGAAGAATCGGTGGAAACTTGTTCATTTTACCTACACCTAAGAGAACAAACTCAACTTTTTGAAACTGCTAAAGAGGGGTAATTCCACCTTTCTCTCCCCTTCTCGTCCACTAGTGCCCCCCTCCCCCCGCTTCCCATCCCAGCGGGGGGTAAAGGGGCTGGGATAGGGGGGGGGGGGGACAAATTGACAAGCGACCTCTAGCTAGGGGTCGAAGATCAAAGATTTGTCTCGCGTAATTAGGTTATTTTAATAATGACAAACCACTGCTAAGACAAATTGAAATAACTATTAAGTAACAACTATAACTATGAAGTACTAACTGAACACTGGACTTTATTTTTGTAATCTGATCGGATGGCACGTAAAATATATTTTTTTCATTTCGCGAAGCTGTTTTCAAATAAATTCACGTGATTTCTGACAGGTTTAAAGCAAAAGAAGTTCACCTGTCTTAAAATATTGATTGTAATCACCTATAGAGTGAGATAAGTAGTGGGCACTAGGGAACGAAAAAGAGAGGGAAATGTGGAATTCCCCCTCTTTGACGGTTTCAAAAGTAGAGTTTGTTCCTGAAGATGTAGGTAAAATGACAGAATTTATATCCAATCCCCTTCTCTCTTTGGAAGGAATCCCCTCCCTTTGGAGATTTGGCTTGTCCGCCAGTGGTAATAGGACCATGGAGCCGGAGATTGCCCCCTTCCATATATGGAGGCAAAATGTCTTCCATTAGGTGTAAAATCGTTTGTTAAAGCCCATATGATGTTTCTGTGAGCAAAAATATTGTCCAAAACGTCTGATAATGAAACATCAGTCAAATAGTGTTAACACGAACATCAATCTTCATCACCCCATACTAGACTGTAGTAAACTATGGTGTCAACCGAGTTGAGTTGAGGCTAGTGATGTTTCACTATCAGACGTTTTGGGCAATATTTTTGCTTGTAGAAACAACGTACGGGCTTCAATTTTTCACTAGGCTACCATAGCTCTAATTTAACTTGTTCAATAAAACTAGACATTTGCCATTTTGTGGGTCTTAATCTATTTGCTACTCTGACTTTGTAATAGTTAGTAATTTGTCAGACTGATTGTGGCTACCTCCCCACAGCCTGTCTCCGTCCCCCTCATCTCATGACCACTCATAAAAACACCCATTCATATCTCCGATTTTCGCGCTTTGTTTTTTTCAACTTAGTTCACGCATCTTATATATTAAAACTCCAATGTCCGTATGTCCGTATGTATGTATGTCCGCAAGCGGTTCCATATAAATATCAGAAGTGAAACGCAAATAAACTCTTTATGTCATTTTCATGCAGAAACAAAAAAAAAGTATAATCATCATCACCCTCTCTCATAAAAGTTGAGTTGATATTGTCATCAACACCCTCAAAGGATGTTCCCTAAATTCACTGAACTGGAAATATCATTGACCTTAACTGAAGTTACTGTAATTGTTGTGCCACGGGTTTCAATGTTTCTATTTTAATGTGGGAATACAAAAGCTTTTTCCATGATTAACCGAAACATGACACCTTTCGTCAAGAATTTATTTCTAGCTAAACTGTAAAACGTAATCAGTCTTTTTCAAATAAAAGACTTTTGTTAAAATCAAAAGCCAAAAATGTTGTGTTTAGGTGGTCGGGTGAAGTTTTTTCATCTAATGTTCACTTCAAATTATCGGGTCGGGTCATGAGATAAATAAAGTACCATTTATTACGAGATGGGGCTTAAATATAATATTTCATGGATCGAAAAAAATTAATAATAGCCAAACTCCACGGGTTGTAATTTCAACTATTTTCCACGGGTTCTTTTAACTAATGTTACCCTGTAATTATACTGAGTGGGTATAAAGTTAAAATTTAAAAAGTCGGGTTCAACGGGTTCATATTGTGCGTTATAGATTACTCCATATCGTGTAATCAGGGAAATATATAAAAGAAGTTGTATTGAGTTGAAAACGTTACGGGTGGCTCTAACTTTTTGACGGGTTTTTGTTACAGTATTCTGTCAATAAACTAAACTCTAGACTAAAGTTTGAACAATCAACGGGTCGGGTTAACACAACCGAACACTTATAATGGTATACAAAAATATACTTCATCCTCGGGTTTAGTGCAGTAAATGGTTATTATTTAACTTGATCGTCCGTTGCCCTGCAACGGGTTTACCCTAGTTCTTATGTACTTCCCGTAAGGATGAATGAAAGGCTTCAGGACATGATGATTGATGAGTTGAATAGTTAAACTAAAATAACTTATATAAATTAGCGTAATGATGATGATTATATAGACTAATTTGAGCTCGATTGTTTTTCAATGCTGGCCACATTCCCTTGTTACTAATTATCTTCGTGAAAACCTTTTAATGAACAACTAATAAGTTGGTCATAAAAATAATATGTTATACAAATGTAGTGCGAACAGCTGAAGTTTTTGAATACATTTAAACGCACGCCGAAATTCAAATGCGCGCCAAAAAGATTACGGAAAAAATTTCGAAGTAACGAGAAACTGTAACAGTTAATCTGAAAAACTTTCAGGCGAACGTTTTACTATCTGGGTATCAAAAAATAATAAGATGTAATTGTCAATGATCTGACAACATGAAAAAGCACGCAAATTTTGACATTACCGAGTATGACTACTACCGTAACCTAAGTTTATGACGTATTAGTGAGCGAGTGAGTGAGCGAGTGAGTGAGTGAGTGAGTGAGTGAGTGAGTGAATGAGTGAGCGAGTGAGTGAGTGAGTGAGTGAGTGAGTGAGTGAGTGAGTGAGTGAGTGAGTGAGTGAGTGAGTGAGTGAGTGAGTGAGTGAGTGAGTGAGTGAGCGAGTGAGTGAGTGAGTGAGTGAGTGAGTGAGTGAGTGAGTGAGTGATTGAGTGTTTGAGTGAGTGATTGACTGAGTGAGTGAGTGAGTGAGTGAGTGAGTGAGTGAGTGAGTGAGCGAGTGAGTGAGTGAGTGAGTGAGTGAGTGAGTGAGTGAGTGAGTGAGTGAGTGAGTGAGTGAGTGAGTGAGTGAGTGAGTGAGTGAGTGAGTGAGTGAGTGAGTGAGTGAATGAATGAGTGAGTGAGTGAATGAGTGTCTCTCTAAAGCCCGTATGTTGTTTCTGCGAACAAAAGTCGTGCATAAAACTTCTGATAATGAAACATCAGACAATCAGTTTTAACACGCACATCAATCATCATCACCCCATGCTCTCGTGTTAAACTATGGTGTCAACCGAGTTGAGCTGAGGCTACTGATGTTTCATTATCAGAAGTTTTGGGCAGTACGTTTGCTTGCAGAAATAACATACGGGCTTTAGTTGAGCAGTCTGTAAAGAAAGCTTTTATAACTATTTATTTTCAATCAAATCAAGTTAGCAAGTTTTAAAAATAAAATCAAATCATCATGATCTAATTGTTCAACCTACATTTATTTGTTCATCTTATTTTTCATCTAAGGTAGAATCCAAAGATAAGTATCTTTTTCCAAAAGTCACGTATGCCAGTACATCCATCCAGTGGCGGACGACCCAATCCACCAAAG
The DNA here is from genome assembly GCA_964036265.1 of Daptonema setosum. Classification (NCBI taxonomy): domain Eukaryota; kingdom Metazoa; phylum Nematoda; class Chromadorea; order Monhysterida; family Xyalidae; genus Daptonema; species Daptonema setosum. Next base: position 6,513,186 of record OZ038444.1, on the reverse strand, counting down.
GGAGGGGAATTTTATCAAAGAGGGGGGAATCGGCAGAAGTTAGGCCATTTAACCAACACCTTGAGGAACAAAGCCTACTTTCGGGAACCGCCAAAGAGCGGGGAATTCCACTTTTCCCAACCCTTCTCGTTCGCTAGTGCATCCATCCAAAACTGCCTCGTTGATAAAATGGAAAAGCAATAAATCTAACTCAACCTCATTCGGGTATCCGTTGAACCGAATTAAATCAGGGTGGTCTACAATTTTTTTAAATTCTTTTCGTCATAATTGTGGTTTTTCTCATTTTAGCTGACTGCTTTGTGACTTTCTTGGTGGGTGGTAATCCCGATTTGGTTTCTGTTCCACTTAATTGAGTGGCAGGGATTATCCATAAATCAGTTGTTGGTTGATAGCACCTGGGAGAAAGTATAGCTTGGTTAAGTTGGTTTCTTGTTATCCCAACTTATTTTTATGGGCCCGTTACCACAAATAAAGCCCGTATGCTGTTTCTGCAAGCAAAAATATTGCAAAAAATTTCTGATAATGAAACACCATTAGCCTCAACTCAACTCAGTTGACACCGTAGTGTAAAACAGTACAGCATGGGTGATGATGATTTATGTGCGTGTTAACACTGATTGTCTGATGTTTCATTATCAGAAACTTTGGGCACTATTTTTGCATGCAGAAACAACGTACGGGGCTTTACAATGAACCGAGCGCAACGTTCCCATGTTATCCAAGTAAACTATATAGAGAATATTATTTTTTCTCGAAAAATTGAACGCGTGCCAAAATCAGTTTTGAATTCAAATTGCGCGCCAAAAGGTTTTGTGAGTAACAAGAAACAATAGGCTATATCAATGAGAAAATGTATGCTTGATTGAAGTAAAATCGTAAACGACGCGGACGAAAATTATGAAATTGAGCGTCGCATTGTTTTTGATACAGTAAGGTGTAATTTTTTATAATTGTTTTCCTGTAGTCTTACTGATTGTCAACTCAAAACTTTCAATTTATTTCAATTTATTTATTTTAGCTGACATTTCACTATTGTTTTTTTACCTGACTGGACTTTACCCTGATAAGCTAAGATTTTCGGTGGCTACCCCCACCCCATCTTCCCCAAAATGCTAACCCCCCCACCCCTGATCTCCACTCTACTTAATAAAATATGTATCTCTACGCTCCTCTGGAAATAATCTGGTTCTGATATGTGACAGATAAATGTTCTGATAACTCATCTTCGTCACATATTACATCTTTATTTACACATATATCTGCAGCTGTAGACACGGATAAGACATATAATCAGTAGTAACTGGCGGACCACCCAATCCTCAATGGAGGGGATTTTTCACAAATGGGGGGAATTAGCAGTTCCGAGGTCATTTCACCTATGTCTTAAGGAACGAGTTTCACTTCGAGAGGGGAATTAAAATTTTTCGTTCTCCCCCCGTCCTTCAATGCAAGGAACCACTTGATTAATTGATACAGCAAAAATATGGAAGAATCATCACCCCTCCCTCGGACTTGAATGACATAATGAGGTGACTATTGATTAACATATCCGGCGAAAGCTCATTAATCACCTCAAGTCATGTCGGATATGTCGTAGGGTGTCGGATTGATTTGAAGGACTGGTGAGCAAAACCATTTTCGGCCGAGCTAAATCCCTAAAGGAAGGGAAATTTTTCTAAAGAGGGGGGAATCAGCAGTTTTCAGTCCATTTTACCTACATCTTAGGGAACAAAGTCTGGATTTCGAAAACGCCAAAGAAGGGGGAATTCCACTTTTCCCACCCCTTCTCGTCCGCTAGTGTCGTATGGATTTGAAGGACTGAATCGGTGAGCAAAATTGACAAGGCGTGATAAAAAAAACGCACCAAATGGTGATTCTCAGATCAATCTCAACCAGTAGCCGACGAGAAGGGGAGGGAAAAATGGAATTCCCCCCTCTTTGGCAATTTCAAGAAGTAAAGTTTGTTCCTCAAGGTGTGGGTAAAATAGCCTAATTTCTGTCATTTCCCCACTCTTTGGAACGTTTCCCCTCTCTTTGGAGGTTTAGGTCATCCGTCAGGGATCTCAACCAGTAGCCAATTCTCCAAAAGAAGGATAACTTTGCCAAAAAGGGGTAGAGTATAGTTGTCTTACCTTCAGAACTGCACTTGTTAAGCACACCAAAGGAGGGTAAGTCCACTTTTGCCTCTCATTCTCGTCCGCTAGCGGAATTCCTCATCTTTGGCGTGGCGGATTTCGAAAAGGTAAAATGGTTTCCAAAGTCTGAATAAAACAGCCAAATGTCGATTCCCCTGGACGTAATTTTCCTCCGTTCGCAACAGATTTTTTTCTACTTTTGGGTGTTTCAAAAAGCATAAATTGTTCCATAAGGTATATGTGAAATGACCTTAAAACTGCCCATTTGTCCTTGCTTTTTAAGAAACTCCATACTCTTTGGCCGCCTTGCTTGAGAGAAGTTTGTTCATAAAAGGGTGACAGACGAAAAAAAACGTGTGACGAATTAGGGTGGTTAAAAATATATTCGGCATTGAGGTAGAAATCTATGAAGGTCAACGCGGATTCGTTGTATCTGGTGGTGTGTAACAGGAAATTTTTTACTCTTTTTTTACTTGGACTTCTTCATTAACTGAAGTCACTAATACCATATCAGATCAGAATGGTGTTTTCGTAGTGGCCGGAGAGTTGAATAAACTGACGGGCAATGGCAGAAACCCGCAGAGCAACGCGTCACGATCTGTGTCTCTCTCAAGTCAGGTTTCGAACTTAGGACCGCCGGTTTTCGAGGCCGGCGCCCTACGCACTAGACTATACAGTATGTAGTATTTGTAATTGATTAGGAGACTAAATTTGGAAGGCCGGTATTTTTTGATTGTGTGCTCTTGTGTATGACTTTTCCAGGCGTGCACAGGACTGGCGGACGATCTAAACCTCCAAAGGGAGGGGAATTTTGCCAAAGAGGGTGGAATTGGCAAAAATTGGGCATTTTCAATTATACCTTTGGGTGAAAAACTTACTCTTTGAAAGAGGGGGAAGTCCCTTTTTCCTCCCCTTCTCGTTCGCTCGTGGTGCACAGACAACAACTTTGTATTAAAAAAAGTTATGCTCACATTTTATCATGTTATTCTCCTGCAGAAAATCACATATATTATACCTGCATAACTTTAAGGTAATCAAAAATAATACAACGCTAATTTAGTTTATTTCTTCCAGTCATTGATTGATTGGTTGATTGATTGCTTGATTCATTCTTTCATTCATTCATTCATTCATTCATCATCGGGTTCTGCCAGATATTGAAACACTCAAATAAACTTGATTGTTTCCTACTAAAAACATTGTGAGATTTCCTGATAGGCCCATGCAGGAAGTTTGAGTGTGGTTTTGATAGATAAGAGGGTTTGGTTAATTTAATATAGGCAATTAGAACATTTAAGAACTTTCGCAAGAACGGAAATGAAGATTCCGACTCCCCTTCACACCAAAACAATGAATAATTTTTACTAGTAATGTCTATTTCCCTATCTAAACTTGATACAACGTAAAATCTTTATAACGATTTCGTTCAGGAGCAGATCGTCGCCCACCACTTAGGACGGGCTGAACCTCCAAATGGGAGGGGAATATTGTTATAGAGGGAGGAATGTTCATTTTACCTACATGTTAAGGAATAAATACTACTTTCTGAATGCGCCAAAGGGGGGATCCCTTTTTTCCCACCCTTTCTCGTCCGCTATTGTCGCCAACTATATTTGTTCTTCTTATGTCAAAGATATTAACCGTAAATATTAGATTTATGATTGGCCGAACAAACTTACTGGGAGGTCCATCCTATCTGACGGCCAACCTATAATTACGATGTTTTTGTATGTTATGTAATCTTTTATAGCTTGATCAGGTTTTCTGGTTATAAAAAATTAATTATGTGCATACAAAGAGTACAAAGAGTCAAACGTACATATTTTAAACGGCAAAAAAATTTCTGAAAAAATTTACAGCTCGCCAAAAACAAATTTTTATAAAAATTGAGCGCCAAACGTGATATTATGAGGCTATTCATTATTTTGAATTGCGCGCCAAAATATTGTTTACGAATGAAGTTCGGAGAATCATGGAACTAAGTTAGCAAGATAACAATTAGTTATAATTTTACTTTTCTAATGTGTTGTAAGATATTGATTTGTTCAGTTTTCTTTTTGTTACAATTATGTTTTTTATAACTTTGAATAATACATGAAATTTTCAAACCTACGCGCGGAAGTAAAATCTGAAATAACCATATTTAATAGCCCAAGTCGTATTTAATAACCCTATTTTTAAAACCACTTTATTGCGGGCGACTGTAGTGTATTGAAATAAAAATTTATTCCACGAAATAAAAATAAAATGAATGGTTACCTATAAAAATTCAATTTAGTTGAATCGTCAAATCACTTGTCATTCAACAAACCCGTATTATAAAAAAACACAGTCGGGGATCTAACCAATAATTATCATTCTGTTGTTTGTGAAACAGTTAGAAACCAACGCTGTTAGTAACAGCCAGTCAGTCCGTCTTTCTGTCAGTCATTCAGTCAGGTCAGTCAGTCAGTCAGTCAGTATTGTCAGTCAGTCAGTCAGTTAGTCAGTCAGTCAGTCAGTCAGTCAGTCAGTCTGTCAGTCAGTGTCAGTCAGTCAGTCAGTCAGTCAGTAAATCAGTCAGTCATTACATCAGTCAGTCAGTCAATCAATCAATCATTCAGTTCACTAAGTTAGCACGTTAACAACTTTTGTAATCCACGAAATGTTAATGAGTGGCAAACATGAAAAACTCCAGCGCTTAAGAGCGCTCTTTTCTCTTGTAAAAAACGATACGTAATATGTTTTAATATGTAATATGTTTTAATATGAAAGACTGTAGAACAGATGTGTCAGTCAGTCAGTCAGTCAGTAAATCAGTCAGTCATTACATCAGTCAGTCAGTCAATCAATCAATCATTCAGTTCACTAAGTTAGCACGTTAACAACTTTTGTAATCCACGAAATGTTAATGAGTGGCAAACATGAAAAACTCCAGCGCTTAAGAGCGCTCTTTTCTCTTGTAAAAAACGATACGTAATATGTTTTAATATGTAATATGTTTTAATATGAAAGACTGTAGAACAGATGTGTCAGTTATTCAGTCAGTCAATCAATCATTCAGTCAGGCCATAAGTGGGACAGCTATTTTTTTTACAGTAGCTAGCACGTCGTCAACCACTTTAGTAATCTAGCGTTCCACCAAATGTTTAGCGAACATGAAAAACCCCATCGCTGAAAAGTGCTTTTTTCTTTAAGTACGATAATATATCACATTATATACATATTCTTCAATGACTGTATGAGCGAGAGCAGGGTCGTTGTTCTTGAATGACTTGAACTGTGCTTAACTAAGTCAGCAACGAAGCAACTTTTTATAACTACATTTTACCCGCGTTTCATAACTAAATATTCTAATCCGCTATTCTCGTATAAATCTGATCATCAATTGAATATCTGAAATTGTGAGAAGAATTGGTCAAAAATTATCTCTGTAAAAGACTTACTCTACGGAAATGCATGTGAAATGAAGTGCTGTACTGGAAGAGGGTGATAGACTGTAAGGGTGAAGGATTCAACCACTCCCTCACTCACTCACTCACTCACTCTCTCACTCACTCACTCACTCACTCACTCTCTCACTCACTCACTCACTCACTCACTCACTCACTCACTCACTCACTCACTCACTCACTCACTCACTCACTCACTCACTCACTCACTCACTCACTCACTCACTCACTCACTCACTCACTCACTCACTCACTCACTCACTCACTCACTCACTCACTCACTCACTCACTCACTCACTCACTCACTCACTCACTCACTCACTCACTCACTCACTCACTCACTCACTCACTCACTCACTCACGCGCATGATCCGTGAAATCGCCGCCAGATTCGCATGCAATCAATGATCCAATGCCATTGAAAGGAAATATCACTTTTCCATGTCATCTATTCCTCTTGTCCGAACATCATTCTGTTGTTGTTGTTGTTGTTGTTGTTGTTGTTGTTGTTGTTGTTATTGTTGACGCGCGAGTTGAGTCATCAAACTATCATACGGTTCACGAAACAAGTCAGAATGTCCAATAGACTCACCAAACCGGAAAGTAATGAACACCTGAATGAAGTGTTACATGTTTGTCCAAGTAATGATGGACTGGGTTAAGGGATGTCTCTGTTTGTACCTTACCCTTTCCGTCAAAATGCAACGAGTATTCAGAGATGTTGCATTTAGACTTACTTTATCCCCCTATCAAGGGACGACCGCTAGGCCGTTCCCTTAATATGATTAGATTAAGATAAGCTTTTTTGCGTCATATTATGTGTAAACTTAATGAAAATTTTCTTTTAGCCCCGCGACCCCTGACGGTATCGGGTCTTCATATTGAATCAGCATTCTTTTCTGTGTCTTCATTTTCATGGCTTTTATATTGTATTGTTATATTATGTATAATGGATATTGTTATCATCGAATATACAGGGTGGCTAAAAAACGTGACGCGTTTGAGCAGTTGTTGTGGAAGTTATTCTGTGAGATTGCCTTAAAAAAACAACTGATTATGCATGTTTTGGCCTACAGAATGATGTTTCATATAGGATACTTAAGTTTAATCCTTCAATTCCTGATCCTCCAGTTCAATCCTTCAGTTACATGAGAATACAAACAAAATGTGTTTTCACAAAAAAATATTAACTGATCACGCAGAAAAAAATTATATGTTCGGAGTTCGGTTAGGTCTCCTTCAGAACAGGAGCAATTACAGCTGGCCAAATGGCCAACTATAAAGAAAGAACCGACAAAATCAACTAAACAAATTAAATTATTTTATTTGAACCAAAATTTAATCAAAAAGCAACCACAATAAAGACTATCACACAACTTGAAAAATGCACGTAGTGACACGCACTGGCGGACGAGCTAATCCTCTAAAGGGAGGGGAATTTTTCCAAAGAGGGGGAATCGGCAGAAATTAGGCTATTTTACCTACTCCTTAGGGAACAAATTATACTTTTTTGAAAACGCCAAAGAGGGATGAATTCCACTTTTCCCACCCTTCTCTTCCGCTAGTGGTGACAGTGAACACGGTGGGCAGTTTTCCGTTCATAATTAATAACCGTGACGTGTTGTTGCTGATGCACTGAGGTTTTTAAGAATAAACATGAATTAATTTTCGAAAATTTTACCAAAAAATGCCTATGTGAACGCGCTTTAAATTGTTGTTTCATTATTTTCACAATTATTTACAGGTATTTTCTTTACGAATAACTGGTATGATTGAGTTCAAAGTTCAAGTTAGTGGTGGCTAGGTATATAAGACCACTGACGATGACGGAGCCTGGCCACCGGAACAACGTGTCCAGTTCTTTTAAATTCCGTCGAAACACATTGGTTTCAACTCTACTACTGATTACCACTGTTGAACGTCCATATAGGAAATTTACAAAATTTCCTTGTCACATGTACGATAAACAGCTAAATAACCTTTCATTAGATAATCTTTTATTTCGGAGAACCATCTCCGACCTAGTTTTAGCATATAAAGTTCTTACTGGATACTTTAATAGCGTAGACTCTACAGAGCTGTTCTGTGTCAACACAGATGTAAGACTTCGACGAAATAACCGATTCAAACTGAAATACCCAATTCGTCGAACAGCCAAACGCCGTAGATTTTGGAACGTTAGAATTATTCCACTATGGAATAAAATTCCTGATCGAGCTTTCGATGCAGCTTGTCATAAGGATTTTAAAAAGTTTATTGAAACTGAATTTAGATCTGATATTTTAACTTATTTGAAATCAATGTATACAAATCTTGACTTTTTAGACTGATAAAAAACCAGAGAATACCAATATTATATGATTATTTTTACTGTGATAAAATGCATTGATCCTGCGACTTTACACTGACCTATCTATGTACACTAATTTATTGTGCTTTGTTGGCACGTCCTTTCCTTCCTGGAAATGAAATCAAATATACTCAAATATACTATCCTACCAATTTTTGAATGCATGACTTGTACATTTCTCTCTTTATTTATCACAATCTTTCAACTTATGCATAACTTTAACTATAACTGCTCGAAAGAGACACGTTTTTTAGATACCTTGTCTAATAATACATTGAAAGCGGTGTCTGTCTGTCTGCCATACATTTTGGTGTCTGCCACACATTTTTACATTTTTACTTGACAGTTCGTATGCCTGAAACATTTTTACATTTTTACATTTTTGAATTGTGAAAAATCGTCGTTAAAAAATTGTTCACGTTTCACGCTGACAATTACTTCGAAAACCGGCAACATTTTAGCAGATGGTTTTAACCCATCAAAACTTGAGGATGCCATCCTCGGTTTATTTTTGGACAGTTACACAATCGCCTCGAGTTGTTTTTGAGAACGAACGAATTAGAACGGTTGATTTGTGCGTAGCATCCAGTCTTCCGTAATTTGTTTTCCTGTTTTCATTACGCCTTCCGCCCCGCTTAAAGCCTTGTAGTGAAACATCAGCTGCTGCATATAATGCTTTATGGTATAACCGTAATCTAATAATACATTGAAACTGGTGTCTGTCTGTCTGCCATACATTTTTGGTGTCTGCCACACATTTTTACATTTTTACTTGACAGTTCGTATGCCTGAAACATTTTTACATTTTTACATTTTTGAATTGTGAAAAATCGTCGTTAAAAAATTGTTCACGTTTCACGCTGACAATTACTTCGAAAACCGGCAACATTTTAGCAGATGGTTTTAACCCATCAAAACTTGAGGATGCCATCCTCGGTTTATTTTTGGACAGTTACACAATCGCCTCGAGTTGTTTTTGAGAACGAACGAATTAGAACGGTTGATTTGTGCGTAGCATCCAGTCTTCCGTAATTTGTTTTCCTGTTTTCATTACGCCTTCCGCCCCGCTTAAAGCCTTGTAGTGAAACATCAGCTGCTGCATATAATGCTTTATGGTATAACCGCTGCTGCATATAATGCTTTATGTTTTAACAAAAACATTGTTTAACAGACATTTTTACACAAATAAGGCACCTTGGGCGTCTAAAATCTGCGTCTGCATAAAATTCATTTTTCATTTTTGAATTGTGAAAAATCGCCGTTAAAAAATGGTTCACGTTTCACGCTCACTATTAGTTCAAAAACCGGCAACATTTTATCAGATGGTTTTAACCCATCGAAACTTGAGGATGCCATCCTCGGTTTATTTTTGGACAGTTACACAAGTTGTTCGAGTTATTTTTAAGATTGAGAACGAACGAATTAGAACGGTTGATTTGTGCGAACTCGTCCTACGGGACCACCCGTGGAATAACACTTTTTTCCCAGATGTAAGAACTCGCTGCATACATTTAATGTTATGACTTTAATTTTTTATCAAGATTACTATCAAGTTGACCATGATGAACAACATAAGCTTACTATGATCTCCACACTTGAAGTATATTTCCGCGAACGTGAAAATGCGTGACCGCGCGCTGGGTCACAGTTAAACGAACGACAATTAAATCTTTTTTGTACGCACCGCCGTTGAAAAACTGTTCACGTTTCACGCTCACTATTAGTTCAAAAACCGGCAACATTTTATCAGATGGTTTTAACCCATCGAAACTTGAGGAAACCCTTTGTAGTAATATGCCATCCTCGGTTTAATTTTGGACAGTTAACGCCTAACGGACGCTGGTTAAACAGGTTCGGACGCTGGTTAAATGGGTTCGAACGCTGGTTAAACGGCTTCGGACGCTGGTTAAACGGGTTCGGACGCTGGTTAAACAGGTTCGCACACTGTTTAATCAGGTTCAGACGCTGGTTAAACAGGTTCGGACGCTGGTTAAACGGCTTTGGACGCTGGTTAAACGGGTTTGGACGCTGGTTAAACAGGTTCGGACGCTGGTTAAACGGGTTTGGACGCTGGTTAAACAGGTTCGGACGCTGGTTAAACGGGTTCGGACGCTGGTTAAACAGGTTCGGACGCTGGTTAAACGGGTTCGGACGCTGGTTAAACAGGTTCGGACGCTGGTTAAACGGGTTCGGACGCTGGTTAAACAGGTTCGGACGCTGGTTAAACAGGTTCGGACGCTGGTTAAACGGGTTCGGACGCTGGTTAAACAGGTTCGGACGCTGGTTAAACGGGTCCGGACGCATATCAATGATTGCCATTCCGGATGCTTTCCTTCCTTGGGTTCTATCCAAACACATGTTGTCATATCACATATTGTACGTGTTTTCTTTTACTCTTCATATTCCAAACACATGTTATCATATCACATATTGTACGTGTTTTCTTTTACTCTCCATATACAGGGTGGCTCAAAAAAAAGGTTGCGCGTTTGAGCAGTTATTGTGCATTCGATTGGGCATACTGTTGTCTACAAAATGATGTCATATGATCAGGTTTAAAAGTTTACAGCAGCAGGGGCATATCTTTATTTAAAATGCGCGCCCAACGGATCATGCAGACGTGAATAGAGTCAGATCGTGTTTGTGGGTTGTGTTTTGCTCACTGCTTGCACGTTTGTCGGTTTTAATAACTTTCTTGGGTATTTAATGATAAAGAAGATTATTTTCCGTTCATCAGCTCAACTTAAAAGTATTATTTGTAACCGAAAGACAGTTTCAATGATTTTAAATCACCATGATTGCTTTTTATAGCCTGTATCCATGAATGATCCCTTTACAATAATTGACAGCTTAATTAATATTTAACATCACAATAATTCTTGGAAAATTTTTGGTTCACATATGATGGTTGTGTGTCTGGGTTCATATGCAATTCCTTTAGTTATTAAACATGTTTTCATCACGCATTCTGCAAAAATTAAGCGAAAATTATGATTTTTCTTAAATTGACTTGTAAAATCAGAAAACAAACCGAATAAAACTTATGTAGGTCACACATAATTTTGTAGGCAAAAATATACTCTTTCGAATGCGCTATACCGCATACCCACAGCTTGTCTACAACTTTCACAATAACTGCTCAAACGCGCAACCTTTTTTTTGAGCCACCCTGTATGTTCAGATAATGTTTACACATTATTATTTTTATGCTAATATGCTATTAAATATTTAAAGTTACTTGAAGACACTTCAAAATCTTGCATAATAACGACACTGTTTGAAAATATTTGGAAAGAAATTATTTCGCTTAATTTCACAGATAATTTTATTTCATTTTCACATAATTGTTTATTATATACTACCATATTGCTTCGTTATTGTGATTACGTAACAAACTTTCACATACCACAACTGATTATTAACACTGATGAATTGTTTATATATATAACTATATTTACTTTTATATAGTACATCTTATGAATGTTACAGTTTCTAAAAATTTAGACGCTGGTTAAACGGGTTCGGACGCTGGTTAAACAGGTTCGGACGCTGGTTAAACAGGTTCGGACGCTGGTTAAACGGGTTCGGACGCTGGTTAAACAGGTTCGGACGTTGGTTAAACGGGTTCGGACGCTGGTTAAATGGGTTCGGACGCTGGTTAAACGGGTTCGGACGCTGGTTAAACAGGTTCGGACGCTGGTTAAACAGGTTCGGACGCTGGTTAAATGGGTTCGGACGCATATCAATGATTGCCATTCCGGATGCTTTCCTTCCTTGGGTCCTATCCAAACACATGTTATCATAGCATATATTGTACGTGTTTTCTTGTACTCTTCATATTCCAAACACATGTTATCATAGCACATATTGTACGTGTTTTATTTTACTCTTCATATTCCAAACACATGTTATCATATCACATATTGTACGTGTTTTATTTTACCCTTCATATTCTAAACACATGTTATCATAGCACATATTGTACGTGTTTTATTTTACTCTTCATATTCCAAACACATGTTATCATAGCACATATTGTACGTGTTTTATTTTACTCTTCATATTCCAAACACATGTTATCATAGCACATATTGTACGTGTTTTATTTTACTCTTCATATTCTAAACACATGTTATCATATCACATATTGTACGTGTTTTATTTTACTCTTCATATTGTAAACACATGTTATCATATCACATATTGTACGTGTTTTCTTATACTCTTCATATATGTTCAGATAATAATTACACATTATTATTTTTTATGCTAATATGCTATTAAAAATTTAAAATTACTTGAAGACACTTCAAAATCTTGCATAATAACGACACTGTTTGAAAATGTTTGGAAAAAAATATTTCGCTTAATTTCACAGATAATTTCATTTCATTTTCACATAATTGTTTATTATATACTACCATATTGCTTCGTTATTGTGATTACGTTCAAAATCTTGCATAATAACGACACTGTTTGAAAATGTTTGGAAAAAAATATTTCGCTTAATTTCACAGATAATTTCATTTCATTTTCACATAATTGTTTATTATATACTACCATATTGCTTCGTTATTGTGATTACGTAACAAACTTTCATATACCACAACTGATTATTAACACTGATGATTTGTTTATATATATAACTATATTTACTTTTATATAGTACATCTTATGAATGTTACAGTTTCTAAAAATATATATACTGTTAGTAACATAAAAAATGGGGATGATTAAAAATAAATAAAAAATAACCTATTAAACAAAAACAGAAATAACAACAACAGCAGCAGCATCACACATAGTAACAATACCAACAGACACTTTTGCAATAAAGCTTAAGAATCAAAGAATACCAGAATTGGATATCTTGATGTTGACGTAAATTTTGTCCCTTTCTTCAAAAAAGGACAACATATCAAAATAACTAAATAATGTCCCTTTTTTCAAAAACGGAAAAAATATAACAAAACAAAATTAATAAAATGTTGTTTATTTTCTTGAGCTCTCACTTGCTTACGGACCCAACTACATACATCCTCTTTCCTGGGTCTTTCAATAGAAATCTTAAACTCCCGCCCTACTCCTGTTCGACTCCGTCTCAACTGTTCCACGGGTGGTCCCCTAGTGTTATAATACAGGGCACGCCATACTTCGCTGAAACCGAAACAGAAACACGAAATTTCACCCGAAACGCGAAACGTTTCAAATTGACGCCATACTTTTCTTCGGTTTGTTTCTGTTTCAGCCGAAACTAAAGCAAATTCCTTCCCGTGTTTGTGTTTCAGGTGTTTTTCGAATAAATCCGAAAAACACGCGAAACAAGCTGCCAAGCAGGCTGACAGCTGACAAATTTGTTTTTTCAACAGCTGGAGAAACACGCACCATATTCTTGATTAAAAAATATACTTTTATATTATCGGACATACAGAAAAAGAATAAATTTGATTCAAATCGCAGAAACAAGTGTTTGATGTAGTTTTCCCCCTCTTAAGCTTTTTACTCAGCCGCCGCATGCGCTGGCTGTGAAGTTCGGTCAGGAATGGCCAAGGGGGTGGTAGGGGGTGAGGGCTAAAACACAGTGCATCCGCTCTCCAGTCGTTCAATTCAACAGACAGGGCCTCTGTCAGTGCGCGGGCTTTTTGAAATCTGTCTGTGTGGGGTCTGTGTTTCTGTCATGACGACATACTCCGTATTTCTGGTCGGAAACACGAAACTGAAACAGGAAACTGAAACGTTTCAGTTTCGGGGTGAAACGAAGTATGGCGTGCCCTTACATTGAAAGCGGTGTCTGCCACACATTTTTACATTTTTACATTTTTCTCGCGGCATACATTTAATATTATGACATGAATTTTATATCAAGATTTCGATTTATAAAAATTCTGATGTAATTACTATCAAGTCGACCATGATGAACCATATAAGCTTACTATGATCTCCATACTTGAAGTATATTTCCACGAACTTGAAAATGCGTCACCGCGAGCTGGGTCACAGTTAACGAGCTGGGTCACAGTTAAACGACAATTAAATCTGTTTATACACACCGCCGTTGAAAAATTGTTCACGTTTCACGCTCACTATTAGTTCAAAAACCGGCAACATTTTATCAGATGGTTTTAACCCATCGAAACTTGAGGAAGCCCTTTGTAAGATGCCATCCTCGGTTTATTTTTGAACAGTTACACAATCGCCTCGAGTTGTTTTTGAGAACGAACGAAATAGAATGGTTGATTTGTGCGAACTCGTGCGTAGCATCGAGTCTGTCGTAACTTGTACTTTTTTAACTTGCCCAAAAGGGACAAGAGCTCAGCCAGTATTTGGTATTTTTTTTAACATTCTCGGACGCTGGTTAAACGGGTTCGGACGCTGATTAAACGGGTTCGGACGGTGGTTGAACAAGTTCGGACGCTGGTTAAACGGGTTCGGACACTTGTTAAACAGGTTCGGACGCTGGTTAAACATTCTCGGACGCTGGTTAAACGGGTTCGGACGCTGATTAAACGGGTTCGGACGGTGGTTAAACAAGTTCGGACGCTGGTTAAACGGGTTCGGACGCTGGTTAAACGAGTTCGGTACATTGAAATCGTACGCCTGAAGCATTTTTACATTTTTGAATTGTGAAAAATCGTCGTTAAAAAATTGTTCACGTTTCACGCTCACAATTAGTTCGAAAACCGGCAACATTTATCAGATGGTTTTAACCCATCAAAACTTGAGGATGCCGTCCTCGGTTTATTTTTGGACAGCTACACAATCGCCTCGAGTTGTTTTTGAGAACAAACGAATTAGAACGGTTGATTTGTGCGAACTCGTCCTACGGGACCACCCGTGGAATAACACGCTTTTTTCCCAGATGTATGAACTCGCTGCATACATTTAATGTTTCGCCTCGAGTTGTTTTTGAGAACGAACGAAATAGAACGGTTGATTTGTGCGAACTCGTCCTACGGGACCACCCGTGGAATAACACGCTTTTTTCTCAGATGTATGAACTCGCTGCATACATTCAATGTTATGACTTAAATTTTTTTATCAAGATTATTATCAAGTTGACCATGATGAACAACATAAGCTTACTATGATCTCCATACTTGAAGTATATTTCCGCGAACGTGAAAATGCGTGACCGCGCGCTGGGTCACAGTTAAACGAACGACAATTAAATTTGTATGTACGCACACCGCTGCTGAAAAACTGTTCACGTTTCACGCTCACTTTTAGTTCAAAAACCGGCAATATTTTATCCGATGGTTTTAACCCATCGAAACTTGAGGAAACCCATTTGTCATCCACGGTTTATTTTTGGACAGTTACGCAATCGCCCCGAGTTGTTTTTGAGAACGAACGAATTAGAACGGCTGATTTGTGCGAACTCGTCCTAGGGGACCACCCGTGGAAAAACGCACTTTTTTCCCAGATGTATGAACTCGCTGCATACATTTAATATTATGACTTTGAAGTGAAGTCGAAGATGGGTTCGACCGCTGGTTAAAAGGGTTCGGACACTGGTTAAACGGGTCCGGACGCTGGTTAAACAGGTTCGGAAGCTGGTTACACAGTTTCGGATGCTGGTTAAACGGGTTCGGACGCTGATTAAACGGGTTCGGACGCTGGTTAAACAAGTTCGAACGCTGGTTAAACGGGTTCGGACGCTGGTTGAACGGGTTCGGACGCAAGTTAAACAGGTTCGGACGCTTGTTAAACACTTTCGGACGCCGGTTAAACAGGTTCCGACGCTGGTTAAACAGGTTCGGATGCTGGTTTAACGGGTTCGGACGCTGGTTAAACAGGTTCGGACGCTGGTTAAGCAGGTTCGGACGCTGGTTAAACGGGTTCGGACGCTGGTTAAACAGGTTCGGACGCTGGTTAAACGGGTTCGGACGCTGGTTAGACAGGTTCGGACGCTGGTTAAACGGGTTCGGACGCTGGTTAAACAGGTTCGGACGCTGGTTAAACAGGTTCGGACGCTAGTTAAACAGGTTCGGACGCTGGTTAACAGGTTCGGACGCTGGTTAAACGGGTTCGGACGCTGGTTAAACAGGTTCGGACGCTGGTTAAAAAGGTTCGGACGCTGGTTAAACAGGTTCGGACGCTGGTTAAACGGGTTCGGACGCTGGTTAAACAGGTTCGGACGCTGGTTAAACAGGTTCGGACGCTGGTTAAACGGGTTCGGACGCATACCAATGATTGCCATTCCGGATGCTTTCCTTCCTTGGGTTCTATCCAAACACATGTTATCATATCACATATTGTACGTGTTTTCTTTTACTCTTCATATTCCAAACACATGTTATAATATCACATATTGTACGTGTTTTCTTTTACTCTTCATATATGTTCAGATAATAACTACACATTATTATTTTTATCCTGATATGCTATTAAATGTTTTAAAGTTACTTGAAGACACTTAAAATCTTGCATAATAACGACACTGTTTGAAAATGTTCGAAAAAAAAATATTTCGCTTAATTTCACAGATAATTTCATTTCATTTTCATATAATTGTTTATTATATACTACCATATTGCTTCGTTATTGTGATTATTTATATATATATAACTATATTTACTTTTATATAGTACATCTTCTGAATGTTACAGCTTCTAAAAATATATATACTGTTAGTAACATAAAAAATGGGGATGATTTAAAAAAATAAAAAAATAACCTATTAAACAAAAACAACAACAACAACAACAACAACAACAACAACAACAACAACAACAACAACAACAACAACAACAACAACAACAACAACAACAACAACAACAACAACAACAACAACAACAACAACAACGAAATAACAACAACAGCAGCAGCATCACAAATAATAATAATACCAACAGACACTTTTGCAATAAAGCTTAAGAAACAAAGAATACCAGAATTGGATATCTTGATGTTGACGTTATATTGTCCCTTTCTTCAAAAAGGGACACCATATCAAAATAACAAAATGATGTCCCTTTAATCAAAAAAAAACAAAATTTATAAAATGCTTTGGATTTTCTTGAGCTCTCAATTGCTTACGGGCCCAACTACATGCATCCTCTTTCCCGGGTCTTTCGATTAAAATCTTAAACTCCTGCCCTACTCTTGTTCGACTCCGTCTCAACTGTTCCACGGGTGGTCCCCTTGAAACTGGTGTCTGTCTGTCTGCCATACATTTTTGGTGTCTGCCACACATTTTTACATTTTTACATTTTTCTCGTGGCATACATTTAATATTATGACTTGAATTTTATATCAAGATTTCGATTTATAAAAAATCTGTTGTAATTACTATCAAGTCGACCATGATGAACCATATAAGCTTACTATGATCTCCATACTTGAAGTATATTTCCACAACTTGAAAATGCGTCACCGCGAGCTGGGTCACAGTTAACGAGCTGGGTCACAGTTAAACGACAATTAAATCTGTTTATACTCACCGCCGTTGAAAAATTGTTCACGTTTCACGCTCACTATTAGTTCAAAAACCGGCAACATTTTATCAGATGGTTTTAACCCATCGAAACTTGAGGAAGCCCTTTGTAAGATGTCATCCTCGGTTTATTTTTGGACAGTTACACAATCGCCTCGAGTTGTTTTTGAGAACGAACGAAATAGAATGGTTGATTTGTGCGAACTCGTGCGTAGCATCGAGTCTTTCGTAACTTGTACTTTTTGCCCAAACAAAAGGGACAAGAGCTCAGCCAGTATTTGGTATTTTTTGAACATTCTCGGACGCTGGTTAGGGGGGTTCGGACGCTGATTAAACGGGTTCGGACGGTGGTTAAACAAGTTCGGACGCTGGTTAAACGGGTACGGACACTTGTTAAACAGGTTCGGACGCTTGTTAAACATTCTCGGACGCTGGTTGAACGGGTTCGGACGCTGATTAAACGGGTTCGGACGGTGGTTAAACAAGTTTGGACGCTGGTTAACCGGGTTCGGACGCTGGTTAAACGGGTTCGGTACATTGAAATCGTACGCCTGAAACATTTTTACATTTTTGAATTGTGAAAAATCGTCGTTAAAAAATTGTTCACGTTTCACGCTCACAATTAGTTCGAAAACCGGCAACATTTATCAGATGGTTTTAATCCATCAAAACTTGAGGATGCCGTCCTCGGTTTAATTTTGGACAGCTACACAATCGCCTCGAGTTGTTTTTGAGAACGAACGAATTAGAACGGTTGATTTGTGCGAACTCGTCCTACGGGACCACCCGTAGAATAACACACTTTTTTCCCAGATGTATGAACTCGCTGCATACATTTAATGTTTCGCCTCGAGTTGTTTTTGAGAACGAACGAATTAGAACGGTTGATTTGTGCGAACTCGTCCTACGGGACCACCCGTGGAATAACACGCTTTTTTCCCAGATGTATGAACTCGCTGCATACATTTAATGTTATGACTTAAATTTTTTTATCAAGATTACTATCAAGTTGACCATGATGAACAACATAAGCTTACTATGATCTCCATACTTGAAGTATATTTCCGCGAACGTGAAAATGCGTGACCGCGCGTTGGGTCACAGTTAAACGAACGACAATTAAAACTGTATGTACGCACCGCTGCTGAAAAACTGTTCACGTTTCACGCTCACTATTAGTTCAAAAACCGGCAACATTTTATCCGATGGTTTTAACCCATCGAAACTTGAGGAAACCCATTTGTCATCCACGGTTTATTTTTGGACAGTTACGCAATCGCCCCGAGTTGTTTTTGAGAACGAACGAATTAGAACGGCTGATTTGTGCGAACTCGTCCTAGGGGACCACCCGTGGAAAAACGCACTTTTTTCCCAGATGTATGAACTCGCTGCATACATTTAATATTATGACTTTGAAGTGAAGTCGAAGATGGGTTCGACCGCTGGTTAAAAGGGTTCGGACACTGGTTAAACGGGTCCGGACGCTGGTTAAACAGGTTCGGAAGCTGGTTACACAGTTTCGGATGCTGGTTAAACGGGTTCGGACGCTGATTAAACGGGTTCGGACGCTGGTTAAACAAGTTCGGACGCTGGTTAAACGGGTTCGGACGCAAGTTAAACAGGTTCGGACGCTTGTTAAACATTTTCGGACGCCGGTTAAACAGGTTCGGACGCTGGTTAAACAGGTTCGGATGCTGGTTTAACGGGTTCGGACGCTGGTTAAACAGGTTCGGACGCTGGTTAAGCAGGTTCGGACGCTGGTTAAACGGGTTCGGACGCTGGTTAAACAGGTTCGGACGCTGGTTAAACGGGTTTGGACGCTGGTTAGACAGGTTCGGACGCTGGTTAAACGGGTTCGGACGTTGGTTAAACGGGTTCGGACGCTGGTTAAACAGGTTCGGACGCTGGTTAAACAGGTTCGGACGCTGGTTAACAGGTTCGGACGCTGTTTAAACGGGTTCGGACGCTCTTTAAACAGGTTCGGACGCTGGTTAAAAAGGTTCGGATGCTGGTTAAATAGGTTCGGTCGCTGGTTAAACGGGTTCGGACGCTGGTTAAACAGGTTCGGACGCTGGTTAAACAGGTTCGGACGCTGGTTAAACGGGTTCGGACGCATACCAATGATTGCCATTTCGGATGCTTTCCTTCCTTGGGTTCTATCCAAACACATGTTATCATATCACATATTGTACGTGTTTTCTTTTACTCTTCATATTCCAAACACATGTTATAATATCACATATTGTACGTGTTTTCTTTTACTCTTCATATATGTTCAGATAATAACTACACATTATTATTTTTTATCCTGATATGCTATTAAATGTTTTAAAGTTACTTGAAGACACTTCAAAATCTTGCATAATAACGACACTGTTTGAAAATGTTCGGAAAAAAAATATTTCGCTTAATTTCACAGATAATTTCCTTTCATTTTCACATAATTGTTTATTATATACTACCATATTGCTTCGTTATTGTGATTATTTATATATATATAACTATATTTACTTTTATATAGTGCATCTTATGAATGTTACAGCTTCTAAAAATATATATACTGTTAGTAACATGAAAAATGGGGATGATTTAAAAAAATAAAAAAATAACCTGTTAAACAAAAACAACAACAACAACAACAACAACAACAACGAAATAACAACAACAGCAGCAGCATCACAAATAATAATAATACCAACAGACACTTTTGCAATAAAGCTTGAGAAACAAAGAATACCAGAATTGGATATCTTGATGTTGACGTTATATTGTCCCTTTCTTCAAAAAAGGACACCATATCAAAATAACAAAATGATGTCCCTTTAATCAAAAACAAAAAAACAAAATTAATAAAATGCTTTGGATTTTCTTGAGCTCTCAATTGCTTACGGGCCCAACTACATGCATCCTCTTTCCCGGGTCTTTCGATTAAAATCTTAAACTCCTGCCCTACTCTTGTTCGACTCCGTCTCAACTGTTCCACGGGTGGTCCCCTAGTCTAATAATACATTGAAACTGGTGTCTGTCTGCCACACATTTTTCGGTGTCTGCCACACATTTTTACATTTTTACATTTTTCTCGCGGCATACATTTAATATTATGACTTGAATTTTATATCAAGATTTCGATTTATAAAAATTCTGTTGCAATTACTATCAAGTCGACCATGATGAACCATATAAGCTTACTATGATCTCCATACTTGAAGCTTGAAAATGCGTCACCGCGAGCTGGGTCACAGTTAACGAGCTGGGTCACAGTTAAACGACAATTAAATCTGTTTATACTCACCGCCGTTGAAAAATTGTTCACGTTTCACGCTCACTATTAGAACAAAAACCGGCAACATTTTATCAGATGGTTTTAACCCATCGAAACTTGAGGAAGCCCTTTGTAAGATGCCATCCTCGGTTTATTTTTGAACATTTACACAATCGCCTCGAGTTGATTTTGAAAACGAACGAAATAGAATGATTGATTTGTGCGAACTCGTGCGTAGCATCGAGTCTTTCGTAACTTGCCCAAAAGGGACAAGAGCTCAGCCAGTATTTGGTAATTTTTGAACATTCTCGGACGCTGGTTAAACGGGTTCGGACGCTGATTAAACGGGTTCGGACGGTGGTTAAACAAGTTCGGACGCTGGTTAAACGGGTTCGGACACTTGTTAAACAGGTTCGGACGCTTGTTAAACATTCTCGGACGCTGGTTAAACGGGTTCGGACGCTGATTAAACGGGTTCGGACGGTGGTTAAACAAGTTCGGACGCTGGTTAAACAGGTTCGGACGCTGGTTAAACGGGTTCGGTACATTGAAATCGTACGCCTGAAACATTTTTACATTTTTGAATTGTGAAAGATCGTCGTTAAAAAATTGTTCACGTTTCACGCTCACAATTATTTCGAAAACCGGCAACATTTATCAGATGGTTTTAACCCATCAAAACTTGAGGATGCCGTCCTCGGTTTATTTTTGGACAGTTACGCAATCGCCTCGAG